>VZTB01006085.1:0-122012 GCA_013397245.1 Thryothorus ludovicianus | reverse complement strand
AGGGAAGGGAAGGGAAGGGAAGTTCAACAGTAAAAACAGGTGCTTGCCAAATAAGCCATAAATGAGTCAGGGACCTCTGGGCTAACTTACTTCTGTCTTCACCTAATTTCAGACATAGAAAGGCTAAAAATGGTTGAAAATAAAAGCAGAGCAAGAGAGGACTGTGTGCTTTACTAAGGGTCAGTTCTAGGATACCCCTAGGAATGAATCAATAGAACACAAGAGGAAAAATACCTGGAAGTAATGCACTAACCTTCCTACGTGTCGGCTGAAGCAGTCAGATGGCCAGTGGTGATTCTGGGCTACAGTGAGATAAATCAGTGCTGATGTTCATGCCAAACCACAGATACCACACTCAATTTGTTAGGGAATAACCCCAGGTCTTTCCAGCAAAATATTCACTCCTTCCATATCCTGTCAGTGAGCAATATGGAAAAATTTCCCTCTAATGGGTGAGTGCTGTGCCCTAAAACAAGCCTGGGAAACCATAGGTTGTACTTCGTGCATGAAAGTACTGGACAATTAGAAACTCAGCTGAACCATGCAGATTGTCTGCTGATGAGGGCAGACGCTTATTAAAAAAGCGTGGAGGAATTTATTCTTTGAAGTTTACAGCTGTTGCCATTTCAACCACAAGGCCAAGTTTACATCCATGACAGACAAAGAACACAGCACAGAAAAAAGAAAAACAGCTTGATAATTGCATGATGATTTTACACCTTTCTGAGGGAGGCTTTTTTCTCTTCTATTTCAGTGGCTTTATCCATGCAAAAACTTATTTTTTGGCATCTTAGGAAGATGAAGTCTCTTGTTCCCCAAGATGGGATTGCGGGGACAAAAGGAATGTCTTGGAGCAGTTATTGTACCCTCTGGGTCAGAGGCCACGTTGTTTTCAGCCTGAGTGAGATTGCTATTCTCTCCATAATGCCTTCTTGTCTCAACATTCCCCATAAAACTACCTCCACAAAAGAAATGAACCATCCTCCCAGAAAGGAGCAGGGATGGGCCTCAACTAGAGATGGAAGAGTACATTAGTCTCCATGTGCATTTTCTTTTTCGGTCACCTGTTAAGATCCAGGAAAGAGTCTGGAAATGTGTTTTTCTTCTTACCTGGATAAAGAGATTATGCTCTCTAGACACAGCAATGACACTCTGATGTAATCTCTCTAATACAGTCTATTGGACAAATGAAGACAATCTTTCACTACCTTTGTGTCATATCCTTGATTAAACTGAGCAGCTCCCTGTTTGTTCTTGACCTCAGAGCTGGATGATCTCTTCACCTTTGTTCCCAAATTAGTGAAACAGGATAAAACCAGCCAAGAGCAAACCTAGTGTTGCCACATGGCCTCAGTTCAAATCTTCATAATGAAACCTTTCAGAAGACATCTCTGAAGCTGTAGCCTGCCTAGTCTGACCAGAAGAGCACAGGTGTCGGGGCAGGTGTCGCTATATGTTCATTGTGCTGCATCATATTTTGATGTCCTGGGGTCATGTGCATGTGATGGACAAAGAGCAGCCTGTTGCATATTTGACTGGGTAGTGTGTGGTGTGATAGACACGGAGCTATCCCCCAATAATTTTAACAGCATGCACTGGCCTAATAACTGTTTATTTCACAAGTATTTGGGTTATGCTTAATAGCAGACTGTAAGGAAAACAGTCAGAAAGGAAGAAAAATGGCTTGAACTCAGTCAGCCCTGCAGTTAGCTCAGGACAATGGGAAAGTCATGGGCTCCCAGGAGTCTGGTTCAGCTTCCTGCAGAGCCTACTGAACTGGTTGGGAAAGACAGAGCCAAAAGTCTGACAAGCGAGAAGCACAAATGAACTCTGGCTGCATCAGCAGGACTCTCTTTTCAGAGCCAAGGAGATCTTGGGGAGCTGTTCAGGGGCACCAGACCGAGACTCAGGCACTCACTGTAGTGTCTGCAGAAGCAGAGACCTGCCTCAGTTGCCAAAGGGGCAGAGCTGTGAATAATTTGGAGGATGGGGAAGAACTGTTCATTTTGTAAATGCTTTTTGGAAAAGGAAGCAATACTATAGTTTTGAGAAAGTGGTTTTGACATTTTGTGGGCATGATTTGTCACACTATCCTTGAGGGAAAGTCCACAGGCATCCAAACATGGCTTTTGGTGAAACCTTTCCTCCCTGTATTACAATCCCTGGCAACTCAAGGAAAGTTGAGACCCACACTCTTGAAATGCACCCCAGCTGGCCAAGGCTCACTGTTCAAGGTGAGGCCGAGACCCAGTTTCTAGCAACAGCTCTGCTGAGACTATGGATGTGAGCCCCACAGTTCAGACACCAGCAGTTGTCTCCACCCTATGTCCCTTGCCAACGAGAGCATCCGACAGAGCCTAATGTCTGAGCCAACCTGTCTTCTTCTCCTGTGGGCTTTGTGGCCCTTCAGACTCCAGAGGGGCAGAAGTGCTGCCAGTTCTGCTCTCTGAGGGCTTGAACAGACACAATGGGGCAAGCTTACCACCTCCTGGAGAAAGCATTGCCTGCTGGTGCTGGAAATGGTAATGCTCCTTGCCAGGGCCTAGTATCCCCTGCTCTGCTGCAAATACCTAAACCAGGCTTGCTTGAGTCACCTGAATTCATACTTAACCTATCAGCATATTAGGATTTTGCATTACATTGCAATAAAGTATGTGCCAGGTGTGCCCAGCTCTTCCAGTTCCAGTGACAAGAAATACTAATGCATGCTGTGCTCATGATCATCTGAGCCATATCTGCACAGCACTGCCTTGCCCATGTTGCCTTTCAAGACTAGCAGTTCTTCTCTTCCAAAACCAAACTGCTAATTTAGATGAAATTTCATCAAGGTTCCCGTGGGCATTATAGCTGTGCACCAGCAAGAAAGGACAGAGCCCTCGCCAGACAACAGCAGAGACTCACTGGCTCATGTATATGAGGACAAGTGACTGCTGGGTCATATTTAATTTACCCTTACCCTACAGACCATAATTCTGTCTAACCAGAAGAAAACATTACACGGTAGGGAAAACAGGCAGACCACGAAGTAAGTATACACCACATGTTAAGCAAGCAGATGTCACAGGAAGGAAAACACAATATACAGTAGGTGCTGAAAACCTTCAATTGACATCTGCTCTTCTTTATTTTGGTCTATAATTCTCCTTTAATACCTGACATCATGATCTCGTTTTAATGCTTTCTGATATAAAGTGGTGATAGCTTATATTTGCAATTCTCTAAAAGATATTCTTTTCTTCTTCAGAAAAACAGGTATCTTATCATTACAGTTGAATTACTCTTTATCTGAGAGATGATTTCTCACCAATCCACCAGCAACACTGATGAAGAATTACTTATCTTAGAGAAGGTCATATATGATAAATTACATTTAACCGAAGAAAGAATTAGCAGCAGAAACAAAAGGTTTGTGAACCTTAGATAGCCTGAGCATCACCTTGCCCCTTAGCAGGGACCTATTCTCACAAAGCACTAGTAACTAAAGCAAGAACTGGCCCATAAGACCATCAATCTTTCTTCTTCTGTCCACAAGCCCTCATAGAAACTACAGCTTAAAATCTCAGCAGGAGCTGGATGTCAAGTACCTCATGCTTTGGAAGCACAACTTGAGAAATATTACAGGGACTCAATTTTAAGGAGTCCACTCAAAAAACAGTCTGTGTTTTGGACATCATAAGCTGTTCAGCACCACCAGTCAGATGCTAAGATCTTGGGTAGAAAGTACATCTTGCCATTAGCAGCATGCATCTCTTCACAACAGGAACCCAGTGGGCTGTTTGTAATGCTTGGCATTCTACCCTCAAGTAAATACACCACGTAATCTGCAGGATATGTCTCTGAGCATGCTTACATGGTAATAATGATGTTAAATAGAATGGCTGTATGATTTATTATACCTTGTGAAATAAAGCAAAGCCAATCTCTTCCCACCACGGGAAGTACCAGCACAGTAGAAAATGGAAACAAGGAAAAATGAAATACCACCCAGGCCTGGTTTAAACATGCAAACTTTCTAATAAAATATCAGAACCAGATGCTGCTAAAGATGAGTGATAATTAAAGAAGATAAATTAAAGAAATGTTTTTCCAGGGAATGACTCTACTGCACACAAATTGTTTCAGCATGGGAAAAAAATATAATAAAATTACTGCTGCTGCCTGTTTTCAAAAGTTTCCATTAATAAGTCAAGGCAGGTTCCCTGCTAAATTCCCTTATATCCAGGCTCCTTCTTTTCCTCTGTTGGTTTAATCTCAGTGTGGTTTAGCAGAGTGAGCAGAGGACTGAGCGCCAGGAATTCAGTTCCAACACTGACTCACTGTGTGGGCTCCCTTATGTCATGCTCAGGGCAGGTCAGGCCTGGAAAGCACATCTCTAAAAAAGGGTCCTGAGGGGTGCCGAGCCTGACGATCTCCCCACTCTTGTGTCAGATGTGCAAGTTCACCAGAGGTTCTCCCCTGACTGTTAGCCTAGCAAACTGATCTCAGGCTAAGCTGGTGTAACGTGATTTTTTTCAGTCTGGTGTCTGATCGCAAGAAATGAGTGCACTGGGAGCCAAGTTCTGCAGACACCTGTGCAAACTCACGGCAGGAAACACGGCTGGAGCGCTGCAGATGAAGGGCGGGTTCAGCAGGCCCACCAAGACCACCCCGGAGCTTTATGTGCCTGTGTATAAACTCATCTTAGTCCGGATTGTTGTTAAGCTTCATCTCAGCTAAACACAAGACCGTGTTTAAGCCCCTCAAAGACTCTTAACTTCTTTAGATTTCTCACACGCAGAAAAGCGTCCCTCTAATTGCCAAAGGCAATTTCGTAGCAAATAAAATAATGCGCTGCACCAGGAGAGGAAAAGAATAAAATAAACCCATGTAAATGCATGGCCTAATTCCCTTTTAACCACATGTTCCCCAGGCTCGTAACCTCTGCGAAAGCCTACGAGGAGTAATGTGGTTTGCAGTGTGCCCGTAAGGTCAACAAACGCGGCGTGTTTCGGGCGGAGCAGGGGCTCAGACACGGGATCGGGTTCCCCGCCCTGAGGCGCTGCCGGCGGCCGGGCCGGGGCGGCCCCCGCTGCACCCCGGAGCCCCGGGCCCGAGGGGCCAGAAGGGCCGGGGGACGGGCACCGCTCTTCGGGAGTGTTTTCCCCTCTCACAGCACCAGCCTAAGGCAGCTGCGTACCTCGTGTGCCAACGAGAAAGCAACGGGAGCTTCCCGCAGGACCCCGCGCCCGCAGCTCGTTGTCCTGGGCAGCGAAATCAAATAGGATGGATGAGCACACGGAGAGAGGAACAGGGACAGGCCTCCCGAGCACGCAAGCTCCCAGCTATTTGCAGATGTTTCAGCTCAGTCCGGGAATTTATTCTCGACCTGAGACCCTGTGCAAGCTGATCTGAGCGCGGCCAGTCCCGGCCCCGGCCCCGCCACCCAGGTGGCCAGGCCGGCTGCTGTCCGCACCTTCTCCTCCGCAGCCTGCCGGGAGCCGCACGGGGACAGGACACGGGTGACAGCAGCGAGGGCTAACTCCAGAACAGCAACAGGCTCGCTCTGCCACTCCTACTCAGACAGAACAGCAGTGCTGACCACTCTCACTTGATCCTTTAAAAAATGCGTTTGTTAAAACCCTTTATACCCTGCAGACCACTGAACTTGCAAAAAGAAATATTGGTCACACAGCTTACAGAGAGATTGGTGATTTCTCCTCGATCTTTCTTTAAGTCCTCATGTAAGCAGTGCTGAAGGGCATCTATCCCCGAAACACACTCCTTACCTGCTGGACAGACAGACTTCACTGGACAGAAAATTCAGTGGAGAGGAGACAAGAGATGGGAGTAGATGGGAGGAGGAGAACAACAAAAAAGTAAAGAAAGAAAAGAAAAAAAGAGGAGGAGAGGAGAGGAGAGAAGAGAAGAGAAGAAGAAAAGAAGAGAAAAAGAAAAGAAAAGAAAAGGAAGAAAAGAAAAGAAAAGGAAGAAAAGAAAAGAAAAGGAAGAAAAGAAAAGAAAAGGAAGAAAAGAAAAGAAAAGGAAGAAAAGAAAAGAAAAGGAAGAAAAGAAAAGAAAAGGAAGAAAAGAAAAGAAAAGGAAGAAAAGAAAAGAAAAGGAAGAAAAGAAAAGAAAAGGAAGAAAAGAAAAGAAAAGGAAGAAAAGAAAAGAAAAGGAAGAAAAGAAAAGAAAAGGAAGAAAAGAAAAGAAAAGGAAGAAAAGAAAAGAAAAGGAAGAAAAGAAAAGAAAAGGAAGAAAAGAAAAGAAAAGGAAGAAAAGAAAAGAAAAGGAAGAAAAGAAAAGAAAAGGAAGAAAAGAAAAGAAAAGGAAGAAAAGAAAAGAAAAGGAAGAAAAGAAAAGAAAAGGAAGAAAAGAAAAGAAAAGGAAGAAAAGAAAAGAAAAGGAAGAAAAGAAAAGAAAAGGAAGAAAAGAAAAGAAAAGGAAGAAAAGAAAAGAAAAGGAAGAAAAGAAAAGAAAAGGAAGAAAAGAAAAGAAAAGGAAGAAAAGAAAAGAAAAGGAAGAAAAGAAAAGAAAAGAAGAGTCATGAATCTGGGTGTGTAATTTATATATGAGGGAAAGTTTAAACCAGTGTGATTGGCAAGAATACAATGTTACTAAAAGCCACAGACATGCTAATTGGTGAGTCATTTAAGTAAACCCTATTGATCTTGTAGGTTTGCCAATTTTCAATTTTCACTTTTGCTTGAAAACAGCTCAGAAAATAAGACTTAACCAGAAACTCATGATCAGTGACTTTTTCATCCAATTTTTTAGCAAATGTAACTCATCTGTCTTGAAGGGTGCTTTTGTTTGACCAAGGGAACAGTCAAAGAGCTTCCCTTGACTCACCTAAGCCTCCCCCGGCACTGGCCAGTCGCACACTCGGAGCAGACCACGCCCTATGTGCTTTTCATATTCCAAAAATTTCCATATTCCAATTATTTCCATATTTCCATTGCAGCATCAAACCAAGATACTCTTCTCAACCATGATGTTCACTGCCAGCAGACTGTCCTAGGTGTATGAGAAATAACCACCAGAGGCCTGTGACACCTCAGCCACACCACTGCAGAGGTGGGAGATTCCAAAATGTCAGGCTTGGCTCAGCTCAATTTTCTGCACCTATGCCCATCACAGGAGCTCTGAGCTGCTCAGAAATTTGACTGACATTGTCAGCATGAAGACAGTAAAGGAATGTGACTGATGTCTAGTGGTTCAAAATTGAGTATAGTTTGGCAATTCATGTAAAGGAACAAAAAAATAAAGCTTTTTTTCCCATTACTCCTTCATCCTTTACTATTTGGGCTGATTCTAAGGCAAATTTGATATAGTGGCTAAAGCAGGTATCCCTGCTCCTCTGCCATAGATTAGGAAAGTCTTGTCCACCTTGAAAGAAGCATCATCATCTGTTGAGTGATCTTGAGCTGCTGAGATAGAAGGACTCGCTCCTTCTCCCCCTCAGAGAGAGCTTCAGTAAGCAGGCACAGGCTTTCCTCATTCTTAAGCAAAATATTTACTTTACAAGTGCTGAAACAAAATATGGAAAAGTGAAGAATAATATTTATTTTGATGACGTTAAATTGCATTAAAGTCAAAAGTGAAAATTAGATGCATGAACATATACCAAGGGCATTATTCACTAATCAGAGGAACATAAAAGAACTGGAAAATACCCTCCTCCATTGCCACTAGGAAAGTTGATCTGGAATAAATTACAGGCAAAATGTATAATTAAGCAAGCTATTATTATCCAGTGTCTTAGCAGATGCTGACCTCGTTTATGGTGATTGGGATAAGAATTCATGTGAGGTTTGATTTCACAGCTGTGTCCATGATGCCTTGGACCTGTTGTATTGCCCCAGAAATTCCCAAAGTGTTAGCACTGGTATCTAAGTGTGTTGCTTATGGATTCCTCTCCTCCTCAGCTGCTGACTGGGGAACTTTTCTTTAGCTTCTTGGAAGCAAGAAAATTGTTTCTCTGATCTGTCAGCCAGGCTTTATACTTGAAACCTGTGTTTAATTACTTTGAAGAAACTTTAATATTCCATCAGTATAAGGAGGGGGGATCTTACACTGCTTGTTGCTATTCTCTTATTTTTATTTTCTGCAGGTGTAAGCTTGTGGCTTAGTTACTGAAATAATAATTCTGTTGAAAATATCCTTGGCATGAGAGATGAGCTGCCAAAGAGTTATGGGCACAGTAATTTGTACATGGAAATGAGGATCCAGCAAACAACATGAACATCAGTGTCCTGAGGAGCTTATGATTAAAACATTATGCTGAGCTTTTATGATTTCTACAGCTAATTAGCAAGATTTATAAGTGTCCAAAAAAAAGCAAAAAACAAGGCTGAATACAGAAACAGTCCTTACTTTACATTTGGGGCAGAAAACTGCTGGGTTCTAAAATAGTGGGGAAAGAAAGAGAGGGAAAACACCCTTATCTTTTAATTTGCCCACAATTTAGACTAATTGCTTTTCTCTTTTCCATAGAGTGAGTGGACGTCTCTCAGGTGTTGAGAATTAAGTCTGTGACTTATTCACATCAGTGGCAATGCCTTGTTGATTTCATAGAGAGAAGGTTTCCTGCTGTTTCGTTATGGATTCAGACTAGCACCGGTTTTGTTTTCCAGCAGTGCGCTCCGGGAATGCGAGGTGTCTGAAAAAGCCACTTCCATCAATATATACTTGGTTGATTCTGTTCCCCAGGGGTGCAAAAGGAAAAGGAGGGGTGTGGGAGGAAAGAAGAAATACCAAGCTAGTCAGTAGAGGAATGAAGGTCTGAGTCTGCAGCCACAGACCTGCAAGGGCCTCTGCTGCTCCCAGGAGGCTTCTGGCTGGCAGCACCTGCATGACCTGCTTGGGAAGTTCATGGTGTGAATGGAGGAGCTGTGAACCACCTACAATTGTGCCCTTTCCCTACAATTTTTGCATTTTCAGAAGCCCAAACATCTCTGTGCAGTCATGGACAGAAAACCTCTAGCCAGTGTCATAAAAGTCTTCTGTTCTGTCTGGACAAAGCTTTCAGCCAGAAAAGCAGACAGCCTCAAGAAAATGTGATTTTGTGGACATCTCATTGCATAAGATGAGCCTTGCTCCAAGTGAGATAAAGACTGATGATCATTACTGAAGCCATGGCAAAGGAATTGCTACAATACAGACCCAAACTAACTGAAGACAGATGCGATGACTGGTCTTGCAGTGGTTGTAGCTAGCTCCTGTGTGCAGAACAGCTGAGATTTCACCCAGAACACAGCTGGTTGTTTTGGCCAAGGTGTCCCTGGTCCAGGTTTGCTTTTGTTAAGAGACCCTCCAGCCACTTTGGGCATTGCCATTTGCCAGAATCTGCACTCCTCCTGTTTCTAGCCAACAGTACAAAGATCACAGATAGGTCTGTGCTCTCCTACCTGGGAACTGTGACCCATGGTGGGGAACTGAGAGCCAGACTGGGCCCTGAGCTGCCTGGGCACAGAACTATATGTAAGGACATTTACTGTGTGTACAGCCCTCTCAGGCAAACGTGACCTTCAGAGGAACTTCGTTTTCTGAAGGCTGCAAACATGCAGTGACAGACACAACATCTTCATGTATCCGTGGGAAGTGTTTTACCAATTCTGTGCCACAATGTAATAATTAAAAATACATTGTCTTACTGCACAGCTACTGTGACCACAAAAGTCCATTTATAAAGTTCCATCTATTTATACTGGATCTCTGTTTCCTCAGCTTAGATATATACAAATACCAGTATGCCACACTGAATAATATCCTAGCATTTTATTATTTTTTGATGAACCACTGTCATCACCTCCTTCAGTAATTTTTTTCTCATTCCTGTATTCCTAGACAGTTGGCCTAAATGGGTATAATGGGATAATTTGCACTCCAGCAATAGTTTGGCACTTAGAGTGCTTGGTAGCTGCTGCACCCTTGAGACAGAGAATATGCCAAAGTTTATGGGGAAACCCACACTAGGGTGATGCCATACTCTCCATATTCACCTACAGAACCAGACCTTTTTTTTTTCAACATGGAGAGGGAGCAGTTGGAAACATTTTTAAAGAGTTTCTGGTCTAACATTAGATAGGAAGCTTTAGCCAGAGAACTTTTCACTGAAGTGGCACCTTAGCCTCTTTGGCCAGAGGTGCTCCAGACCATGGGAATATCAGGCTGGCAGCTCCTACTGCAGTGTGTCCAGTGAAAGGAACATCAGCAGAGCTTGACTTCATCATAAAAACTAACGGTTGCACAGGGACACAAAGCTCCCAAAGCAGAGCTGTGGGGGGGGAAAGAATCCCACCCTGCTGGCAAGAGGGAAGTGGAACAAAGACCTGGCTGAGGCAGCACTGCCAGGATGCCAGCAGAGCTAGCAGAGGGAGGGGAGCAGGGCAGGGAGCACCCTCTCACAGGGAAGCTCCTGCATCCTCTTCCTCCAGCTAAGGGAGGGAGGCCTGTCCAGCCTCTTTTACAGGTGTGCAGGGAAATGGGGGACCCACAGGCTGCTGGGCCTCTCCTCTTCAGCATGTGCACTCCAGATGGGCCAGGACTGAACGCCAGCCAATGTGGAATATTATTTATAATAACAATAATAACAATATTAATAACATAAGGACATCTGGTAGCATTTTTTCCCGTCTACCATTTGGCTGGAGGCAGAGCATCCGGGTGACATGACAATGTATTTCTGTTTCCAATTTAGCTCCAGCTCAGCTGCTGCAGTGACTCACAGACAGGCACTTCCAGGGACACATCCCTGCTCCCGGCCCCGGCTGGCCCCACAGGTGTCCCACCACAGACAGCAGAAGCACCTAAGATCACCCAGGCTTGGATTTCCTTTATTGGCTCTTTCACAGGAGACTGCAAGGGGGTTTTTATGCTTCCATGGCTCCTTTCCATCCTACCCTGTGAGGAAGTCACCCAACTGCAACGGTGTGCGGTTTCAGACAGAAAACAAAAGCTGGCTGTTCTGAAATCAAACCAGAGGCAGCTCTATTACACATTTCATGCTATTGAAAGTATATTTTACTTAATACATATTTAAACTATTTTGGTATTGTTTTGAATTCTAAGGCTTTTAAATGCGTCCAGTGAATATGTCACTTCCACCAACAAAGATTTCAGTTTTGACACGCAACTAACATCTAGCCTAAAAAATTAATGCTGTAGTTAAAAACAGATTTTTGTTTCCTCATTATACTGACAGAAAGATAAAAGCAAAATTACCATGGAAGCTGAAGCTGTTGATCCTGAAGTGTATACAGATAGTTGCAGTAGAAATACTTTTGTCTATCCTGCTCATCATTAGTTCCTCCTAGCAAGTTCTAGCTGGAGGGTTGACTTCTTCAGGATCTAGTGAACTGAGGGTGGATTCCTCAGTCATGAAACAGGCTTTCACTTCAAAGCAGTTAATGCATTGTTCACGGACCCTCATCTGCTACAAATTTATACAGGTTGATGACAAACTTAAAAGGTGCACTATTAAAACTTCATGTTCAAGAATAATGTTCATTTAAGTATTTGAGCGTTGTCTCTCAAGTGGCAAAAGACTGAGATTTATGTAAAGTAAATGAAGCGTCCTCCTGATGCCTTTGGAGGCACGAATCCTGTTCCTGTTCTCGGGGTCAGCCAGCTCTGCACGTATGCTCCAGGACAAACTAGGTCTCAACACTCATTATATTATCAAATTTGCATATGAAGTAGCAAAAAACTGCTGATAAACAGAAAATCCAGGCCTTTGGCTCAGAACTTGTCCAATTATTAAAAGCAGTTGCTTTAGATGGCGTCTGAAATAAAGGCATTTCTCCTAATGCACTTCACACATCACTCTGTGAAAAGATTAAATCTAATTATGCAGCTTGACCTCCTAGCATAGTCAGCTGAATTTGTAGGGCAATGCAAGGTTGCTCCCATCACCTTTGGCTATAGTGCTGTGATTCTTAAAATCCTTCAGATGAAAACTTCAATAGTGCAGCATTATTTGTAACTGACAAAAGCCAGGAATTTGGGTTAATTCTACCTCCAGCCTCATTTTAATCCCCACATAGGTTCCCTGTTGTCACAAATATTATTAGCATATGAAATCTGCTGACTGCTGAAGTTTGGGGAATTCCAATAATGAAGGAATTTCCACACCCTTAAATCTAACACAATTTCTGAAGCAGACTGTCTGCCAATGTATATTGTAAAGCTCCCCAGTTGGTTCAACACTCAGTGACAGTAGCCAGGAGCCTGCAGCTCTGGTACACAAATACAGGGCCAGACTTTCACCTCTTGGCCTGGAAAGGTAGTGACTCCCTTTCACCTTGGGGATGCTTGTGGTGCCACCCAAGTGGGAACCCAACATTTGTCGTTCTTTAGGATCTCAGGGCTGGCCCTGGGTGCAGTGATTACATTATAGGGCAGGACAAACTCAGTCTAAAAAGCTGGCAGCTGAACAACCAGAAGAACAGGGGAAAGCAGAGTGGAAATGCACAGACTTGGGAAAAGAAAACTGGGAAGGAACAAAGAGAGAGATGTAATCAGAAATCATCTGAAGCAATGCTGTTAATATGTTATCCATATCCAACAGAGTCCTTGATGACAGTCCAGGACTCTCAGCCTGGGCCAGGGAACTGTCATCTAGAAAGGAGTAAATTCTTACATAGGTTCATGCTATTAATAGTGACAATGCTCAGTAAATCTTACCATGTGCACTGTAAACAAGCTTTTATTCCTGTGGCTCTGGACAAGTCCTTCCAAATCCAGAATTTATCTGCTACGCAGACCAGAGGTCCAGCTTTGCACTGTGACATTGTGTATGCATGGGCTGCACACATTGGTAGCACAAACAGGTATGATTCATCTTCCTCTTGCAAGATGTCGATCTTCATTTCAGTGTCTCCTCCCTTCCCACATCCTAGCTCTCCAAAACAAGGTGTTCCCTCCATTCTGTAGGGCATTCCCTTACACAGATGTTCCCTTGAGTTATGTGAATGAAAGAAGTATTTGTGAAAGTCACCTGAGGGAGAAGTGGGTTCCTGCCTTTTTCTTAAAGATTTGACACAGCAGGAGAGTGGCAACGACATCTCCAGGGTCACCAGAGAGGTCTTGCAGCCTGGAGAGACAGCCTTGCCTCTTCCACTGCTTCTTCTGAATGTGATAATTAAATCTTTGAGCCCAAAGACGACAGCTGCAATGGGGAGACTGAAGTCCACAATCATAAAGCTTTCTAACCCCTTTTCTCCTACAAGATGGGTTAAATAGCCCTGGTTCTCTCTGGTAAAGGCATGTGTGTGTTCAAACCATATGTCCCAGAGACTGAGTAAGCAGGAATTGAAAGATGGTAGGTCTAGATTTGATATGAGAAAGAAATTCTTTATCATGAAGGTGGTGAGACACTGGAACAGGTTGCCCAGAGAGGCTGTAGATCCCTCATCCCTGAAAGTGTTTAAGGGCAGGCTGGATGAGGCTTTGACAACCTGGTCTAGTGAAAAGTGTCCCTGCCTATGGCAGGAGGAACTAGATGATCTTTAGGGTCCCTTTCAACTCAAACCATTCCATGATTCTATAAAATACCTTCTCAGTCCTTCAGCATGTACCTTACTTGACCAGAAGTGAGCCAGTGAGCCAGTTTCTGAATACTGATTCTCTGTGTAGTAGGTGACCAAACACCTTCAGGCAGAGGTGCTCTGCTCCCCACTCCAGGGTTTCAATAGTACATTGCCAAGAAATCCTGCACTTCAACACTGATTTTCCAGTAAGATTTTTTAAAATGCAGGTGCGGAAGGGTGATGAAAGATCCCCAGAGCAATGTGGGCTATGGTGTCAACATCCGAAAATGAGAAAGAATATCAGTGATGCACTCTCATATTTCTGCCCACATGTCATCTGAAAGAAAATCTTGTTTAGTACTGAGCATCACACTGTTATGGAAGGACAGAGATATCAAATAATAGGAGAGGGCACACACACTTGTAGCCACACCAAAAAGTATCCCTAGGAATAAATATTGTAATTCATTGGCTCTGGCCATGGACACATGGATTACTCCGTCCTCTCAAAGAGATGCAGCTAGCAGCAAAGCTCCCTCCTAACACCAGGTCAGTGTTGCTTTTAGTGAGCTGTGGGCTCATGTCATGGGGGAAGGAAGAGAATATTTCTCAGATTGATAAAGAGAGGACTCTCGAGTGGTCAGTGAATGGGAGAAGATGTGAAGATGACTAGCATCATATTGATTGCTGTCAGCAAGTGACTCAGAGCACAGTCCCTTCTAACATCTTTGTAGGGAAAATTAAAGGCTAGGGAACAGAAAAAGCCATCCAGCCCACTAAACCAGGATGGACAGTTCATCTCTGGACTGAGTAAATGAATTGATGCAGCTCCTACCACAAAATATCAGAAGCTGGAGGGCTACACCCACTTAACTTCAACCAGCTTTTGCTAATGTGGGACCTTCACCACACATTTTGGGGGATCAAGAAACAAGAGTGCTACTGGCTACATTACAGTGAACAAAATAAGCAGCAAAGTGACTGCATGTGGGTAATAAAAATAATAGCCAGTGGGAAACATGAGGAATCATTTAAATGATGCAAGAGAAATGATATACATCTGAGTATATTTTTTCACAGGCAAACAGATGAAAACTGGTCCTCCAGCAAAGCTGGGGTAGAGCCAGGGACTTAGATGTTGCAATGTTTTAATTTGCAGATTTCCTGTTGCCTAGCAGACTCCTCAGCCAAGAATTAGACAGCCAAGATACAATTCCCAGGGAGAATTAGGTGCCTTAGAAGAGTATTCCTAGAAACCAGCACACTGAGTATGAAGTTATTCACACTGCCCTGGAGAAACCACAGAAGAACAGAATGGGACCACAGTCACAGACAGCAAAAATACATCTCTGCTCAGCCTGAATCTCCCCCTGAAGGAAAAGAGTTCAAGCCCAGTTAAGTCTTTGTTGCAGAAAGATTCTTTGCTTTTTTCTTCACCTTCTATTGCATCCAGTATCTCAGTAGCTAGGTCACTCTTAACAGAGAAGGAAAACCTGCTTCAAACCCCCATGCTGCCTGACTGGCAGCAAGGATTTGGTGCTGACTGCTGCACAAGCACTCACACCAAAGCAGGCGCACCCCCAGCAACTGAGCAAGGAGAAGCAAGGCCCAGTCTGAGGAGAAGTGTGAAGGCCAGCACACAGCTGTGCTGGGGGAAGATGTGCTCCATTTGGGAATTTGCTCTGCAAAAACTTGGAGATAAAAGTGGGGCTCTGAAAAGACCGGCTGCAGCTGCCATGAGCATGACAACAGATAGAAGTCGAGGTGGACAGCATGGGCTTTCAAGTGTGTCTAGAAATCAGGACTAAGGTGCCCTGAGACATCCACCCAGCTGACTCTAACACACCAATCCCATAGCTGCTTGTATTACCCACAGGAAATGTGCAGATCTAGATAAACTTTGTAAAAGCTTAATGAGGAAGTTTCGTAGCCAGCTCTTTGTCAGGATTTCCTCACCCCTGTATTAGGCATGGAAAACTGACAGACAGATTCTTGTTATCTTCCCTTATGTTTGCTACCTTGTGATTGAAGAATCTGCTCTCCTGTGGAAAACAAGTGCAGCTGTGTATTTCTTTTGTATCAGAACTTTGTCAGAAATCAACCTTCTCTTTATGCTCACTTACTAAGTGTATAAGAGTAGTATTAATGTGAAACCAGAAGATATATCCATAAAACAACTATCCCAAAGAATATGTATGTGATTTTATGCACTAAGAGTGAAAAGCTTCTGCATGAGCAGAATCTATTTAGGAAATGCTATAATTATGACAGCTGTATACTGCTTGCAGGCAACCTCTCCACTGATTTTGGTTGGTATGCAGACCTTCAGGCACTAGAGAAACCTGCTTTAAAATAATTAAAATTTCTTAATTAAAATATTCTTATTGTGCAATTAAGAATCATCTTGAGAGTCTAACCCCATGAAAAAAAGAAAAAAACAACCAAAAAAAAAAACCATCATTTTGGAACCAGCATGAATTATATATGTTTTAGACTTGCATTAAAGAATTTTTAAAAATTTAAGGTAAATGTGCACTAACTCATTTTCAATATGGCATCACTCCCAGCCTCAGATCCAGCAGATTTCTCTCTCTGGGACTGCCAATGAACCTTTCCTTCTGCAGGCAAGTAATTTTCATTAGTGTCTTATCTAGCTCCTTAAGACAGGCTTCCCTGCTAGATAAACCACTGCAATTTGAAACCACAGGGAAGCAAACTGCAAACCTCTTTGCCCAGAATGACTGCAAGCATGCAGGCACGAAACAAACAAAAAAACCTTTGAGTTAATGAGGATGAATGTCAATAGCCACCTCATTTTTTGCTAAGTGAGTATTCTAGACTGAAAGGATTGAGATAAGCAGGACTCGGTGCTGCTGATCTAGTTTGACTTACCAGTTCATGGAATGTACTTCAGAACAATGCACCCAAACTCGTCTGAGTAAAAAGAACCAAAAATAGACAATTTTTTCTGACCATAGGAGACCACCTCCCACCTCTCAATAGTACCCCAGACTACTCCCTTATTATAATTAAGGGTATGTGGGGTATTATTGGTGGCAAAACTTTGTTGAATACACAGGACCTATTTAGCAATTGGCTGGACAAAACAATAGCAAATAGACCACAAAAACAATAATCCTGTGCTGGCAGAGATGGACACTGGATGATCTAATTGACCTTCTGCATCTGAACCTTGTCATCTGTCACTGGCTATGGGCTGCAGAAGAATGGAAAACGTGTAAGATGAAAACAGGTTTAACAATAGAAAAAGAAAACACAAATGCAAATGCAGAATGCAATATGATTGCTCAAGATGCAAATTATAACCAGACCCAGGGACAGATTAAGAAATGATGAGTGTACTCAGAGTGCCAGACTCCAAATAGTAGGTTACCGTAATGCCTCCTTTTTAACCCCACTCAGACACTGAGCCAGCAGTAAACTTCATTTGCAGGACTTGGCTCTTCTTATGTTCAGGGAATAGGTAGAAATGCACATTCAAAGCTCTAGTTTTACTTCTAGGTCTACAGCACGCTAGAGGCAACAACTTAAACTTCATTTTTTAATAGGAGGAGTCACAGAAAGTAGATAATTTAATCAAGGAATCTGAAGGCTGGATAAAGCATGTGTCTGTGGAAGATGACACTGTTCAGCTCTAGAGACCCTGATTTCTAGTTTACTCTAGGAGCTATGTGAATGGTACTGCTGCCTTTGGCTGAAAAAGCACCTTGGAGTTCTGTTATACGCAGCCTGAAATCTTTGGTTTGTAGAACAAGTTAATCTTCAATTTCTGCATCCAGCCCCATGGCCAGAAGACAACAGCATGCTAAATGCTTCTCAACACTCTCCTTCGAGATTCTCCATCCTTTTTCCAAGGCTCAGGCACATCATCTTCCCAAGCAAAACACAGGAAAGGAGAGTGTTCTCCTGCTCTAGAATTGTTCTCCTCTCTTTCTTTGGGAAACAATGGATTTCCTTCCCAATTCCTGGTAAAGAAGCAACACAAATGCATCCCCACTACGTCCAGATGAAGCTCAAAAGCAGAAACTTTATGAAGGAGAGAAAGCCAAGAAAAGTGAGAGGCCAGAGCTCTGCTCGCTCACCTCTGCTTCTCAGGTGAAGGTCCACAGAGCACCAGGGTTTCTACACCACCAGGAGGTGGCTGGGGAAACGATTACACCTTGTTTCAAGCAAACCCACAGTTTCTAAGGGGGTTTGCTGAGAAGCATCACCACCTGCTGGAGAAAACAGCGGGAGTCAGTCACTCAGCCACCAGTTTTTATGGGTTTGCAGAACATATTGGCTGGCATATTTTTATTATCAGCACATATAATCAAACTGTCTGATTACAAGATTAAGCTTGGATTTTGCAAAGTGATTAACTCTATTCCCAAAGATTTTCTTACTTATTACTGACCATTTTATCAAATAGAGGGAAAGAGAAAGGTTCATAGATTTTATAAGACTATATCATTCTTCAGTAAAGAAAGGTTGAGAAATACAACCCTTACTCAAAATATTCAAAGGCATATAATATTACAAATCCCCCTGTTCTCTGCCATATGATTTTTCAAAGTTAGATTAAGAAGGGAAAAATATAATCTTAAAACAGACAGATCAACCTCTCCCAAGGTCCTTGCTGCAACAGAAATGGAGCTGAATGACCTTCTATTTTGTGGTTTCTCAATTTCTTCTTTTGTAAGTAGAATTAATAACAAGCTTAGGTTCATTCTCAGTTAGACCCTTGAATATAAACAATTTCTGTCTTCTGTCTCTAACAAAACATCACTGATCTCAAAAATACCCCAACAGCTCTAGTAAGCTGTTACAGGTCTCTATTGAACAATTTCTTTGCAAATCAGATTGACACGGAACAATTGTTTTGGCCAAGAAAACCAAGAACTCAGCCAAAAAAAGAAACCAAAAGAAACCCCCTGAACCTTTCCCCTTGGTTTTCATGCAAACACACAACTGTAATAATATTTGAGCATATTTTATCATCAGAATCAACTACTTCACTCAAACAACTTACAGTGTTTAGCCAGCCATCCAACTAAACTGCAGGTCTCTCCAAACAATTAGTCATATTTTAAACCAATGATAACAAGCAAAATCATGGTTTCCACAATAAATATATATAAGTTGATCATTTTAGTAGAAACCATACTTGGTATCTATTTCTCCAATGTATATCTTATTGTGTGCATTTCAAGACTCTTAATAATCAGATGACAACTATTGGAGAAAAGAAACTGAGGCTGGCATAGATCCTACCTCATCCTGAGTTTCTGCTTCTGAAGCAAAGTCAGTAAAATGAAAGGTCTCAATAAACTTCATTCTGTCATAAGAAATGAATAGTACAGAGGAAGGTGAACCCACAAAGAAAACAGAACAAGACCTTGGCATTTCAAACTCCCTTCCAATTCATTTAAAGAAATGCTATTTCCTTTGGATTTAAATCCCTACCCCACCTTATTGCTGTGTTGCACATTATACATAGGAGCCCTAACCATTTACTTGTCTGGATAAGCACAGTGTGTTCCCAAAACTGTGACCACCAGGAGAACCCAGGTCACCAGCAGCCAGCCCAAGAGACCGGCTGCTCTGCACCTGCCTGGGGTGGGTGGTTTTACTGACACGAAGCAGACACATTCAGAGACAAGGACATGGCACTCTTTGTTCCTTCCAAACCCTGCACCACAAGGCACAATGTCCTGCTTTGACAGAAGAGGTATCGATAGCACAAAATAAAGCACCTGACTTCCCACTGCAGGGGGGAGAAGGAGACTTTGGGAGAATGGGAGTGTGTGGTGGCCTGAGGCACCTGGGCACAGATTCCCTTCCCCTTTGAGCACCTCATCTGTGCAGTGCTCAGAGGAGACCTGGCAGTGGCTGCTGGTACATTGCCTCAAAGCCATCTGCAGCAGGACCCCCTTCTCACAAGGACTGTCTGTAAAAAAGACATTCGGAACCAAAACCCAGACTTTGGTGTGGGACTTTCTGGGGCTGGGTTTTGGTGTGGTTTGGTATTTTTTTCAGGCAAATATTAATGTTACAGAGAGCACCTGAATTAACTGAAACCTAAGTAACAATGTGGGGAAAGGAGAGGGGAAGGAATGGGGAAAGGAGTGGAAAAGCTTGGTCATCAGTAATTCTGTACCTATAATAATTCCTAAACCTGGCTAAGCATCTAAGCATGTGCAAAACTGTATAGACTGAAGTCTTCCTCTGGCTCAACTCCAAGACATTAATGCAGATACTCATAATTAAGGAGATTACATATTTTGTGAGATCTCATTGTTTCCAACTCAGTGTAAGAAGAGTAATTTTGGAGAGGTCAGTTGCCCTTTCTTATCCAAAGAACTTGCGCCAATGTAAAATTATTAAGTGGGAGGAGAATTAAAGCATTTCATTGGAAACTGGACAATTTAAGTCTCTGGAGATATACATCTGGCTTTACAGTTCATTCTTTGATATTTTTCTTTAAAAGCCTGAAAGAGTGCAAGCAATTGAATCTTAATTAAACCGTTACAGTATCTGCAGGGCATTTTTTCCATTACAGGTTCAGTAACCTAAATGAGGTATTTTAGTTACTTCTGTAGAGTCTGGATTTACAAAAACACACAAACATGCTTGTCTTTGGTGAAACTCCTGGTTTATAAAGTCATGTATTGAGATCAGTTCTGAGGAAACTCAAAAACTACAGTGCGGCTATGTGTGCAATAGGACAGTCAGCAGATGGGGATCATTTTGAAGAAAGGCACTCCCTTTGCCCCACTTGGAGCAGCTGCGAGTCCAAGTGAAGCACACCCGGCCACTGTAGCTGCAAATGCATCCTACAGCTGTGGCAGGGACTCCTGCAAAGTTACAGCCCTTGTACTTTGTTATAAATAAAGCAACTTGTGGGACTGCGTTCTTCACGTTTGCAATTCAACCAGTGTTCTGCACCTCCTTCTTCAGAACTTTGGTATTAGCACAGCAGATTAGTTGGACACTTTACAAACCGCCCTACCCGACTTCCCAGGTTCTCCAAATTTGCAAAGGAAAAGGTGAATGGTACCAGAAGACTCTTGGGTACCAAGCTTACAGACTGTCAAAACCTTAAGCCAAGGAGCTGTTAAGTCTCCTTTTCTCCATCCAGACTATAAAGAGGGTGCAATATTTCATGGTAAAATATTGCCATGGAAGACATTTGCCTGTGTTTTTTTAATAAAGTCTGTTTGGCAGCTATAGGGAAATGGACTATTAGGTATTTTTCCATCTCTAGAGTCTATTTTCCAACTTCATCTAGGAACAGCAGTCCAGTATCCATCTGTAGCAGTAAAGGCTAGAAAGGCAGAGTTAAGCACAGACATAAAATCACAGGCTGCTGGAACAGCCACCATGATCAGTTATCCATATCTGGTAGCCAGTAAGCTGATAGCCTGGTTTCTTACCTTTAAGACTGAAAATATCCATCATCAGAGAATAGGAATTCATTTCTAGAAGAACAAACATAAAACTTTGAAAATAATCTTCTCGGCATGTGCTGGAGGTAGCTGACCACGCCGCCCTCTTCTTTGCGCTGATGTGTTGCATCCTGTGAAGAACGCTGAGACAGCCTCTCTGAAATGTTGTGATGTTTTTCTCTTCACCTTGTCACAGCTCTGCTGAGTGATGCAGGAGGATTGAATGGTCTATTCTCTCTGGAGTGAGAGAATAGTGTCAACACTACTATAGATTTCAGATCTGGCAAAATGTGCCTGAAGGTGACATGGAAGAACAGTAAGTTTTAAATGACATCTCCGCTCTCATATGACTTCCAAAAAGATTTGCCATTAATAGCAGAAAACTTTCTTAAAAATTAAGTGTTATTCTTGTGTCTCTCATACTGAGTATCTCAGCCCAATGCTGATTTAAATAAGGCAGACGCTTGGTTTAGATGTGGAGGATAAGCAACAATTCCAGTTTTAATGAAAATCTATGAGTGTGTTTTAGTCCCAGCACCATCAGTGCTCACAGACTAGCAATACTCCCTAGATAAATAAGTCTTTCTTGATGTTAGCAATCACAGACATTCATTTTTTACTTCGGAAATCCTAACACAGATGGGGCTTTTGTGGAAGAAATCTTTCAGACAAGCTTTGAAGAAAACTCCTACAATAAAGGATTGATTTTCTGTTTCCTAGGTCATGATCTGTTTGCTGTAGTTTAGTATAAAATAAAGAGTAGCCTTCGCACAACTGACAAGCCAGAGTGAATGAAACCAATTGTACAGATTACAACCTTTGAAGTTTTACCTGAAGATTGTACTAATTATCCACAAAATTTTAACAGTAATTGACAAATTCACTTGCATTGTTTCTCATGGTACTAGGAAGTTTTGTTCAAGAGAACATTCAACATATTGAGGACAATTACTTTATATTTCACCATGAATTTCCCCACTTATATTAAAATTATTCTTTCTTTCATGTATTTTTAGTAAAGTCCTATCGATCATTGGTTCTTTCCAGTTAGAAGGCAAATAAATATAAATAGTGCCTAAAGGCACTAAAATATTAAATGTCAAAACAGAACCTATGAAATTACTAGTTTCACAGATAGATCCAGGTAGAGACTTACAGATCCAGAACATTTTGCTTCCCTGATCTCCTAGCAAAGAAAAAAATTCCAGTGGATATACAGATTTGTGAGCTGATTGGGATCAGCCCTAGAAGAGGAGCTGGGGAGTGGTTTGGGAGCCAGCCTGAGACTTGGGAGATGTTAATTTTCCCACTCCACCATGACATCATGTATAGCCTTGGACAAGTCATGTTTCTACAATGGGAATAATGTCTGTTTCATAGGATCTTCTGAGGACAGATGAGGAGAATGCAAGGCAGTCAAATTATGGAACCACAGGAAGATAGAAAGGTTGAGTTGGAAGGGGCCATAAAGAGCATCTCATTCCAACTCCCCTGCCATAGGCAGGAACACCTTCCAGTAGATCTGGTTGCCCAGATCTCAGTTTGCATCCAGTCTGGCCTCCAACACTTCCAGGGATGGAGCATCCACAGCTTCTCTGGGAAAGCTGTTCCAGTGCCTCAACAATCTCGCAGGGAAGAATTTCTCCCTAATATCTAATTAAAATCTACCCTCTTTCAGTTTAAAACTGTTACCCTTTGTCCTATCACTACACTACCTGATAAGTAATCCCTCTTTATCTTTACTGTAGTTCCCCTTTAGGTACTGTAAGACTGTCAGAAGGTCTCTCTGGAGCCTCATTTTCTCCATGCTGAACAATCTCAACTCTCAGTTTGTCATCCTAGGAGAGATGCTCAAGCCCTTTGATCATCTTTGTGGCTTCCTCTCAACCTGCTTGAACAAATCAATGTTTTTCTTTCTTATCTTGAGAGCCTGAGAACTTGTGGTTTACATAAACACATAAAGTACCTTCGTAGGCTCTGTATTTGGAAACATTGCAGGATGAGGAGTTTTGGGTTCCTATATAATTTGCAGAAGGATGGGCCACAGCAAAGAGTCTTTCCTGCTTTCCTGAAGGCAGATATTCTACACAGGAAGATGTTCCCTAGCCCAGAGATGAATGTGTTCTTGCATTTCACACACAGAAACCACCTTCCTACTTCGGGCAGAATATAAACTCTGGGTTACCAGCTGCAGTCACAGCTGCTGCTCTGTCACTCTTGTACCACTTCATCATCTCATCATCTCAGCATGTATGGTACAAATACCCCTATAGGGCATCTCAGTCCAAACACCTCCCAAACTCCCCTGCGTGCTGCCATTTGCTGGGTAACTGACTTAATGTACCACACAACACTGCTTTTCCCTCATATTATTGAGGGTGGGATCAGTCAGTGACCTCACACCTTCAGTCTGGCTACGTCCTGCTACTCAGACCTTTCGTCCTCCCACATGGACAAGGCCTGTCTCACCAAACCACAGAGAGAAAAAAAGCCAACAGCCCAGCACATCCTCACACCAGATACTCAGGCATGCTCTTCAAATGCTTGGTTTAATACATTGCAGCATCCAAATGAAAGGAATCCCAGGACACTCCTCAGCTGACAGACTGAGAGGGACTGATTTCTCAGTAAAAATCAATAGGCACTGAAATCCAAATCCAAACAGGCCAAAGACCAAAGCAAAACCAAATTGTATCCCAAAAGGGCCACTCTCACAGTGTTGGAAACTATTATAAGCCAAATCAGCCTGAAGAGAAAAATTTTGAAAGGAAAAGAGAAGTAGTAATTAGGATGTATCAAAAAAGAGCACTGAATAAATAAATATCCACAATCACACATAAAAAAGGTGATTTTTGCTTCGTGGAACATACTGTGGTTGGACTTCTCCACACCCTGCAAGCCCTGCAAAATCTGGACACTGTAAATGCTACAGGGATGCACATCTCTTTATACCCCTCTGAGGCGGTAAATCCCATGGACCATTTGTAGCTCCACTGCTGATCCTCATGGTTCCTCTGTGTTAACTTTGGCATACCTTGCCCCTGAATCACAAGAAGAAAAGAAAGCTTTTTCATAGCCCTTCAGCTAATGGAAAAATGTAATAAAGCATTAAGTCTCAAAGGAATAAAGAGCCCCCAAAGGCAACCCTTCTCACTTTAAGTGTATCTTCCCTTTTCTCAAAGGAATTTCCTTCTTCTGAGGTAAACTGTTGGATCAGCTCATGGTGGTCATGAACCTGTGGTATCTGTCACACAAAAGACCATCATCAGCTTTCCTTCTGCCAGGAGGTCCTTGGGCAATTCAGCGGAGCTTCACAGCTTCCACAATCAGCCTGAGGTCTAGGAGTGATGTAGCAGAGACCACAGCTTCATGGCCACAACAAGCTGATGCAAGAGCTCACCTCTGAAAGTGGAAATTCATTCCCTTGGAGTAATAATCTGTTTCAGCAAAACAACCAGTTTTATGCTGTCTTAGAATGCTGAACTGGCACAGGAAATTCTCCAGTAAGAATCATGGTCAGTTTAAGAGTGGGTAACTCTGCTGAGCAGTGGGTGAGAAAAGCCAGGAGCAGGGAATAAGGAAAAGGCACAAACCTCATTCCTTTCAGCAGCACTGCACTGTCACATTAGCATCCATGCTTGTGAAACCGCAGGCTGAGGACTTGCTGTGGAGCAATAACTCATCTGCAGAACCTTTCATGAAGTGTAATCCAGTACTCCCAAGCAGGATTTGTATCTTACCCATCAGCTCCCCAAAGCATCATACATATAAAGTAACAATCTAGTGAAAGGGGAAATAAATTAGCTGCACAAATATTTAGATAACCCACGATAAAATGAGAAGTAGGCAGCAGCTCATGGAAATCATGAGCCACAAACCTGATAAGATGGACAAAAGGACAAAAGGAAATAAATTCTGTGACTGCCAAGAGAGTGAGAGGTTTTGATCTTTTGTTGTTTGCTCTCCTGGGTGTTTCTTGAATTACTGTTTTTTTCTTGCATATCAAAACCAAATTGGTTCATTTTTGGATGGACAAAGTAGATGAAAATGAAGAGGACAAAACTATTCATAGACATTCTCATCCAGCATAACAGAAGCAGGGGCTTATATGCATGTATGAAATGAAGGTGAATTAACTGGCCTCACTGTAAACAAAGAAGTTCAGTAAAAAAACAGGCATTACCAAATAAAGTAGCTCCTAAATGAGCAAGTCTGAGTTGTGCATGTGCAAGAGCCCCAGAAGAGCAGAGGGACAAGCGCTATGGACTTACCCCTCTCCACTGGCTAGAAGGAAACTAACAACTGCTTGAGATATGGCACTGACATGAAAGACTAGATGCCTTGAGACTACACTCATGCCTACCTCAAGGCATCCTGAGAAGAAAGAAAAGCTCAGAGCAGCTGGACACAGCCTCTCAAGCTCATACTTGCTGAACAGTGATGGAGCAAAATGGCAGCTAATGGGGACAAGGAGTGCACTCCATAAAAACAGAGCCCTTAGCCCACTGGAAATTAGTGGAGAGGGTAGGTGTCCCACAGAAGAGCAGCGGGGCTGCATGTCTTTCCATGCCAGCAGGCACAGCAGGAGATGCTGCTGTGCCTTCACTATCTCCCATAATGCTTTAGAAGTGGCCACCTCCTTCACAATCTTCAGATTTCCCAGAAATTGCAAGTGGGGAAAGTTGCTGTTGTTCCTTATGATTAACAGACTATGCTATAAATATAACTGGTGATATTCATGTTCCTGCTCCATGCAGGAGGTGCAGGCCAGCAAGGTGCTTGGAGCATCTGCAGCAAGGAACTCCTGCCACCCCTCCAGGAAGCACTGGGATCTGAGACAATGTGCTTACAAGGAGCTTTCAAGTGCCTTTGTGAGCTGCACCTGGAGGGGCTGTGCTAGTGAAGAGGGCAGCCTGTGGCAAGGCCATTGGAAGAGGCTGTCAGCATCCCACAGCACTGCCCATGTCCAGAGCACTGCCTTTTCTTGGCCTCAGCATAGCCATGAAGGGAGGAACTCACAGAGTGAGTGAGTAAGCTCACAAGTTTCCAGAAGACTCCCCTGGCGAGAGGGAAGAGGAGCAGGAACATGGGCCACTTGCCAGAGATCGATTTGTCCAATTTAAAGAAATTAATTTAATTGTCTGTGGCAGTAGGAAAGCTTGCAGCTGCTGGCTCCAGGAAGCCTGGACAGTAAGACAACACGGCGCCAACGCTGCTAGAATTAAGCAAGTGAGGTGAACACCCAGCAGCCAGGACTCAGGAAGCTTGGTGGCTTCACATCCTTGCAACGACAGGCTTGCACACCCACCATTTCCATTCTGAACTGTTACATCCCAGGACAGCAACTCTCTCCAAAACCAGGCTGGCTGTTAACATTTAGTATAGCTGGTACAAGACAGTGTTTGAAACGCCCACCAATCGGCAATTAAAATTAGAACCTCATTCTGCAAATGCCAGGGGTCTGTCCTGCAAACAGGAGCCCCAGCAGGCTGCTGGGGTGGTGGGACTTGTGTCCCAGCCCATGGAGGTGAAAGGAAGGGAGAATACTAACAACCATGTAATTACAAAATTATGTTTACTTTTTACTTTTTTTTTTCGTTTCTTTTTTTTTTCCTCAGAAGATAAGAACAGTTGGAGAAGTATATGCTGTGGGGCCTCAGGAAATCTACTGCCAGGATTTGCTGTTTGAGGCTTTCATCCATCCAGCTTTAATCCAAATTAGTAGGAGCTTCAGAAAGGGATTCTGGCAAAGTCACAGCTGGAAAGATTTTCATCATTAATTCTGCCAGGCATATAAAAATACAATTAAAAAAATAGGAAGGGGGTGGACTATAACAGGTCTTGGCACAAACTTGTTTTGGTTTGCTTTTAGAGTAAAAACAAAACCCAAAATAAAATCCGTATTTAATTAAGAAATAATCCTTATCTTTGTCTTCCTTGACATTTTTACATAAGGCTAAAAATGCCGTTCTATGATTATTATAGAATTAATTTCTTTGCTTTGTAAAGAGGCAGGGCGGCTGGGGGTGAGCAGGGAGGGCTGGCTCCCCTGGCCCCAGTGGCACAGGGCTGTGCAGATTTTTGGCAGGTCATTCCCTGTAGCAAACAGCAGTAGTTTAACGAGTTCAGCCTGCAGCTTGTCAGCAGGAACACCAGAACGGGGAGGCAGCACAAGCACAGGTGGTGCCTGGGGCTTGTGTGTGTTCACCCTGTGAGCAGCAGCACACCCACACTGCCTGGGACCAGCTTCTCAGCAAGGACAGGACCAGAGTGCACTCAGACCTGTGACAACTCCTGTTCAAAGCTGTGGAGACTAAAATATGACATTTTGCAAGTGCCAACTTTGACAAATACTGCTTAAGCAAACCAGCTCCTTTTCTCATGTAATTTCATTTATCCAGGGAGTGTTTTGTTAAGGAATAAGGCTTGAGCAAGGGCACACAAGTACTCTCTGCCACATATGCATTTTGAAAAGAGAGTAGGAACTTCCCAAAATGCTTCTAAATTGTTATGGGTCTGTTTATTAATGATACATAAGGTTCCTCGAGGACAGGAGCCTATGTCCTATGGTGCTGCTCATGATTCTGGTTATCCCTAGCCTCTGTCACAGCTGTGACTGTAATAAACCCATTGCACCTGCCCAGCACTTCTTATCTCAGATCTCAAAGCTTTAAACCGCCTCAAAACAAACCTGATTTATAAAGGCATGAATTGTGACCACAGAGGCATCATTCCACCCAAACATTCACACAAAGACAACCATGAACAACTCAGTGGAGAAGACTGCCTGTATGTAAATATAAAGAGCTAGACTGGGGAATTGCACTGGGGCATGAGATGCTGGAAAGCAGTGATGTGGAAAGGGATCTGGAGGTCCTGGTGAAAAGAGGGTTGAACATGAGCCAGCAGTGCCCTGGCAGCCAGGAGGGCCAACCTTGTCCTGGTCCCTCAGGCACAGCATCAGCAGCCAGGCAAGGGAGGGGATTGTCCTGCTCTGCTCTGAGCTGGGGCAGCCTCACCTTGAACCCTGTGTGCAGTTTGAGGTGCCACAAAGTGACAAAGACATTGAGCTATTAGAGAGTGTCCAAAGGAGGGCCATGAGGAAGGTGAAGGGTCTGCAAGGGAAGCCTTATGAGGACCAGCTGAAGTCACTTGGGTCTTCTCAGCCTGGAGACAATTGAGGGGAGACCTCATTGTGGTCTTCAACTTCCTTGTGAGGGGAAGAGGAGGGGCAGGCACTGATCTCTTCTCTCTGGTAACCAGCGACAGGACTCGAGAAAACAGCATGAAGTTGAGGTGGGGGAGGTTTAGATTGGGTATCAGGAAAAGGTTCTTCCCCCACTGGAACAGGCTCCCCAGGGCAGTGGTCACAGCACCAGCCTGACAGAGTTCAAGAAGCACCTGGACAATGCTCTCAGGCACATGGTGTGACTCTTGGGAGTGTTCTGTGCAGGGCCAGGAGGTGCACTCGATGATTCTGATGGATCCCTTCCAATGCAGCATATTCTGTGATTCTGTAATAGATCCAACTACTCAAAGGATTTTATCCACATTGCTGTGTTTCATGTCTAGCCAAAAATCATAGTATTTAGGGAACCTTGGCTATTAGTTGTTAAGAACTTTTATAACTAAATTTGTTCTGTACTGTAGTTACTGCATTTTCCCCAGTGCTACATCAATAGAAGATAGAACAAGGATTAGTTTTGCCTCCAAAATACACAGCATAATTCTCAGTGTTTAGAGGAAATCTTTCATACTGGTCTCAGGATAAAGCAAAGACACTGGACTGTCCAGTCATGGCACTGAACATCCATTCCTAGACATCAGTCAGAGACATCCCATCTTCTGGGACAGACTCCAGAGAAGGAAATATTGTGATTAACCATGACTACTTTGCCAATGGTTACTCCTTATGGAGATGAGACTTTTAGGAGTTATGTATTTGACTACAATTAACTACTAATCCTATTACATATAATAACATGACCTGTTATTTTGTTTATTTAAGAAATATTTATTAGAACAAATCCATGAAGAACAAATTTTAAAACAGAATTTATAATCAAGTGGCATTTTCATTGGAAAAAAAACTTCAAATAACATTTCCTTTTGGAAAGAATTACCACAGTGATACTATGTTGTTTTGAACATGTTTAGATTTTTTTTATTTTCACCTCTTTTATGTAAGGCAACAAATATTTGGATTAGAATCTCAGATAATCATCTTTTTCCAGCACATAAAAACTGATTTTTTTAAAAAAATTAACTTTTGTGGAGTTTTAAATGAAGCAAAATATCCTGATCGTACTTTGCTACTCAAAGTACTCCTTGTCAAACCTGACACACTCAATGGAATCCCCTGAGCCTTGGTCTGCTGTGGGTTTTCAGCAGCCTCTGAAGCACCTCCTGGCACCTTCCTGAGTGCAGAGTCAGCCAATATCCCAAGAGCAGCAGCAAACACACCAAGATTTCGCTCCTGTCAATGGACTTTACCTTTCAGCTGCCCACGTCATTCTATGCAACCTACAAGAATTAAAAAAGACCTTACTTGGCAAACTTGTCTTGAGGTCCAGTGTCCTCAGTGCTGCCAGGCAGAATGTCCATTCTCCAGGACCTTGGGTCTGACGGCGTGCTTTAGCTAACAGAGAGTTTTCATCTCAGAGTGGTGTCCTCCCCACAAACTTGGGAAAGCTGGAACTGATGAGAGGCAGTATAAAATGCAAAATACGGTGTACAAAACAGCATCCAGGACAGAGAACTATAATGAAAACAGCTGTGAGGATACATACATAAACATAGATTTTTACAGCCCACTGAGCCAGTAAGAGAACACCAGAGAAATACATTAAAAGGGTAGCATTAGGGGCAGGTAAGATACATTTTGTTGCATTTTTAAATTACATGATCACCAAAACCAAGAGGGTATCAATATCTTCATTTTCCTGGGTACCCCACAGCTCTATTTTTATTAGGAAGAAGTTTCCAGACTGAAAAGACAGCCTTGTTCAACTCTGGACCTCAGTTTAAGCTGCAAACCAAACCAAACCAAACAGCAAAGGAAGAACACATTAAATTTTTCTTCCCAGCTTCTATGAAGGGGTGGAGAGTCAGAAAAGAGAAGCATGGTGGCGATGGGAGCTGAGCCAGCAGCTGAACCTCCTACCAACTAACCCCAAAGCTCTTCTTGTCCAATGGGGAAACATGCAACCTCTGCGCATCATCCCCATCCCTCTTCTCTGCTCTAACTGGACATTTTTGTATCTGGAAACCTGTGGCCAGAGGACAGTGCAAAGTCACAGAGTCACCACTCTGTGATACCCTTTGCTGGCTGACAGCCTTGAAGCTGTGGAATTGTCCTAGAGACAACTGGAAAAAAACATTAAGAAAGAGAAGGAAAACAAAGATTCAGAATTATTAAGGCATTACCTCCCTATAACATTTCTATATTTAACCAATATCAAAGCAGCCTGAAGGCCCATGGTTTATCTTCCTAATGCCACTTTTCAGTAATTTTGGACAGGTGAGCCTTGACTGAGAACTCACAAAAATTTCATTGCCTTCTGGCAGCTATGGTGTGTATGAACACCCACAACCTTGTTATGTCACAATGCTGAGTGCTTATCTAATAAAAAGAAACACTGAACTGTTAAGGATTTCCACCACAGCCTTTCAGGCCTCTGGAACAGGCAGAGAGGAATAAAGGGTCCATGAAAACCAACCATCAAGAGTTGCTGTTGGAGAGCCCATGTCCAGTGAGGGGATATTGCCTCTCTACCAGAAGGGGTCCAGATGTCATCCCATTAACAGACACCAGTTTCTTAGGATGGTTTACAGGGAGAGCTGCACTATCCTTGAGAAGTTCAGTAAGTTGACACATCTGCTTGACTCCTCTCAATGATAAGGAGAAACTACTGAGGCTGAGTTTCTGCGAGTTTGAGACTTCTACACTTCTTGAGTAGAAGTGGGAAGTTCAGCCAAGACCCTTGTGTTCCTACTAAAAAAGCTTTTTTGTATGCTTTTACTTGTGTCTCTTTGTTTTAACGAGAAAATCAAGAAGCAGCAGCGCCAGCAATGGTTGTAGTAGAAGAAACAAAAAAATTGGTTAGAGCTTTTGTCCAGGTCTTGTTTCCATGTGGCTTCTCTGATGTTTAATGAGAGTTGAACTCATATTACAGCCTTTTCCTTGGAAGAGATTGTTTTCTTCTTCACTCCTCTGCCTATTTCAACAAAAGCGTATCCATTATCTGTAAGACATAATCAAACCCTGACCTTCTGTTAAATTTGTTCAAATTAGCCACTAATTATAAAATGTATTAGGGAGAAATAGCAGTTAGGGTACACAGCAAATGCACAGAAAATCTATTTCCACTACTTTCTCCCGTTCTCTTCACGGATATGTGGGAGGCTTGCGGCCAGAACACCACCACCAGGTAAAGGGATCCTGTAAAAAGAGGAGACTCTTTCCCTTTGTTGCCCCAACAAGTTGCTCTCTACAGCAACAGACAGCTTCTGCCCATACGACCTTGCAGCCGCTTTCAGCTCCTCCCTCCATCCGACTTGCCACAGCACAACAAAGCGCTCCAAAAATAACATTTATTTCTAAAAACTGGAAAATGGCACATACCATCCCAAAGGAGAGAATGAATGACAACGGCATGAGTTCAGCGCGGGCTCATGAACCGACGCTCCCCGCCAGGGACAGGAAACCGGAACCTCACGGAAAGAGACTGGATGGAACCAGAGCGCAGGGAAGCGCCAGAAGCCGCGGCCGTCGATGGCCAAAGGCGGCCGAAAGGACAGCTCAGCCGCCCGGCAGCCAGCACTGTGTCACAGCTCCAGACCTATAAACGCCTCTGCTCGGCAAGGCTGCACGCACAGCAGGCTGGAGCGTGCACAGTAAGCAAGGAGAAATTTAAAGATGAGGAACTTTTCCAAAGGACAGCTTTAAAGTTGGGGATCAGCAGAGACTGAACATCTGATTTCAATTCTAAATGATTTCTGATTAGCCAATGTCGATGCAGTACCCCAAATACACTGAGACAGTTTCTGTTCAAAACGGTATCCTTCAGTAATGACAGAGCTATATGTATGGACTGCTAAACAAAGGCCACACCACCACTGCTGAAAAGACTAGAAGTTGGACCAGGCAAAGGAGAAATAAACTAAATCATTTTCATTGAATAGGCAGAGCCAGATGTGCCACTACCTTGCCTCTTGTATAACCCCTTAGATCATGTGTAAGGTAACTTTCACAAAAATGGAGTTACAAATGCATAATAAATACATCTAGAAAAGTCTGTGCCTATAAAGAATGCAAGTTAATTATAATTTGTTAAGTAATAAAAGCTGAATGCTAAAATGTAATGCTGAAACGCAGACAGGTTTTTTCAGAAGCAGTAAGTTTTTGATGTAATATTTGGAAATGATCAATTCAAATTCTGCTTTTGAAAAATTTTCTGAGCTTTGATCGCACGCCAAGTTGAGTCCAGAACAACTATTATATGGCTGACATTAAAAGTGTCAAAACAAAGTGATTTATAATGGAAACACTGAAAATAAATCACTATTTGAGAACTTTTTAACACACCATTGATTATAACCAGAAGGCCAGACTAAGTTGTCATTGAGTTTGTAAGCTTTCCTGCTGCAGCTGAGGACCACAATACACAGAAGAGCAAATTCAGTTAATGAACTCGATCAGATACACACAATAACCTGTGCCTTCCTTGGAGAGGCACTTAAAAATTATGATCTACAAAGACATTAATGTGACCACAGTCAGCAACCTGCAGCAAACTGAGAAGCAGTGTTCCCTTGGCTGGAGCACAGATGAATTCACCAAGGCCCTGCTTGGTGAACGCAGACCAAGAAGAGTATGTGACCATATTTGACCACCAAAATGAGAAGAGCCATTAACATCCTGAATTAATGGGCTTAGTGGTTTTCAAATGAAGTATTTTCATGATGGACGTGGTGTGGATTCAGCAAAGTTTGCCCTTTAACAAATACAGCTTTGGTTTCAAAGATTTGATTAAGCTTAATACCATTAGGGAGCCATTACTGATTTTATGCTGTTGTTGTTACTGGTTTAACTATCGATTTCTGAACCAAAAATTGCAGACAGTTGGCTTGATCAAGAGTCAAGGCTTAGGAATGCAAAAGTAATTCCAAGGTTCAGATGAGCTTCAGATGTGGACAGGCTTCACAAGGTTTAATAAGCTCTCCAGAGTTTGTCAGGTCATAGATGCTTTTCTTTTTGTGGGGTGTGCATGAGCCCAGTTGTTTCTTTCTGTTTGTTGTTAGGTTTAAACACTTGTGACCTCAGCAAGAGCAAGTGGAATTCATATGAGCAATTATTGCATGCAACAATTAAAAAACCTCACACCAACCTTGGTTTATTGTACACCATTTACAAAAAAAAGAACCAAAACAAATGAAAATTATCTTCTTAATCAGCAATCCTTGATCACCACCACGTGTTTTTAAAACAGCCAGATGTTCACAGTTTAAGAAGCCAAATAATACTACTACTTTCTTGTAAACCTTAATGGTGAAAGAACAATAATAATGGTTTTAGTCAATCATCATTAGTACTTGAAAGTACAAATATAAATTAAATAAGACTCAAAAAACTTGTACAATAAAATCTGCTATAAACAAAGCTAATTAAAAAGAACTGCTCCCAACCTGGTTTGTGGGTTTCATCTTGTTTTAAAATTAAAAGCAGTATTTATTTTTCTGAAGCATCCAAATGAATGTTCATATCCAGATGTCCTTATAAAGAAACATGGTCTTCATTTTTTTCTCATTTTTTCATCTGTTTATATAGTATTTTACTTCTGATTGTCCTTTTCTTCCTTGGCAATCCTCTTTGTCACACCACTGAAATACTTCTCACGGAAAGAATTGTGTCCCCTGTACGGCATATACTGACCATCCAACAAGTAAGAGTTCTCATCTTGATCCTGCATGGCACCAAAAGACAAACATTAGACTCAAGGGTAGCATGTTCAGCACGTACTGCCACCACTCTGCCTCCAGACTTTTCCAAACTGTTACATGCAAGGGTAAGGTACTTAGGTTTTTGTTTCACAGTTCAATGGCTCACACTAAAGTCACTGAAAATATCTCAGCTGACACCACCAGAATCCCACCCCTACATGACCAAATGAGCATAGGTACCATGCACCACACAGGTTACTTTCCAGAAAAAATACTGTCAGGAGAATTCAGTCAGTCAGAGGTCTGAGGAAGGCAGGTAGAAGCAGAAGAGAAACACAAATGGCTCCTACAGTTAATGAAGCATATTTGGAGAATTTTTTTTTTTTGTGCATTCAAGTATTTCCGCAAGTTAAAGTTGACACAGTAAATCCCTACACATAATACCTTTTTGATACCAGCCAAGAAACCGTTTAGAAAATTGGACCACTGTATATACAAAGGTTTAGTTCATCATATACTGTGGCTTTATACAATTAGGATACTTGTCAGCTAACATTAGCAATGCTGTAAGATAAACATTACATCAAACTTTAATCTGAGTTTTAAAGAAAACTGATGGCAACTCCTCAAAACAGTTTTATGCTTCTGGCTGATGTCAGTTTATTGTTATGCTCAAAAGCAGGAAGGAACAGTGACAAGCAGCCTCACACAGAACAACTGAACAGTGCAAGGATAAAAAAAAAACAAGCACACAACAGAACCAAGCCTCTATTCCACCTCGTGTTTCTTCTCAGTTTTTTTTTAACCAATGCAGTAATATAGACACTGGTTCATTACCTTAAAAATGTTTATTTATTTGTTCATATTTGAAAATAAAATTACTGTGGAATGTTGTAGCATTAGTAGGAACACTGAAGTAGATTTTAGTCAATATTTTCATATTACAAAAGTATTACAATGAAAAGATGAACAGAGCCCTAGTGGACAATCTCTCTCTTCAGCTGCTTTGTAGCCTTTCCAGGTTTTAACCTACCAAGATCAACACCTCTCCTAGCTTCAGATATCTTAACGAGCCTTCTGAAGGAGTGAAAGAAAAGGTTTTTAAACAAAGGAAGACGCTTGTGTGTGTGTGTAGAAGGGCCCTCTTCTGGACACAATGAGATACTACTTTGAAGTAGGTCTCACCTGCTATGCCAGCAGACATCAGGAATGTGACACCAGCTTAAAATAACTTGCTAAATGTTCAGTGCCATGTAGATATCTATTATGCAAAGCATGTACACCTGTAGCAGCAGCTCTATTTAAATACTGCACTGTTGGAAAATAGCAGAAGAAAACTACTTCAGGAAACCCAATGCAGGCACAGTATTATCTACTGTCTTTTGGCCATCTGTGAGATACTGCCACCTCCATGACTATTCTCAGGCTGATAAACAACAGGCTTTTAACATGTTTGTGAAAAAAAATACAAAATTGCTATACACAGGACAGGAAACAAGAAGGATTTAAGACATACTCCACTCACAGCCAGCCTGTAATCACTTCTCCAGCGACTCTTTGGAAAAGAGCACTTTTTTTTTTCCTCTAGAAATTCCAGGTCAGAAATCCTTCTTCAACATAAACGTGTATTTTTATATCACTGGGATGTTTTAGCAAGAATGCTACGTTATTCACTTATTTTGAGAAATGGACAGGATATCTGACCCTGAAGGATAATGATACATAGATCAAAGACGCTTTAAGATAACAACTAATCCCCACAACCTCTAAGAGGCCACACATGTGTACAACATTCATCTTGATTCCAGAGGAAACAAAATGCCAATCTGGGGAGAAGGGATGAAGGAAGAAACCACCCTCTCCTCTATCTCCAAGCTGTTCAGGGCAAAGAGAGGATGTGCTGCATAGAAGAACAATCTTCAAGTAAAACACAGGTGTAACAGGGACATCTGCAAGCACCAGATGGAAACAGGCTTGGTGCACCTCTGCACAGCAGAATCTCATCTCAAAAATCCAGGCCTCATCAAGAGCTCTGCAAACACTGCTCACTAAGAGATCTGCAGGCAGGCATGGATTTCTTAGGAGAAATTACAAAGGAAGTTCCTGGCCCACATCACAATAATGCCAGTTTAAGAGGTTCTATTCTCTACCTCTTACCTGTAGAGGCATGACTGTCTAATAAAGATAGCAATTGCTTAAAAAAACAAAAACCAAAAAAAAAACCCAAACACCAACAAGAATGAGAATTGCTCCTTAAAAAAGGGAGAAGAAAATAAGAAATCCTGAACTACCTGGAGATACCAGTCACTGCTGAGATTTACTAGTCACAGGAATTTTATAGGCAGTGTTAGGATCAAAGTAACAGAAGTTTTTGGATTTCAGAGATTAAGGATTTCCCAACAAATTCTAACTTACAGTGTTCTGTATCAAGGAACTGAATGGGTACAATCTGAATACCAGGCATAGGCTTCATTTAACTCTACAGAGAAAATAACTTGTAAAAAAAACTTTAACAGTTTATTTTTGCTCTAAAGACAACACTAAAATAGGTTTTAGAGATCTCAAATAATAAAGAGGTGGAAGAGAAGGGGATGCAGAATGATAACAAGAAAATTTTGCTTTTCTTTAAATCTAGGCAAATATTAAGTGACATTCTAAAGATTTTTATTCATCTAACATGCCCCAGTTTAGCTTCAAGGTAATTACCCACATTTAGTTTTCATTTTAAAAAAAGTCTTCCTAGCCTTATCACTGGTTCCTACTACTCTACATCTGGGGCTGGACAGAAGCTATAGAAACCACTTGCACTAATGTTATACAGCTGTAAACAAAAAGGAGCAGTTACCAAATCAGGGACAGGAGGGTCATATACCCAGGAACAAACACTGCTAAATTCAGTAGGAAAAATTCTACACCAGTTACAACTCCGGAGTGACCATGTGACCTGGAAATGCTTGACCCATTCAGCAGGGTGGGTTTGTGTGCCTGGTGCTTCACAGTCCCTTCCTGGACAATCATACATTCAGAGTTTGTCCTTCAGTCAAGTTTCCTGTTACGTCTTGCTACATAATCTCTAGGCATCTCTCTTGGCATAAAAAAGTGGGATGCCTCACAGGGAGGGAGAAACACAGGGCTCTGGGCTGAAGCTGCAGCTGCCCCTGCCCCACCCACCCTGGGTTTTGGGGGGACAGTGTGAGGATGTGCTTTGGGGGAGGCAGGAGGGGAGTGTGCACTTTGGGGTGAATACTGTGCTGGGAGGAACAATGGCAAAAGTTGTCTGAAATGGTAATTAAAAAAGCCAAACAACTGCTCTGCTCATATTGTGCACATTCTAGAAAAGCCTATTCATATCAATACTGAGTTCAGGAAGAAACCTTTTCCAGTGGGCACAATGTCACTTAACTTAAAAAGAACAAACTGGATGCTTACAAGACAGTGAGTTATATACCAGGCTTGTGAGGTTTTTAATTCAACAAATCATCTTCATGCTTATGATTTCTTATGATAGATCAACACTTCACCTAGACATACCCACTTTTTGCCTTCACTTCAATCTCCATTTTATTACAAACAATGCCAATCAAATTGCACCACTAATTTCAGCAACTGACTGAATTAATTCCCAGTTAAGAATTTATTTCAAGTGTTAATAGTGAAATCAAAATTTGCTGTGAAATCTGCAATTCCTTATTGGTGGCAAGCACTGGGGAAACTGAAGAACTGTATAATAACAGTAACATGATTTGTAACATTTCTCAGCCATTTGCAAGTGCTGCACTAAGCTGCAGTAAAAGGCAATTAAGAGTCTGTTACAAACCAGTTTAGTAAAGCAGACAGGAACTGTCTGGAAGCATAAATCTTTGGCATATCCATTAACATTAACTCTTTCACTTAGGAAAAAGAAAAGCAGACAGAAGTATAACTACTGTATTTTACAGTCATATTTGGTGAGTCAGAAGTATCCAATCCAAAGGTTGCTCTGGATATTAATAGAGGAAAAAACACATTCAGGTAAGGGATGCTGGGGTGGGGAAATCTTAGATACTGGAACAAGGTCCTACACCCAGCAGGCAGTAGCTAAGGATTCCACATGCATTTTGGTCTCTAGACAAGTTTAGCGTCATCAGAAACCACACACGGGTTCTGGTATCTTTAAATTATCTAACAGACATCTGGAATACTGAACATAAGCACTTGCACAGTCTTATCTAAGCAGCAAGCCTGCCAACGAGTCTCAGGTGCTCAGAGCTAAGCATTTCCAGACATGAGCCTGTCAAACATGAACTGAAGGACAGGTGATGCACAAGAGGAGAATAACAGAAGATGCAAGGCTGTTTGCAGAAGGGTTGATATATTTTTTAGGTTAGAATATGTCATCCTATAGCATTGGTAGCAATAAAATTGCTGTCAAAAACCTCCCTGAACACCCTGAGATGCACATATCAAAAACTTTCATCATCTACTCTGCTGGTTTGCTACTGGTGGAGTTGGCAGCTCCGAGGCTGAACTCCACAGAGTGTTTATAAAAGTTCAGGTGTTGCTTGAGAACTGCAGTCACCATTATGAACATTATGAACACAGCACTGAATGCCTGCTGTGTCACTAGTGCAAGCACCACACAGACACAGCAGTCTGACTGCATCTCCCACCATCTGAAACAGCTCTTCCAGCTGACAAGGAATGTACTAAAAACACTTGTTCACTGAGTGCATTTTCATTAGGAATTTGCCTCACACATATTTAGCGTCACTTTTAACAGAACTAAGTAAGACAAGTAGCAAGAATGGAAAGGAGACCTGAATGTAATATTCCTTGGCCCCAATGCATCACAAAACCAGAAAAAAACTCAGTGTGCTTTGCTGTACTTGTCACAACTTCAGTGTTATTCTAAAAGCTAAAATGTACCACTCTAAAGATGAAGTAACAGAATTAAATAAGGTTTACCTGTACTGCAAGACCCACAAAGATAGTATTTATTTGGGCATCGAGATAAAATTGAAGTCAATGGAAACTTGGGCATTAAGGCAAAGCCTCTGCGGATGGGATTCACAAGTAACTGTAAGTTCAAAGATCTTTTTCACACTATCAAGGGACTTTTTCAGGATGAAGAGTTTACCAAAAACTGAGTATAAAAAGAAAGAAACTAAAACCAGAACAGTCCCTTAAATCACTGCTCAATTTTACAAAAGCTCTAACTCTGATCATAAAAACTGAAGTGTGACAGAAACAAGGATCAAATTCTGAATAGCACGAACTTGTCACGAACGCAACAGCTACTATTCTACAAAATATGATCAAGAATTCCAGCTTACCTTGAATTCTTTCACCTTTTCCATGGTTATGAGGCGCCTTGATGTGTGGCTGGAAAGCAGCTGCTCGCAGTTGCTAATAAGTTTCAGGCATGGATGGCGGGGAATGATCTCTTCTGTGTATCTGGAAGAAACAATCATTCTTAGTGCTGGAGGCTCACAAAGTGGAAGACCCGCATCTGAAACAAAATTCTGACTCTTCACAAAAAGGGTCACAGTTGAAAGTCGTTACGCACTTTAACTGATTAAATAAATTCAGATATTGCTGCTCCAGAGTTTTGACATCATATATTCCAATCATCCTGATGTGCAGTGTGTAGAATAAATTAAAACCTCACAGTAAAGAGACACTCCCCCCATTTTCTGCATGTATTTTAATTATGTTAATGTATCTACACACAGGCCTGCCTGTATAATTTCAAGTAGAAAATAGCCAGCCAGGAATAATAACTTGTCCAGTCAGAGCTGTGATTTAAAAAATATTTTCCACAGTCAACATATATGAAGTTGCAGGAATATGTGACTTTACTCTGGGTCCCTAAAAGGAGATCACTGCACTTCAATCTCAAATCTTATGAAGCAGCTCTTACTAGACAGTAACATTCCTGAACTTCAAAATTTGGTATTACAAATTTATCTCATTATAATCACTTTTTCTAATGGCAAAAAAACAAGAAAATTCACCATCATTTAACATTAGATAGGATTTAATTATAAGCCAATGTTGCTACTATCTATAGAAACAAGAGCTACAGTGTTTTAAATGTCCCACAAATAAGCATACTATTTTATATATAGAAAGTGCTTTCTCTAAATTGCTTTCAATCCTGTTTCTCCAAATGCTGAAAGAGAAAATCAAAGATTTAAGAGCTTTGCATGGGACTACAGCAGCAAGTAGTATTAACCTAGCTAGTATGATAAATATGAGATGAGATATCGTTCCTATATACTGAAACATAGATCAGTCATTTATTCTTAGATTTTGTAATAAGCTTTTATGTAATAGTTACTAAAAGATAACACAGAAGATGGACTCTGGTATTGTTAGGTATGATTTTGTACAAAACATCTGCCCCTATGACTCTCCAGTGTTTGGGGGTTAAAGGAAGTCAGACACTGAAACAAAGAATTGAACAAGTTAATACCTATGGCTTCAATTTAAAAGGTACAAAGGAGCAGCTTTACATTTTTTCTGTAAAGAGGGGGATTTTCTGAATGAAAGTAAAGGTGTTGGTCTGGATTAAAATAGGATCCATACAAATAAGAAAAAATTCAAACAATACTGCCTCTTTGCTTTCCTCCAAAATTTCTAGACCACAAAACTACCTTTCAGTCACTTCTTGTGTAGAAACAAGTACCTGCTTCTACTAGGTGAAGTCAGAACGTGCTTATGGCAAAGGAGAATGAAATTAATTCTCAACTGCTTTTTCTATTACATAAGACTTCTGATGCATCCAGTACCACCAAACTTTCTTTTACAAAGGTAGGCACTCTGCCATAATATTTTAAGTTTCTTTCCATAATCATACAGAAGGCTGACTTTAATGGAATTAGAAGAATTTGGACTCAACAATGATTTCAATGTCTGATTGAAAGAGTAAACTTGGGAGTGAGATACTATCTTGAAGAGGGAGAGATCACTATCACTTTGTTAAAAAGCCTTTTCTGTTAACAGTAATGAATATATTTCTAGATTCTTTCAGGTAAAACTCAGAAATATGTCAAGTAAGAAATACAGAAGCAATGATTTTAAGAGACATTCAATTCAATACGGTTTCAGCTTTAAGGTAATATACAAAAATCTCAAAAAATGAAACTCAAGGCAGGTGTTGCCAAGGGATATTTGATAATGCAACATGTTAGTAGAAAGTATCTTCTCTTCTCCCCACTTAATTGCTTTAATGCCCCATGTTCATTATAACAGGTGCAAATAGTGTCCTACTATTCTATGCTACTTCTAGCAACTTCAGTATTTCAAGTCAGCAGGATGTACAAACTCACTTTTAAGAGGCAACTCAAGTCCCCCAAACAGCAACTAAAGTTGATCCCAAATATGCAGTTTCCAAGTTATCTGAAGCGAAACATTTTACACTGCTGTAGTGAGGAAGCATGCTTTTACGAAAGTTCAGTGAGGAGGAATTAAAAACACTGGTACCTTGATGAACAAAAATTCAGTAATTTCAAAGAGATTTTATTGACATGAAAATTAGCTATAACACTATGAATGGCATTCATTACTTTGTCTGTGAGAAAACTGTCTTATGACAAAAAAAGGCCTACAATATCAATTTTATCATTTACTGAAAAATGTGAAGTACTAAGTGCACTCTCCTTACAGAAGTGTGTAACAGAAATGGCTCCTTTCAACTTCCAAATTTTCAAATCAGCATGAGCTATATAGGACTATCACAAGCCATTTCCATGGTGAAATCAGGGACAATCACCACTGTATGTAACAGTACAGTTTGACTGTACATAGCAATATATGACACTGTATAAACTACCTTCAGAGCACATCTGTATCTGGAAGACACCTTGAACCAGCTACTGTACATTAGCTCCTCACTTCACAGTGAAAAATCTTTACAAAATCCAAACAAAAAACCCCCTCAAACCTAATCTAAGAGATGCTGCAATAAGGCATGCTAACAGCTGTTTTTTCTCAAACACTCAGCTCTGATCCCAGGCTGCACTACAGAGCAGACAGGATCCTGCAGTCTCTGCTGGCCCCTCTCTTCCCTAACAGGGCTGCTCTCAGATGCTTCCTGCCTCTCACTGCCATCTCTTGGTCACCTAACTTTTATTTCTCAGAGGAGAGCTGAATCAGTCATACCAAACTTTGCCAAAGAGCCAAGGATGATTTTTACACACCTCTACAACTACTCTAGCAGAAACACATATTAACACCAGCCTTGCTTCTACTGTCTTAGAGATCTATCTGCACCTTCAAAGTCTAACTTTCTAAGCTTGAACCTCAACCCACTGGACATGCATTACAATGATATGCAAAGGCATTTTCTGTTTGGTAACAGTCAGGAATTATCTCCACTCAAAAGCTCTGTTACAAAACGTGTTTTCCCTCATGTGTTTTAAAATACAAAATCTGGGCATTACTCTTAAGTGCTGGTGCTGGAAATGTCCCAAAGGAAAGCACAGTGAGAATGCAAAATCCATTGTGACACACAACACAGCAGAAATCAACAGTTACATACTCAGGCCTGTATATGGGCAGCCAGTAAACCAATCTTCCTCCCATCACCAGATACTCTGCCCCAAACTTCAAGAGGTCAAAAAAGATGTCACTTAGATGGTAACTGGATGAAACGAAGAAGTGATTTTCTGTGCTGAACAAAAAATGTACAAGTGTAAGCAAACACAAGAGCATGGGTAAAATCTGAATTTTTATTAACAGTAACTGAAAAAACAATATACTAACTCACAAAAGCACTTTCTGAGCTTTGCAAAGCTACCTAAGACAATCCAGGAGTACAACTTCTACTACAAGGAATACAATTTCTCAAGTTCCTCCCAACTGTCTCTTTGACTTCCACATGTATTAAAGATGAGTCTAAGGAACCACAGGCAATAGTTATGTTGGCAATAGTTATTTTGCACAGCATCTTTCTAAAGGAGTTAAAATCAGAAGGCAAGGAAGGCCAGGCAGTGGAGGAGCCATGTGATATCTCTGAAAAGAAAGGAGCAGTGGAAAAGGGAAAAGAAAAAAGTTTAAGGTAAAATTACAGGTATTCCATTTTAGAGTGATTTCGCAGCCTGCAGGGACCAAAGAGAATTTCTGAGAACAGGAAGTACATGCTAATGGTGGCTCACAGAGGTGAGAAATAGGATTCAAAATCTCAACACACACAAAGGATAAGGAAGGAGAACAAAATCAAGCTTTCAGGAAGTGACATAGTGGTTTTGCAAACAGAACAAAAAGGGCTTTTCTTCTTTAATTATAGTTGCTACCATTTTTTAACTTCTCACAGTCAATCAAGAAGTAATAAATATTCTAAAACTGCAACTGGGTTTTCATTAAGACATTTATATTCTACAACAGACAAGACAGCTTCCCTACCTTCTTTCAACTGACTTAACTGTTTCCTTTTGTGATCCCATTCTGCGAGGAGCTTCTCTGATACCGTATGGTGCTAGACAAAGCAAAAGCAAAATGCAGAGATGAGAACCCCACCCTTAGTCCAAATAATGTACAATTACACCATATATACACAACAGTGCACAAACTATGGCTTATACAAGGCTAAAAAAAATGGAAAGCTTTTATGAAGTAAAAGACAATAAGGGAAATTTCTTCAAGATCTATTGTAAATTTCTTGCTCCAAGAAGTTATTTTAAAATTGTTTCAAGGAAATCTTTTCAGCTGTAAGAGCTTCTAGCAGCCTACACGTTTGCTACATGACAAAGGACAATGGTGTATTGTTCGTTAAAAGATATTTCTTAGATTTCCAACATGTGATAAATAATCCCATCCTTTTTCGTTTGACAAACATGAATATGTCCCCTACAGCACTTAACTAAGCTTTTTCAGAATTAAACGAAGTATATCAGAATTTTCTGTCAGCACATTACACAAAGAGTAATTCTCACAAGTAAGAAGAGCCAGAGAAGGTTTTTTCTCATACACTTTTTGCACATTTCTAATAGCATAACATACTTACTTCATGTTCAAAAAATCTGAATTTGTGAGACTTGTTTCAGCATCATGGAAGCCCCAAGTAACCACTGTAGAAGTGGTTTCACACAGTTCTAAGTCCATATTAATTTTCTATGCTGTCCTGTTGCCAAACAGGTCAACTAAAAATTAGCAAGCAACCCACAAAGAAAAGTCACACTTCCTTTTTCTAATTAATATGAATGTGTCATTATACAAGCCAGCACTTGAGATAAGAAATTGCTTTATCAAGGTCTTTCATTTATCCCCTTGGTTTCTTTTCCCTCTCGTACAAGATAAATGGTGTTTAGTAAATAGGTTTCTAAAAGAGTAGAGGATCCTTTCAAACTGCTCCTACTTCCAGCAGCTAAGTGTATTGGAAACACATTAAAATTTCTCTTTGGAAACATTACATTAAGCACTTAACACAAGTCTCCAGAAGTCCACCAGAGATGCATGGCAGACTCCAACATGCTGCCAACAGCAATACAGACCATTCTGATAAGAAGTCTCTATGCATCAATCATGTTATGCTTTTACTGCAGGAGACTTCTTCAAAGGATGATTTTCAGCCATATTGATTTCTGCTGTGAATATAACATTCTCTCCATGGAAGAAAGTGTCATTGCCAGCTTTGTTACACATTAATAACTATCCTTAAAATGAATGCAGAGACAAAAAAGGCAGATCCAATTTCCATAGTGCTGCTCCCAGCAATTGTCTTTGGAAACATGGAAGCTGCAGATCTGAGCACTCATCCAGACATTTAATCAATGTACATAGGCAATCCTGTTTTAGCCACTGTTACTGGGCAACAAAAGGCTGTGACAAACTTACGGTCTGTAATGATTGCATCAAACAACATCCCTTTTCTCCATATTGGCCTTGAAGAATCAGCAACGAGTGCATCAAGGTAGTATTTCTCTAAACCATACTGTCGCAGATTAGCTCTGATGTTTTCATCTGGCCCTCTCCATTTCTGGTTCTTTCTGCTTGCCTTGCCTGGGAGGGGAAGGGGAATGGAAAGGGAAAAGAAAAAAAATACTCAACAAGTATGTCTTATTATATAAGAAAAGCTTTCATATACTCTACCATTTAAATTAAAAGGCAAATAATCAAATGTCACCAAAAAAACTTGTCCAAAGTACTTGCAATAAACTTCACAAGTAGTAAGGAAAATGAAAATACATGAGAAAAGTCCTGCTGAACCATCTGCATAGAGTGTCAAAGAACATATTTACAAAAATGTTGGTTTGCAAGATGCCCTCTCCATCTACCAGTCACAACCCTGTCCACTAGGTCAAATATAATTTGCATATTTACAGAGAAGTAAGAATGAGATTAGGGCTAGATTTTGAGAAGCTTCTCACATCATAGGTTAAAAGAGCACACAGCTGTGATAATTATTATTTGGAACTTCATTATGGTCTTCATTATTCTTTTTCAAAAATATTTCCTGCTTAAAAATATCTTAACTAGCATACATGTAAATTGGTGAATAAAACTAAGGATGATCAAATAAATCCTGCAAAGACTAATGCTGCTTTAAAATCCACTAAGTATCATTTCCTACCATCAGTATTCTTAAATTCCAGAGGGTAAGATTTCAGTGGCTTTGAAATATGTAACATACCTAATCCATGGATTGTGTTGTAATCTATATCAGTACCACACACATATGCCCCAAAATGTGCTGAAGAGATTAGAAGGCCACCTACAGAGGGGAGAAATGAGGAAAAGTATAAACTTCTGTCATAAATGTAACCCGTGTTAGGATTTTTTCCTCAGGAAATTCAGGAGCCTACAGCAGCAGCACACTAGAACCAAGAAAGAGAAGAAAATCCAAAAAAAAACCACTAAAAAAAGTAGAACTATCAACCAGTTAGAATCACTATGTAATTATAATCAGACATAATAACATTTATTCCTTTGTCTGCTCTACATGATTTTCCTTATCTTGATATGCCCTGTGTCACTTCTCATCTCTGGAGATTGTTAAGGGGATTTGTTTACGGCTTTTTGTATTTTAAGCAGTAAGATCCCTTAATCATTACACAAACCAAAACTTTTGATTCTATTTTGCAAGGAGCAGAATTTCAAACTGTTGTCAAACAATTGGAAAAATCATCACCAAACAAATGGCAGTTCTACTGTGTCCGTTCTCAAAGGCAGTTTCGTTAAGAGTGTCTAAAAATCAAACTTCTATAAGGTGGCTATTCCCATGTTGTGAGAAATAATGGTCAAGAGCCCTACAAATGCAAATATCTCCAATATAAATATCAAAAAAGTTTCTATAATTGTTTTCAAGTGCGTAAACTACATACAAATGCATTTGTCTGTGAGTAGGCTGCCTACTTTGTCAGTAGTTTTACCAACGTACTTATTCTGTAACAAAACTATTTTTTTTAATTACTGTTATTGCAACTCACCTTCCTAATTAAAAAAGAAAAGAACACCCTACCAAAAAAAAAAAAGCGTGGTTTTCCCTAGAAACTGACAACAGCTGAACAGCCCACAGGAAATAATAAATGATATTAACAGCTTCCAAATGAAACAACGGACAGACTGCAGGAGATGAACAGATACTTGTGTGGTCAAGTTATTAATAAAGAGGTCTCTGGCTACCAGAATGGTTTAGAACAGAACAGCAACTGAGAACAAGGCTGTGAAGCCCACTGATGTCAACAGTCCTGCTATTCTGCTAAATAAAGAAGATGACTGCTGCAGGATGAAGGGCTGACAACACATAAGCTGGCGGGGGGGTGACACCAGCCCTCCCACTCACCAGGAGTGTGGAAAGAAGCACCTCAGGGGGCTGCACTGTCCTCAGCCACCCACTGAGCACCAGCAAATCCCTGTGTGCACCAGAAAACTTTTGCATCATAGGGTAACTAACTGAAGGTGAGCGAGAACAAAAAACCTTTTACAAAAACCTTTAAAAAGCTTATAAAATTCCTCTGCTTTTTCTTGTGAAATGGATCAGGGAAAAACAAGGTTACTCACCCCAAAGGAATCACCCATTTCCCTTCTTGGCTGCAATCCCTCAGACCAGATGGGCAGTACATCCAGAGGGTCAAGACAAATTTAGCTAGCCCTGACCCCAAGTATGGCATACCACCCAGTCCTACAAAAAAAGTAAGAAGAGAGTCCTTTGCCCATCTAAGAATATTTTTAATCATAGGCAAAAAAAGTAGCTCGGAAAACATGAATTTACAGCTTTTAATAAATCTCAGCTTGTACTAGTTCAATTGTGTTCACGCAGAAGGTGCATGGATACTTGCATACCCTTACATGGCCAGCCCTTTGATCAGTATATGAACAGACACATACAAAGGGTTAATCAGGGAATCACTCTGTCCCTGGAGACTTGTAGCAGAACGATGATGGCACAGAGCTTCATGCCTTTTTGTCACACACTATTCCTCCACCTCTTCAGCACAGATGAGGTCTGGTCCTCCAGGATGTCAAAGAAAAACATCCTGTCATTTGCAACTATGCAGTATCACAATTATCTTCCAAGAGAACAATCAACAAGATTACTGAGATAACCAGAACTGACTGTCTAGGAGGAAGCACAAAATATTCATGTAAAAGACTTGATTTATTCTTCTAGAAGCTTCCATGCTTCCTTCTCCCCAACACTGAGGAAAGAATATCTAAACATGGATGGAAGCTAAAAACACAGTCTTGGCCATTTCAATTCTGCTCCACAACAAAAAGGGGAATCCAGACTCCTAAAAGCCAGCCTGGTCAAAGAGCACTCTATATTCCAAGGCAAAATGCCAATTGTCCATTCTTACACTAATGTGAAAGACTTGTGATTTGGCTTGTGCAGCAAAAACCAGTTTGTTTGCAACAAGCAAGAACCATTTTGCAAGGCCATTCTGGTTTGGTACTATAAACTTTTTCAGTGTAAAAAGCCAGGCAGAAACACAGTCAGGCAACAAAGCTGCGTCAATAAAGAAATCTGAACTGCAGTTCTTCAAAATGCTCCTCAGATCCTGAATATATGTTTTTCCAAAACCATCACCTCAAAATCACTGCACTGATTTCACTCTCAACACTAAATCACTTCCCAGAAACTCCGGTGGCAGGGCACTGTTGCACTGACAAGCTTGAAAATCTTCTGAAGGTCCTCAAGAGACAACTGAAATTCCTGGGGTTTACTCAACAGAAGTAAGTGCAAAAGCCACTGTTATTTAGTCATAAATATATTCTACTGAGATATGGCATGCCACCCAGTATCTCCAGTGTCCCCTTTAATCTCTATTCTTTATATTACAAATATCTAGCAAAAAACCCCATTAAAATTGTAATTCAAACTACTAGGCAACTTGAGGAGAATTTTGTACATGTTACCTTTTGAATTGAAACATAACATTTATCTTGAATTTCTATAGCTTCATCATTTTATGTGATTTTTCTTCTTCTGTCTTTATCCTCCCTTTTTATTTTTCTTCAATTTTTACTCCCAAGAGAAAGAATACTCTCAGAAACTTTATTTTGTGATTTAAGTTAGTACGTTTTATAGTAAAACAAAAAGCCATAGACAGCAAAATGAAACTGACTGCTAAGAGATAAGTAAGGGAATTTCCTGAGCCTTTCAAAGGACAAGCACAAGAAAAAGGAGAAAATTGCCTAAGATATTATTATGCATGAAAAAAATCAGGTCCTGTATGAACAAAATTTAAGACAAAAACAGGGTTCACCAAAGCCTTCTGTTTCTGACAATATTATATTCATGCTCTTTTTCTACGGCACAGAGAAGACATGCTAATAAGAATTTATCCTACTAGTAACCCTACTAGTGAAGTCTTCTCTCTCCCTAACTTATCTGCAGAGACTTTTCTTCATCTTCCCATTAATACAAGTATTTTTAAATCTGTGCATTTCACATGTGGTCACCTTGATTAAAATTTAGCAAGCTGAACATGACCCAGAAGTGCCCTGGCAGCCAGGAGGGCCAACCCTGTCCTGGGAGCATCAGACACAGCATCACGAGCCAGGCAAGGGAGGGGACTGTCCTGCTCTGCTCTGCATTGGGGCAGCCTCACCTCAAGTGCTGGGGACAGTTTTGGGTGCCACAATATAAGAAAAACATTAAACTATTAGACAATGTCCAAAGGATGGTGAAGGGTCTTGAGGGGCAGCTGCATGGGGAGCAGCTGAGGACACTTGGTCTGTACAGCCTGGAGAAGGAGAGACTGGGGGTAGACCACAGTGCAATTTACAACTTCCTTGTGAGGGGAAGAGGAGGGGCAGGCACTGATCTCTGCTCTGTGGTGACAGCGACAGGACCTGAGGGAATGGCCTGAAGCTGTGTCTGGGGAGGTTTAGGTTGGATATCAGGAAAAGGTTCTTCTCCCAGAGGGTGGTTGGGCACTGGAACAGGCTTCCCAGGGAAATGGTCTCAGCACCAGCCTGACAGAGTTCAGGAAACATTTGAACAATGCTCTCAGGCACACGGTGTGCCTCTTGAGGTGTCCTGTGCAGGGCCAAGAGCTGGACTCTGATGATCCTTGTTCTTTCCAACCCAGGATACGCTACTCTATTCTAGGATTTTAGGTCAGAAACACAGCCTTTGCTACATTTTTGAAGAAATTACTATAGGTAACTTCACACAGTATAGAGTCCTATAATTATATGGCACAAGGTGACACAATAGATCAGTTATTTCATGTATAGCTGCGCTTCTCTGAGGCAAAAAGTACTTCTTAGGCACAGCAATATGTGGAATAAAAGCTCCCTCTCCTGGCTAAGACAAGAGAAGTTCAGCTGGGGAAGGGTACCTTGTGTGAGCAATATTATTATCCTGAAGACATGCTGTAACAGCACAATTAAGTGTTCCTCACGGAACACTGCTACGACTTCACTATTGCTATGTTGTGTTGTATGACCAGAAGTGCCCTCAGCACTCCCCTAAAGAGCTAGCCCTAAAATGCTGCTCTTTGTAATGTCCTGAAAGTGACTGCAGGAAGTGCTTAGCCAAATTCCAATTCTTGGTCACTTTGATCTTAAGCAGTCCACATGGATTAGTGTTTAGGCCATGTGGCATAAAACATAACAGTGAAAATAGTCTTTTCAAAAGTGTAAAATAAACTGTTTACATCTTTGGAAGCTGGTCTCCTTCCCCCAAAATCCCTTTCAGGTTAACAAACCATTAATTTTATAAACACTATTTTGCCTTTGCTATCATCTCAAGTATCAGTTGGACACCAGTCATGACGCCAGGTAAAATAATGGTGCAAGCACTAACACAATCTTCCAGTTTTTCCCACAAGCTGAAATAATATATGTATATATATATACCTGTTCCAACAAACGGATCATATACAATGTCATTGGGTTTTACTCTCGCATGGTTTGCCATGATGAAGGAGAGGCAGGCATCCATGCTTGTATTTCCAATAAAGTGTCTCTTCTTTACACTGTAGGATTCAATGAGTTCTCTCTGGCCATCTGCAATCTGTTGAAACATTTAAAATCCCTGTTAAAAGCCCTGGATACAAGATATAAACAGACATGCTAACAGACTCACTTAAGTGACAGCATCCAAAACTAGGTAACTTCACTTCATAACACATCACTTTGCTTTCTGATGTCTGAAAATGTTACAGACTTCTTTCCAAGCAACAGATAGCTTGGTTCAACACCTGGGTAACTTCTTCAAGACAGAGGGTAAAAACATGCAAACACTTTAGAGAGAAAATTATTTCAAAGATATTGCCATTAGAGTAACTTTGCTATTGTTCTAAGCATCAGAAAAACAATTACTGGCAATTCAGAATTAAAAATATTTCAAAAATATGAGGATTAGAAATGCATGTTAACACATGCACGTACACACACAGATGCTTATGGTCATACAGAATTTCTTTTTTCACTGGCATTTCTATCCCTCTCAAAATCTAAATCTAGGATAGTATTGACAGATGAGAATTTGAGGGAAAAGCAAACAAAGACCAAATGCTAGCATTTTTACATCAGACTTCCAAATTGTGTTGAAGACCAAAGCAACCCAGAACAAAACACATTCAAACACTATCCAACACTATCCTCCCCAAGTCTGCTTAGAATCAGTCTTACTGGGTTAACAAAATACACCTGCCCATTTTTTCAGGCTGATTTACTAATTTTTAAACACTTCAGGAATTCAGCACAGATGGAGCAACAGCTGCAATGTTTTGTAGCACTGCCCCAACCCAGGGTGCTCATGCATTAATAACAGGCTTGAAAAATAGGCCCTAACAGATCATTCAAATCCCTAACTTCCCTGTCCCCAAACCACTGACTACAGCTACACTCTGCAGTGGTTCTCCCTCCTTCCAGCTTGACCCAGGGCACTGCAAGCTCATTTTCCCATCAGTGGCTAGTGTCATTCTGGGAAATATCCTTTGAGGAGACACTTTTTCCTCACAAAAATATAAAAGACCAGATCAAATTTCCTCAGGATATCCTAATGATGTAGCATATGGCCAGGAGGCAAGACCATTTGTAGTGAAGACCACAGATGACACGCTCCAGACAGTTTTTGTACTTGGTTCCCTCTGCACTGTCGTGTTCCCTAGGGCAGGTACCTGCCTCTGGGCTGGACTCACTGATGTCCAAGGCCTCAGGGATCAGTCTGCACCTTTCCATGAAGGTGCCTGCCAGGATCACTTGAAGCACTCACAGAATGCTCCAGCAAGGCTGATGCCACTCAGCAGGGCCACAAAGCCATCTACAGTTCTGTACATTTTCTATGTGCTTCAAACAGGTGCTTCCAGCTGCAGCTAGGTCCAAAAACGTGTAACACACCACCCCAAGCTGTGCTGAGTTCTCTCAGTGGATGGCAAGACAAAGGTGTGTTTCCAGATATACCTTCACTTTTTTTCCACCTCTAAATTGTTCAATAAAGCCACTTTTTCTTAGTCACAAGGAAGGACTCCCAAGACTTGCTTCGGAGTATTGTGCAATGACAAATTCAGACAATGGTATTTTTTGCTTCTATTAAAAGTCAAAATACTTTTTACAATTAAACTGAAGTACACTTTCCTGAAAATAAAAGCTTGTAAGAACTGAAGCAAACATGCTCACACACCCATCTACCAAAATACAGATGAATGGGCTCTTCTGGAACATCGTTTGGGTTCATTCCATAATCTTCCAAAATCCAAAAGATGTGTTCTGGATTCTTTAAATTTACTTTTCCTTTGAACGGCAGAAATTCAAGAGCCTATACAATAAACAAACAAACACAGAGTAAAAATAAAAGGGTCGAATTTTTTTAAATATGTACCTTCTCCCCTAAGAAAAAAACAAAAAACAAACCCAAACAAACAAAAACCAGCAAAAACCACCAAAATTTCACTTGTGAGAAGTGGTATATTGGTATTTTAAAGTTCATTTAATTTTCACTGGATTTTTGAAATGCCTTTCTTCTAAACAAAAGCAGCTCAAATGACTAAAGATTAGAAACTGGGAACCATAACACTTTTTATTAACTGAACAAAACTCAGCTTCAGAGGAAATTAAATATGCGTATCAATTATGCAATTTTCAAGTTATAAAAACAACACTACTGATGATGAACAATGGGATATGAAATTTCAGTGATGTGCAGCTACAGCAGTTTACATACTTAGCATTATTTCATGTCCACAAAAACTGAACAGGGGAAAACAGCTACTACTTATACAGTAATAATAATTCCAGTCTCCGTGAATGAAGTAAACAGAATAAATAGGTTCCAAAATAGAATGTGGAAATAAACAGTAATTTGGAAAAATTTCCTAAATAAAATACTGATGTAGTTAGGAGGAGAGCACAAGTACACGATGACAGAACAGGAGATCAGCACACAATCCACAACTTGCAGCTGAAGTCACTTGTTCCACATTCTGCAACAATAAAAGCCTAATAAGGAGATGGAGTAAGAGATTTTCCAAAACTCTAGCGCCTAACTCTTCCATTTGAATCTTAAAGTTTTCAGCAATAAGCTTCACTTTCCTCAACACACGAGGCTGAAATCAGCAGTAATATTACACTGGCTTTGTATATGTCTTAAACAGTCCGTTTATAGGGAAAAAAAAAAGTCATGAATTTTAAGAGAATGTTAATTCAGACACAAAAATCTCATTTAGACCTGATAAGACATAAGCCATAAACTTCCTTAAGATCTTGAAGAAACTTAAATACACTGACAGCATGGAATAAAAACAACATGAATAGATGAAATTAAACAAAGATTTCTTAACTATCTACTTACATCAATCTTTTTTATTTTCTGTGCTTGGGTCAGTGTTTTATTAAATGTATGAATATGTACTTTGTAAGTAGAGTCTGACTGTAGATATGGAAGCTGAAAAAAAGATAAAGACACTTCAATTAGTACAGATATAGTGCTATTCAGTGGGCTTAAGGAACCATAGCATGCAGATTCTTTACATATATACCATCTTGTCTGTTGGATAGTTCTTCAAAGATGCATAGAGCTCCCCTGCAGATCTTCCATGGCCCCACAGTTCAAAAATAGACCTGAAATTACAAAGTTTTTGAGAGTGAAGTCACCCAGAGCAGGGAAAATGCCTTACAGATACTTATTCCTTTTAAACTACTTGGCCAATGTATTTAGGCTTTATTTCATGGAGTATTAAAGTGTGCCATTTAATTCCCAACAGATGTTTTAATTCTTGTTTGTAACAAGTATTTTTAATCTTAGGCTAATATTTTTCACTGATGCTTTTCTTTGTTTGGTAACATGTACCAAAAGTTTCAGAGCTTTTCATACTGATTATCAGTGCAATGGAGGTACTCCAGTGATCTTACTGTAAAATTAACACATCTCCCCACAGCCAGCAGTAGGAAAGAAAAATAAGCCATGAGCTAGTTATGCTTTGTACATAGAATTAGTACACCTTAGCTGAGAGTGCATGGTGTGCAGAACAAGCTGTTTTGTCTCATTTTACTCCCCTAGTTGCCTGCAGTTGGTTTTTGAAGTGCAGTGCTCCATTCTTTAGGCAAGAGTGGAGAGTCCAAGTCATTGTATGCAAAACTGAACACCTGAGACAAGAAGCACTCAACAGGGACTGTGCAGCACACTGCAGAGGGGCCCAAGCTCTGAAGAACACAGCACAGACACCACAAATTTAGTAAGGTCAGAGAGACATAACAACCTATGCTGCTTCTCATCCTGAACCTTCAAGGCCACTCTCACATGCCTCACTGGGAAGCATGTTTTTCAGACACCTCTAAAAAGGACCAGCTGGAACAATCACTCTCCAGCATACTCCTGAGCTCCTGAATTTCCTAGGAGGAACCTCTGCTGCAGTAGTTGGGGCAGAAGGCTCAGATGCCAGCACTGAGGGAGGGTGACACAACCTTTCCCTTCCAAACATGATGGTCAGTTTCCATGTAGCACTGATTTTATCTTTTGATTCCATACATATTTTAGATCAAGCCACTAACTCAACGTTATACAAGGCACATAAAACACAAGTGACACTACAAGTACTGTCTCTGGAGTGAAGAACACCATTTTGGGACCCTGAACTGGTCATACACTGATTAAAGAGGACAGACAGCCATGCCACATAACAGTCCTAACAAGCTCCAGGAACACCTCAGTTCTAGAGGTAATCAGAGACTCTTTATTTTATGACTCCATACAAAATTGACATTTGCCACAATATAAGGAAATTCCACTGCATATGTTATTATTTACAAGATTTTTCATCTCTTACTTTGCACATACTGTCCGTTTCATTAGTCCCCTTGCCATCTCTTCTGAAGGAATATTGAGAATCCAAAAGGGAGACTGCAATCAAGAGAAAGTAAGTGATGCAAACACCTAGCTGGAGGATGTCACGTGAATTACACAACTACACAGTTCTATTCCATAAAAACATAACATGCATACTAAATTTTAAAAATTAATAAAAAATATATCTTATCTTTAATCATACAGAGAATGTGGAGATAATTAATTTGAGACAAAATGGTTTACTCAGCTGGTCTGAGAAGTTCTGTTATGTATTTAATTTTTCTAACATAACTGACTTGGTAAAATATTTGCACTTCTCTTGATTATTCATTTGCTAAAGACTGGAAACACCTCACTACACACAAGCAGTAACTAAATCCCAGTAATATTCTCTGACCAAGCACTGAGAACCAGAACCATATGGTTTCCTAACTGTACTTTTCCTCTGCCTCACTGCTTTAGAGGCAAACACCAATTCCAAACTGCTGCTGAGTGTTTTCAGGGTTTAGCTATCCTAAAAAGCAAGGAGAGACTCCCAGCAGATGGCACTGCTTCTTTTCATGATGGTAAATGAAAACCTGAGGTGCAGTTATAGCATCTTTTTTTTTCAGTTCTGAATCTTTACTGAAAGTGAGAAGTCCTCAGTTTTAGGAAGATTCCCAATATTCCTAAGAAACTTCAGCATTTATTCAGCTGCCTAAAATTAACAAAAATACTGTAAAGAAGATACTTGCATATCATACACACACTTAAGTAAAATATTTGGTCCTCACTTACATTTACACGAATTTCCTGCTCGCCACTGAATTGTCCGCCACAAAGGGAGAGCAATGATGTTATTTCCTAAAGTGAAAATATAAAGGTCAGGCTTTAGAATCATTAACTAATGTTATAAAACGGAAAAACGAAAAAAGAAAAAAGAAAAAAGAAAAAAGAAAAAAGGAACCAGCATGAACAAATTTTAATGCAGATGGGGAATAGGGCAGACAGTCACAAGTAAATTCAGATTTGTATGTACTTTTTGTGAACTGAAAATTAAGGCTACTCTACTGTAAAAACAGCTTTCTCAAAATTCACTGGCAAATGTCAGAAAAATTTCAGTAATCAAACCCCACCATTCTGCATATTCTCCTTCATGAGAACCTTTACTGTTCAATCCTACACTCTCACAATGATATTCCTCTTACAATATTATCCACTCTCTTCCTAAAATATTTTTCTGACTAGTTCACATAAAAGTGATGTTTTACTAGTAGCACTGACCCAGGGTCAGGATCAGCAGATCATCTGGCTAAAAAAATCTGTCCTTGCTTGTGCCATTAAGTTTCTGACAAATCATGACCCTAACACAGCTCATCACAAAACCAAACAAGCTGAACAGTCACCAAAATAAAAGGAAAATAGCTCTGCTTTCTTCAGCAGCTATATCAACTGTCACCAAAACCTTGGTGATAAAAACTTTTTATGTTACATATGTATCATCTTTTTACTTCATCTGATAACCTTGCCTAAAGAAAAATCAGGTTGATCATGAACAAAACTCAGGTTCCAGTCCCACAAAGCAAATAGGAAAAAGCAATGCACAGAAGAAAACCTTAATGAAAACAAGGAAAATAAATTATTCGATACACATTACATATTTTGCAACTTGGAACAGTCCAATCGACGCGGGAACATCAATGGCCCTGTGAAACAGACCATGGCACTGGGTGTCCCACGCAGCCTTTCCCGGCACACCCGCAGGGACGGTGACTCCAGCAGGTCCCCTGGAGCCCATCGAGAAAGGCCCTGGGTGTGCCCAGGGCAGCACCAGCTTCTCCTGCACCCCGGGCACGCTGGCGGCACCCGACGTAGCACTTAAAACTTTTAAAGTCGCCAAAGCCAAAAACTTGAAAGCATTTTTGTAAGCCCAGCTTCCGCTTCTCACACGGAGCCCCGGTACTCTGCTGGCAACCTCTCCTAGCGCCAGAGGCTGTGGAAAAGCGAGCGGCGAGGAAAGTGCTGCCTTACAGCCACCACGCGGAGGCTCCCCACGAACCTGGGGCCGGAGGGGCAGGAGGGAGCCCCACGCCTGGGGGTCCCTTCCCACAGGACTCGGGGAGCGGCGAGGGAAGGGGCGCCGGGCGCTCCGAGCTCCCGACTCTCCCGGAGAGAGGGGACCCCCGCCAGGGTCCGGCTCCCCCGGCACTCCCGGGGCCGCGCCGCCCGGGAGCGTCCCGGAGGAGAGGGGAGGGGAGAGGAGGGCAGCGGCTCACCCGGCCCCGGCGGCAGCCCGGGCCCCAGCCCCGGTCACAACCCCGGTCGCGGCCCCGGTCGCGGCCCGGGCCCCAGCCCCGCGCAGCGCTCACCGGCAGGCGGAACTCTAGGTGCTCCTGCGCCAGCAGCAGCAAATAGCGCCGTAGCGCCGGGGCCGCCAGCGCCATGTCTCGGCACCGCCCGCCTCCCGCATGCGCCGCCGGCAGCGCAGGGCGGGAGCGGCGGGAGGAGCCCGGCACGGGGCGTGTGGGGAGGGACCGCGACCCCCGCGGGCCGTGGAGCCCCGGAGCGGGGCGCGGCGCTCCGCGAACTCCTCGGGAATTACCGCTCGCTCCATCCCCTCCGCATCCTCCTTGTAGTTACATTTTGGGTGTGCATGATCACGCACGCCAGTGTCAGTGCAGCAGTGCCTGCGTGTGGTTTATAAATAACTCCGTGTACACTGGGGACGCGCTCGCTCAGGGGTGTTTCAGTGTCAGGGGCGCGCTGCGGCCTCTCCCGGCCACATCTAAGGACCTGGAGCATTAAATAACATTAAGAATTAACAGATGCCAAGGGAGTCGTATTCCTTTTTCCGTGGGAAGGAGGTCAGCGCCGGCGGCGTGGGTGTCCCAGCAGGTAGAGAAACACATTCCCAGGAAAGGGGCAAAACACATTCCCAGGAAAGGGGCAGAGGTGTGACGGCCCGGCAGAGGGACAAAAAGAGGTTTGTGTTGTGGATAATGTTTTATTTTATTGTCTAGTCTTGATAATTCTAATCCCGTACTCACTGGTCTCCCTGTTGTGTTGGTCTGAAAGGTTCGTTTTATCCAGATTTTGATAAGCTGTTTATTAGGACCAGGCCTGCTCAGTACTGAACTCACGTTCTGTGTTTTATGTGCTGATTTTGGACAGTTTGTTTTTTTGCTCATGACCTGTGTGCACTGCACAGGACACCTTCTTTATGCATCTCCATAATCTCATCCTGCAGTTTCTCCAGTTATCCCTTCCTGCAATAATGAAAACTTTCTCCAACCTGTCTCACTTTAAATTTCTTAGATGTATTGCTTCCATTTTAGAAAACCCTTTAGAAGGGGATGTTGGTATTTTTAAGCTTAATCTCTTTGATTTTGCTGACTTTATCTGGACTGCTTTACCTTTGGGGCATTGCTGGCTGTTCTCAGAAGGTGAATACCTGTTTCCTACAGAAGACTTTAATAAAAGCTCTGGTTTTTTCTTGCTTTTGACTTGAGGATCCTTGCAAAATCTCTGGTAGTGTATACATGTTGCTCTACTTAGTTTGAAAGAGAATATACATTACTAAGTAAGATTTATGGAGTACTTGATTCTGACATAAAACCAAAATGCTTTTCAGATGCTATGTTTGGAAAGAGAATGTACAATCCTGTAACGCCATGGAGGAGAATCAAGCAGTTTGTTAGTGTAGATGTGGGGAGTCATCTTAAAAACATTACATAGCTTCTCTAGGGAGGAAAAGGAAAAAAATTTACACTTTTTAGCCTTCAGGGGCATTTTATATACACAAAGTGCAACTTGCAATTTATTCAAGAAGCTAGAATTAACCACCTTCCTCTCACAAAAAAATACAACAATGGTAATATACAGCAATCACAAGTTTCAATTTATAAGTTAGAGACCATGAATGAAAAGCCATTATTTCTTGTGTGCTGTTGCATATAATTCCCAGTTCCCTTCTCTGGCAATCATGTTGCCACTGTGTGCTCACTTGTGCTCTTCTAGATCCAGAGGCAACACAAGTGTTTGTTGACTGACCTGGGGAATTTAAGGAATCCTGTCCCTACTCATGTGCAACAGCACCAACATATGTATGTGGGCAAATGCCCACAAAATCTTACTTTTAAAACAACGACCGTTTCAAAATATAGAAGTACCCAATCTGTAATTCAGCTGTTAAACTGTTCAGAATTTGCATTTCTGTCCATTTCCCCGTAGAAAATCCAGCGCTAATCCTGTGTTAACCTCAAATGTCTGCAAAAGTATCTGCTCTGCTACCTGGAAACTCCGGCTCGCGTATCTCAACAGGTGAACGACGCGACCCAGCAAAGACATGGCTCTAGCCCCTTCAGATCTCTGCAGGGGTGCAAAAGCCGGTCCCTAATTCACCCGAACAGCCGCGTCCCGCGCAGACCGTCCACAATCCGAGCTCATGGGGCCCGCGAACCGGGAGCGTGAGGCGCTGCCCTCAGCCCGCCCGCGCGCGGCTGACATGGCCGGGCTGCGCGGCCTTTTAAGGGAGAACAATCCATTCCGCCTTCGGCTTCCGCGATAAATAGGGCGCTGCACACACACTCGCGCTCGCTAACTGCATTTTTACTTCTCCTAGCAGTGCCCGATGAAGAAGATCCCCGTGCTCCCGCCATGGACTGGCGCTGCGGCTCCAGGTAGTGTTTTCTGTGCAGAATAACCTCCCCGGTGCGAGGGCGCCTTGCCGGCACGGCGTGGATGCGGCCACCTTTACAGAGCGTTCCGGCGGGAGAGGCTCCGCAGCCCTGCGCGTGGGTTGGAGCGCCGCGGCTGCCGCTCCATCGGGAATGCTCTGCTCTCTCCGCGCTGCGGCGGGCTGCTGGGGAAGCGGCGGGGACCGGGATAAAGTTCCTGACAAGGCGTCATTGCAAGAAGAGTGAGTACTGCACTATGTGTTGCACGGAGGCTGCGGGGTTTGTTCGGGAACTGCGGGACCGGTGGAGCACCGTGTTACCTTTACTGCCCTGTGTTCCTAAATCACTTCTGAATTTCACCTGAATCGCTTTTACTTTCTTCATGGCTGCAGAATTATGAGTGGACTTAAAATCTTCAGATATCTAACCTCTTTTTCAGCAGCCTTGCCTCTCAGTCGGGCAAAACTCTTCCAAAAGATATCAGGCTGATTTGCTGGTTTTCCTTCGCAGCTGACAGTGCACACAGGAACCTGCAGCCAGTCACCGATTCGTTTCCTGCGTGAATGCCACAAAACATTTTCAGAAATGGAAGGAGATAAAGGGCAAAGTGCTAAAGCTACCAGTGCAGTGGGTGACCTGAGGAAAAGTTGGCAGACGTGGGCAGAGGATCACATTGAGTATCAGAGGAAGAACCCGTTCAGCAGTGATGACAGGCTTGCGTCTAAAGCTGCGCATACTCACAGAGGAGATCCTACCTATGGGAGACCCCGTGAAGGGTCTCGGACAGAGCAGAGAGGGAAAGATGCTCACTCACACGTGGGTAAGGAAGTAGAAGAGCTGTGCTTGATCATCAGAAGAACTGGAGAGGTGGGAGAAGATGGGCACGTGAGCGTGACATTCGGGCAGCTGTTTGAGACGTATGTGACTATTTCCAATAAAGTAGTGGGGATCTTGTTAAGAGCCAGAAAACACGGTCTGGTTCATTTTGAAGGTGAAATGCTTTGGCAAGGAAAAGATGATGATGTGGTCATCACTTTACTACAGTAAGGCTCTGTCCTGGAATGAACTTTCCTGCATGGTTCCATTTGGAAAAATCATATCTAGATACCATCTTCACAGATTTTGGTTACAGACTTTCAACTCAGCAACCTACTGGGACACAAACAGGAGAGGAAATGGGTGAGAAGAATAAAGCATATTTTTGTAAAAATGGTAAAGATTTGGACAGAAATTGCAGATTATGAGCTACTCCATCATGCTGACATTGGATTGTCTTTATTATCATCTACTACTAAGTATATGAGAGTTCTTCAAGTAATTCTGCTGGCTTACTGCTTTTAGGTTACTGAAAGTATAAATTACTAACTTGCTATCCCACAACACTGATTCCTGCAGGTTGTGAAATACTTACTGCGTGGGAGAATGGGATTTGTAAATGTGGCATTGAAAACTCTTGTGGGAATTCATAAACTTCTTCAAACAAAGAGCCTGGTATATAGCAAAAGTTTAGGTTCAGTCTCACATGGTTAAACTGAGTAAATGGAAGTTATTCTCATGAAGTAGATGGAAATGCCCGAACTTACAAAAATATCACAGCAAGGATACTTCATGGTTCCTAAATTAGTTGCATCTTGCTTGGATTTTGGACAGCTGCACTTGTTCTGGTATTTGATAGTCTAATCTTAAAATCATGTCTTCTCCAAACCTTCTATGTCTCTTGTTCTTTTTTTTTTTTTTTAATGTCACACCATTTTTACCGTTTCTGTTCTTCTAATGCTTCAGAAGAAGTCCACAAAGCTCTGCAGCCTTTTTAGTGAATTCAGCTATACCCCTCAATAGAAGGTATGGTGCCACAATGTAAAGATGCAAAAGTCAACAGAAACTGTATTGGAGCACCTGTGCATTCATAAGGAAAAGAAGGGCTCTTCTTTCACCAAAATGTAGCAATTATTTTTACAAGAGGAGAGTAGAGATGCTGTAGTGCCAAATGCATAAATGAAAGTACAGCAGCACAGTCCCATACCTCACTTACCTGCTTGCAGAGCAGTTGTGAGCTCTTCAGAAAGAAAAACAAAGGACTGGTTATATAAAATAGTTGTAATAGTGCTATTAAAAATAATCAGGAGCTGTATTTACAGTAGTTCCCACCAATAAAGCTGTATAATTAGAAATTTAATGTTTTAGTTTTTAGCAGTGCAAACAGAAGCTTCTGTGTAGTGTTAACTACACTACTTGATGAGTCTTCAAGATATTATCTTGCATTAAAAGGATATTAAAATTTAATATAAATTAGGAACTTGATAAAAGTGATGTGTAATTTATGCTATTTATATGAAAGAACTTCTATTGCAAGAAGCCTAAAAGAATGGGGTTTTGTTTTGGTGTTTTCATCTAGTGGGGATTTGCACCAAACACAAGTCTTTGGCTGAGGATTTTTTTGGCTGCCTCCTTTTTTCCTTTTTTTTTTTTTTTTTATGAAAGGACAATGAAAAGAGAAAAAGAAAGGAATAAATTAATGTGCTGAAATAGGTATATCTGGGGAACAGGCAGTCAAATGCAGGTAGAGAATAGTTTTAATCACCACATAATTTTACCACATTGGAAAAGGGGGAACATGGGCTGCACCAGGCACTGTTGGTGTGCCCCCTTAGGTTTCAAACCTACTGCTTCTTTCTAAACAGATCTACATCTTGCAACTCAAAAAGAAGACGTAGTTTGTGATCTTAACATATTTAAAATGCTTTGTTCTTTTTGGAAAAGCATTTCTTGCCAAATGACACGAGCACACCACAGGGTTTCTCAGCTTGTGTTAGAGGAAGTCTTTATATGCATTCAGATTTCAACACAAATTGAGCTTTTTATAGTGCAGATATGGAATGAGTTTTGTTTTGTTCTAGCACTTCTGAAGTCCACTCAGTTCTGCTGTAGTGTTAGTTCCTAACTTGCAGGAAGCAGCATCAGGCACTTCAAGTGTCACTAGCTGACTAATGGGATGGCACTATCAGGAAAAATAATACATTGTTGGACATTGTACAAATAATTAACTGCAAGACACACATGTAACCTGAGCACTGTAAGATGCAAGCCCAGCTCACATAAATTTACTAGATTTTAATTAAGGCTGGCTCAAATAGATAAATATCAGCAATCTGGGTTGTCACTGCCATATAAGTGGTAAATGTTTGAGCACATCTACTTTAAGTACACGTCTGATCAAAACAGAAGCAGAACAAACCCTTAATGACATGGTCTTACCTACTTTGTAAGCAACTAAAAAAAACTTGTTCCATTATCTTTTTAATAGAACCAAGGATTACTATATAACAAAACTATTATTTATAGAGGGATTTTTTTAAACAGAGTTAAGAGCCGTGTTTCCAACCTGCCAGCTTTAGACGAGCATTCTGGAAAGCGTGACTGAAATCTTTCTGTGTGCCCATGCAATGATTTTAAACCCTGAGCTGCCAAACTGGCTCAGCACACAGGTTGACAAATCCAGTCTTGTGCTTCCAGCAATAGCCAGTATTTCAAAAAAAGACTAAAAGACAGATAATAGAACTGGTCAGCTTGCCCACTGGAACACTCTAGAATGAAAAATTACTCCTGAAGCCTGTATAGTCATGAATGCATCCTATCTAATGCACATGACTCAGTTTAGCTACAAGATTTACAAATTATGCTTCATCTGTGATTAGAGTAACATCTACAGATGAAATAGGAATTTAAAATTTTCAACATGCAACTTCTTTTTTTCAGCAGGTTCCCATTAGAGTAAATGGAGCAGAATTTATTAAATTATTTTTGCAAAAATTGTAGCATGTGAGGGGTTTTAGTATTAGAGATTATCTGGAGTAGTAAGTAAACCCCAACCTTTTAAAAGGCATTCTTGCCCTACTAAGCATCTTTCAGCTGTAAAAATCTCTCCTAAACTTCACTTTGTGACAGATTACCTCAGTGGTCTTTCCTCTCCTCCCCCTTGAAGCCTGTAAACTCTGCATCTGTTTTGGACTGTATATCATATAGAGATTATCTCTGGTTTGTTTTGTCAAACTCTGAAGGCACTTTCACCATTTCAATAAATGTTGCACATTAGTTTGAAATTACAAGAGTTTTCATGCATTTTATTGTTTGCAGGTTTCTCAGATTTCAAATACAATTTTCACTGGTTTGCTCCCATTCTCCTACATTTATTTACAACTCACACTTAAAAAGACTTTGGAATAGTGTGAGGTGTTATTACCAATTTAAGTACAATTTATTTTTATTTTTAACAACATTTTATGTGTATCTGTTTCAACCTTTCAGCATAAAAGCACTATTCTCTGGGTTTGTGTTAGGTTGGGAGTCTGTGTAAAACAATTGAGCAAAACAGTACAAATAAAGCTTTGTCATTCCTAAACATGAGGTCAAAAAAAGCAGCTTTTCTCAAGACTGCTAATACTGGATCAAGGAACAGAGCCAGGAGCAGTGGCTAAACAACTTTCCTTTGCTTCTCCAGGCTCTTGGAGAGTAAGAGTTTCTGCATTCATGCTCCTTAGAAACCTCTGCGGATGATTTCTGAGTTTTAAAATTAATAAAAGCTTCTATGGAAGACAGTGACAAAGTTAGTAGGATCTGCCCACTGTCTCTTCTCTCTTCCAAGGGCTAGCCAGTAATTCAGAAATGTATTGGAAGTATTAGGTTAGGCTTTTCAGAAAGTATTCCTTCACCTAATTAAAAAAATTATCTGCAGAGTCCAAGAATGCTTGTCAATGCAGAAGGAAAACAGACCAGTTCTGTGCTGAACAACACTAACAAGAGGCTGTGCATTCCCCTCAGTAATTAGTGTGCCACTTTCTAATGCTTTGCTGTTTCACATGTTTTGAGGCCTGTCTGTTGCTGTCAGGGAACACAGGATTTCCCCATCCTCATCAGCAAAACTCTGGAAGTGACATTAAACCCAGATTTTTACTTTTCCAGTCTTGTCATTAGTGGGGCCTTTCTCCAAAGTTAGGATATAAAAGGTGGCCTTTGTGCTTTCCTGTACATTTGGCAACATTCAGAGTCTGGCTGGGATGGAGGCAACTTCCTTCAGAGCATCCCAGGTTTTGGGTGTGACTGGAAATGTTGGTAACACAGCAGGTGATTGCTGAGCACTGCAGGCACAATGCCAGGGCCTTCTTTATCCTGCTCTGCCCCCACAGTGGGCAAAAAGCTTGGAGAGAGCCCAACCTGCCTAGCAGGGATATTCCATGACATATAATGTCTGGAATAAAAGCTGAAGAGAGGGCTTTTTCTGGGGGGAACTCGTGGCCATTGCTACTGGCCTGCCTGTATGAAGTCATGAGTGATTACCTTTGCTTTTATTCTTCCTCTTTCCTTCACATATTAAACTATCTTTATCTCAACCCATGAGTTTTTTCATTTCATTCTTTCTGTTCTCCCACCCCACTGGGTTAAGGGATGAAGAGTGAGTAAAGGACTATCTAGGGCTAACCCCCACAGTCAACTGTCCCATTGCACTGGAAAATCATCCCAAGATTAGCATTTATTAATCCTTTTTGACAACAGTTCAGATATTTTAAATATTATATTACATGTCACAGTTCAGTACAGCTACATAAATTAATTACAGATCAGAACACATACACAATATTAACTCTTGAAAGTCCTTAAAGTTCAGCTATTTCACTAAGTTAGGAGCCAGCTCAAACCTCTTCATCTATTGCACAAAGTTCAGTGGCTTTAAGTCACATTTTTCCTACCAAATGTAACAAAACCCTAAAGGGCTGCAAATGGCATGCCAGTGCCCACTAATAACAAGACATTAGGAAGATCTTACAGACGGAGAGGTGTAAACTCTGCCAGGTAAAAAATGCAGCTCTTCAGAAGGGTGCAGACTCTCTGAAGTACTGTAAAAACATTACAACACATTGTTTCACTAAGGCAACAGGTGCTGAATCCACGGGAAACACAGAATATTATGTTCATGGGAGCTTGCAGGTGCAACAGATGTTCTCACCTCAGCTGCACCTGAATGCTTCAGGCAAGGGCACTTGGTTAGCTCGGCACCAAGACAAGCTGTGAACAATGAAAATCTACTCCCTGTGTTCTGGAGTTTTAACTTGCCAAACAGTCTGCCTTATTATGGTACTGAAAAACAAGTGCTAGCATTCCTGATTGGAGTCATGCAACAAAGGCAAATGTTCAGCAGGTTCCTTAAGCAACTTGGCATGTTCCAATTTTGGGCCGAGTCCCTGCTATCCCAAAGTCAAATCACATTGCTCTTATGTAAGTCTGACACACACACACTGCATTTCAGTCCAGCTTCTCTTATGACTTCATTTAGAATCCAAATTTGGCCAAGGCATTGGTAATCTGCAAGAGACTTCAAGTGAGAGTTAGACCAGAAAATCTGTACTTTTCTATCTACTGCCATGCAGAAGAGCAGTATATTAAATCCATTCTTCTGAACTCTTCACATTCTTTGTAAACATACAGTAACTAATTTCAAACATTGTGCACGTAAGAGGGAAAAAAATCTTTCGGTCTTTTTTACACAAAAACTAATATACATAATATATTATATGTTACATAGAATTATGTATGTTACATTCTATGTTTTGGCATATATTGGATTCATATTTAATGTGATGCTGTGATGCAAACAAGTCAGGCAACACTGAAGTGGTTTAGCTTCAGTCCTGTACTTTCAGCAATGTGCTCATCACTAGGCGTAAGTAACATATCATACAAATGCATATGGGAACAAATGTTTAAAATGTTACCTGCAATCCCAGATCAGTGCATCTTGAAAATGAAAGCTTGACTCTGCACCAAATACTCCCTCTGGTACCATTCACATGCTGTTAGTTGTAACTTGTTGCCTTGGCTGCAATACATTCTGCTGCTACACTTTACCCTTTAATAGAAGGGTTCTCTGCCTGCATACGTGTGTGCGTATTATGTATGTATCTACACAAATATAGAATTATAACTAAAATACTTCACGCTATTGCCAGGGAAAATACAGACTGACATATCCAAATGGAAGAATTAGGTTTGCAGCTACAAATTCTGTGTGTATTTCCTCATAAGGAACTAAAGCTTTTTTTATCCTGGGATATTATTGGCAACGTCAAACTGTGCAACCTTAAATCAGAGCTCAAAGACCAAACTGGCTGACAATACAAGCTTTCAGCTGGCAGCATTTTCAGTCTGCAGCCTCTCGATCAGTTGTTCAGCCTATGAAAGAGAGAAAGCAATAGATCAACTACACTGTGGGCCTTCAGTTTACTGAAAATTCCATTTTAGAAACAGTGACACTAACAGAGCATTTCCTTTTCACTTTTACAGGTAAAGTGTACAGGAGAAGCAGAATACAACAATTACTTTTAACATCAGACTCACAGTTTCCACCAAACACTCACGAGGTGATCAGAAGAGGAACATAACCTATGGAGGTCAGAGGAGGTGTGAGCAAATAAACAGCAGATCTGTTAAAGCACCATGACTTCAGAGACCTCAGAAGACAGCAGTGCTCACAACAGCCAAGAGGTGAGACCTGGGCTTCCCTGTGAGCCACTCCAGAGCAGCGTGCTGGGACCTCTCACCACCCACCCAGCTCTTTAACCAGCCATGTAGGCTGCTGAGGGACAAAGGACATTCAAGTGTTGGCTCCTGTCATGAGCTACTACCTCATCCTTTGGTCACACCACGGCACCAACACATCCTTTTGTCATCACACATGGCTCTTTCTGCATCGTGGGTGGAACTGGGACAGCTGTACTTTGTACACACAGCAGCACTGGCTCACAGAGCACTCAGGAAGGCTCAGGGCAGGAGGAAGTCTGCCAACAGGCAGGCAGACTGGAGGCTAACAGGGGCACTTCTGAAACAGATCAGTTTACTGTCAGCCTTTGCTTTTTTTGCCAGTCCTACTGAATTCATCTCTTAATTTGATCTAGTGCTTGATGCTTTATTAAGATCTCCAAAGGAACTACATTGAAAGGTGAAAAGCTCAAGTTTGGCATATTTTAAATGCTGACAGTAAAAATGCAACCAGCTTCTTCAGGCAGGATCAACTCAACAGGACTTCAGTAATTACTGCAGCTTATTTACAAATAAAGCTACATAAAGCATGCAGTAACTGAAAATTATATTATCTGAATCCTGTTTTGCATTTTTAAACAAGTACCACATTCAAGACACTATAATTAAAAAAAAAAACCAAACAAAAAACAAAACCACCACCAACCCAAGAACATTTTCCAGCCTGGCAGCAGGGCAAAATACCAAAGTGCATCCATACTGGATAATCAGACTTAGTATGGATCTGCCTGAACCAATCTAAGATAATAAGCAGTAAAACTACACAGCTATATGTAGATGAAGGATAAATATTTGTAAGATGCTCAATAACACAGCAGACACATCTGCTTTTTTTTGAGCTAGAAGTGAACTTCAGTAAGGTGCCACTGTGAAGAAGCTGTGTTTCTTCTCTTTGAGTAAGAAGCTGTCTATATTCTTTAGATGAGAGAAACCTTTTTCAGCAACTTTGATTTGGGGATGTGCAATGATGCCAAGACACTGCAGCTACCTTGCAAGGACAGGTGCTTTGTTGTATCAACAGTGAGAGTGAGGTTTAAATCTCTACAGTTTCAAAGTGCTTTAGTCAGTGTCTGTTCAGTGTCATTGCTAATCTCTACTGACATACATCAGTACAATGTTTTGTAAAGCAGGCACTAGGTTTAGTCTAAAGATGACAAGATGAGAAAAACCACATGAAGTGATAAATGCAGTCATTAGGTGGATATGTTTTCACCTACAGGGGATTAACCAGGTTATGTGCAAAACACTCCATCACATTTGAATATAATCTTTTATGTTAAAACCGAAATATTTACAGTGTCCACAGAAGCACATCACAGAGCCTGAGCTTCAGGCAAGATCCAGACCTATTGTACTGTTTGCTGTTAGTTATTAGCACTCCATTCCCCTTCATAAGCATAAACATTAAGGTTTTTACCTTCATTTTTTCTCAGTTAATCCAAAATATACATAACTGAGAATTAAAGTGACAACAAAAATAGTTAATCAGAGAATTTTTTGACAGAGTTAAAGGCTAGAAAGACATGGCATTTTCAGCTCCCAAGTGAAAGCCTGTGGCAAAGCTCATCTGCTTTGCACTTACCGTGATAAACCAGTAGGAGTTGATTCTGTAGTAGAGCCGGGATAAGAAGCCCAGCTGGCTGGCTGGCGCCAGGACGTGGAGGTGCAGGTGGGCTATCGAGCAGAACGGAGGCCAATGAAAACCCATTCTTCAGAAAAGGAAAAGAAGCACAACGTAGTGGTGATGTTAACTCAGGAAGAAGTGGAACATCGTGGGTTATTTAACATGATCCACAGAACTAACAACTCATCACATTTTCGTTGTACAGAGAGGCAAGAACAAAAACCTGCCCTTTCATTATACCACAAAAAGCTCTTCAAAAGTTCCTTAATCTCCTCCTTCACATCCCTCTATTTAAGAAACATTTTTAAAAGAAGGAGTTAAAAGAAGTATCCTAAATGTATCCTATCTAGTTTTCTGCTAAAAAGCCAACTATCAATTTTAATCATGAAGAGCCAGCTCCCTATTTCTCTACAGTGCTTCAATTATGTCACAGTTTATTTCAGCCATCAAGTGCCTTAAACTGAAGTTTCTAGCAACAAAATCCAGTGAATTCTGGCATGACTGAAACACAGTGTAGTGCCCTACTTCAATAGGCCAAACCTCTCTTCTGGCACCTAGGACTTAGAGCATATTTGCAGCACATCATGAAAGAGCAGCTGTGGGAACACAAGGTTTGTCTCTGGCTGCACTTAAGGCACAGAGACCTGGGCAGGGGGCTCGGAGACCTTGGCACAGAGCCCAAAACACCTGTGGTTTGGATTTTAGCCCATGGGAACGATTGCCAACCTTAGAAGAAGAATTTCAGGTCACAAGAGTTTAAATAGAGTAATAATAAGTTTGTCACAGGGTGTAAAAGTAGATTTTGGGCTTCAGTACATGGGGGTGTGTGATGCCAAGATGGAGGAACCTTGTGGTTTTTTAGGTTTCTTCCTTCTTCCTCACCTTCTCCATTTTCTGCAGTGATGGTGGCATGGGTGATTGGTTTAGAGACCGACTGTCTAACATAGGTGACAGGTATTGGAAAATAATTATAAATAATGTACATGTAGATTTTAGTATAAAATATAAACACTGCCTCAAGGACAGGGAGTGTGCCTTTGACTGTCTTGCTGGAAAGAGTTCAGCAGGTCAGGGAAAGAATGTTTTAGATAAGATAAAATAAACAACCTTGGAAGCAAGACCTGAAGAGTTTCAGCTTCTTCTTTCACCATGGATATGGAAAAAAGGACCTTATTAGCTGGGGAGAATTTCTGCAAAAGCAGAAAACCCAACAAGCAGCCTCTTTGGTAAGTTGTTTGAAGTGCCCTCCCTACTCCAAGATGTGTTCAAGAAAGAAACTCAGAGCTGGAACCCAATTTGTGCCAAAACTTTATCAGAAAAAAAAAAAGTTTACATTCAACGCCAGCAGATTTTAATTAAGAATTCATGCAGTAAGTGAAATGTAGACCTGATTTCTTCCATAAATCACAGTGCAGGTTCTGCCACCATCTCCAAAGTAACACTGAAGAGTGAAAAAACACACTCCATGGAAAGATAGAAGGTTTCTATGACATACCTTACATCATTCAAGTCATTAAAATTATTCTTCTGGAGAACAGCTTTTCCAACTTCCATCATTCTCTTCACTATTAAAACACAAATAAATTTCATTTAGAAAAGTTATTCTTCAGAATATTAACTTCAGCAGACTAATCTACATTGAGATCACAGACATGGGTTTTTCAAAATATAAACACTGTAACTACTCCTAGTCAAACAAAAATCAATTATGGGAGTGTGTGCAATGATTTACTTGAAAATTGCCACTAATACCAACTTCCACACCTGCAATGCTTTCCAGTGTGATATTATTATAAGAACTTTGGCCAAAGCCATGCTATCACCACACCCTTATTAAAAAACCCAGCAAGTACTGATTGGTCAGAATAATGACTTTACACCAATTCCAGTGTTGTATCTCCACACAGCTACAGGACTTTGATCTCCAGGTCCTGTGAAGCCTGGAGTAACTTTCAGAGATGGTACATAAATTTAAATAAAAATAAAATTGTCAGTCTTTCTTATCACTAGCACACAGTTCCACTATCACTGAACAATGCAGCAATCCAATACAAAAACTCAAGGCAGAAGTCAGAGCAATTGCCTTGAAGCCAAACACATACAGAGTTTTTTTTCTGGAGAAAACCACCCTATGTCTACCAGAGAAATACAGTGATGCAAGATTTGCAAAATGCAACTATAACTCTTTTCTTGCATTACCTGTAAAATTCCCTAAGGTGCAATTTCTTCATGGCTGCAGTTTCTTCTGTTACTCAACATACTTAGCTAGCCATATCTTGTGAAACAAATTCCAGGACAATGTCTTCTCAATGGGAAAAAAAAGCCCCAAAATAACCCTAGCAACAATAAATAATGGCTTCAACATTTCAGAATTTTCTTTTTTTTCAAAATTTTTAAAAGTTAATTGAAACACCATTTCTTTTTTATCTGTCACTCCCTTTTTTCCTGACAAATAATGTAGCACTTATCAGAAAGTACACACTATAAAATTCTTCTGTAAACCTTTTAGTATTGCAAATGTACATCTAAGAAAATACAATGAAGCAGCATATTCATTTTAGATAAAATGAATATATTCATTTATATATAATGAATATATATTCATTTTAGAATAAAACTATACTTCCAACAAAGTGCAGAGGCATCTATACTCCATGCCAACTGCAATGTTTTTCCAGAACTGCACAAAAAATTGCCATTCCAGACCAGCACACAGAAGTTCCCAGAAAGGGCAAGTCCCTATCTACACTCACTCACATCAGCTATTTCCATGTTTACAAACGGTGTCCAAAGTTGTAATTTACCTTACAACCCCCTATTTCAGGCTGTGAAAAACGATTTTCCTGTAGGTTCGGCACACACTTGCAGCCTTACCTAGAGGAATGTGCTCTGTCTTCAGTGTTTTGCAGTTTCCCATGTGCTTCACGGGCACCACCAGGTAGTGGTGGGGGGCACCGGGTTTTATATCTCTAAAGCAAACAAGGTCTTCATCCTAAGAAAGGAGGCAAACGTTTTAAAATGGACTAGGGCGAGGACACTGGCACAGAGCAGGTAACAATGTCCATATTCCCCGTATCGATGCGATACCGAATGTCATAGTTGACGCGACCAGCAACAAAAGCTGAGGGTTTTCGGAGGCAGCCTCCAGGCACGGTGACCTTCCGCAGTCGGCGCCAGCCCTGAGCCTTCCGGCCGCGGCATTTACGGAAGGCGCCGTGCTCCCCGTCCGAGCGAGGATTCCCCGCTCCGTCCCTGCAGGAGCTGAGGGCCCCCAGAGCCGCCGCGCCCCCGCCCAGCCCCGGCCGCCACCCCCGGGCCGGCCCGTGAGGGCGCGGGCAGTGAGGGCGGGCGCCCCTCACCCACCTCGCAGGGGAGCAGCGCCGTGCCCGGCTCCTCCCGCCGGGCGATCCTGCAGAACACGCACTTCCCGTCGTAGCCATCGCGGCCGCCATTCCCGGCTTGGCTCCCCTCAGGGGCGGCGGCACCCGCGGCCTCAGGCCCGGCCATGGCCCCGCTGCCGTTCCCGTTCCCGTTGCCGTCGCCGCTGCCAACCCCGCCCGCCGAGGGAGGAGCGCCCGGCCCGGCAGCCCCCGCCTCAGCGCCCGGCTCCTCCCGCCGGGCACACGAACCCGAGCGGAACCGGCGGTCGGCCTAAGGATTACACAAAAAAAAAATTAAAAAAGCAAAACAAATGAGGGGAGTAAAACCATGTGAACGCATTCTGAGTTCATTAAAAGTCGTGTTGCCGCGAGAAAAAAAAAAAAAAAAATCCCAAATAACCACGCAGTAAAAAGAGGGCGGTAGAAGGATAATAAGTACTTCTGACACTGGATCTTTCTCGTTTGTCATCCAATTCATTGTTCAATACAAACAAACAAACAAAAAACTTTCGAGAAATTTAGACGTTCAAGTTACTATAGTTCAAGTTACTTGGAATTTTATATGTGCACAAGTAATCTTAAAACACCATTTCAGCACTGTTGCAGTTTGTTCAGGGTCACTAATATAATTCCAGAGATTTTTCCAACCGAGTTTAGATTTTTGATTCTACACTCTCAGCAGTCAGGACTAAAACCTGATGTTAGCTCTAACTGCATAAGCTGACAGCCCTGAAATTGTTGCCTGCTCATGACAGCTACACTAATTCACAGCCAAAGTAAGACATTTCATAAAATTGGTTTGGGTTGGAAGGGGCCTTAAAGATCATTTCATTCCAACAACCCCCCCTGCCATGGGCAGGGACACCTTCCACTAGACCAGGCTGCCCAGGGCTCCATCCAGCCTGGCCTGGAGCACTTCCTGGAATGGGGCATCCGCAACTTCTCTGGGCAATCCGTTCCAGTGCCTCCTCCTATCAACTACTTCTGAAGCTAGCAGAGGGTTTTGGTAAGTGGTAGAGTTAGCCTTCAAGTTCTAAAAATGTTTTAATAGTTTGTATTTAAAATCGTTTGCACTGTTCATTAGACTAGGGCTGCAGAATCACTGACCCTGCAACTGAAATGTAATCTTCATGCAGCTCAAAAGGCACAAAGTGCTTGTCCCACCGGTGACAGGCTACAGTGTTTTAAAAGGCAATGAGATGAAAAAATGTAGACCGAGATTTTCAAAAGTTTTTTTTTTAGTTTTTTTTGTAAGCCAGCTGTGCCTGTAAAGCAGGACATGGTTGGCTATTCTAGCTGAAGCAGCTCACCTGCCAGATGTGCCAACCTGCAGAGTGCTAGGCAGACCCTTTGCAATGACCTAACCTGCTCCTTTTCTCTGTTACAAACAGGCAAATCAAATCTTTGGAGTTTACGAATAAGGATTGTTCTAAATGTAACTAGACTTTCCTTTGCTCTAAAGCCAGTCCTCGTACAAAACACGCAACACAAAACCTGCACTTAAACCAGCACCAAATAAAACATCTGCAATTATCTGGGTACTGACAAGCCTGATTCTTGAGTGCGTATTTGAACATGGTCCTGAATTAAAAATCTGTATCTAAGTACCACTGAAGGAACACATATTTGATGTTGTAAGAACAAGATCTTGTTCTGAGAGAAAAATTATTAGTGACCATAATTTTCCAGTTACTTTAGGAAAGATGTTAATACCCTTTCACTCAGAGCAAGGCTCATGGATAGCACACTTGTTCAGTTTCACACCTAACTGTACTTTGTTTTCTTTTAATGCCACTGCTGTATACAATGAAAACCAGTAAAACCCAAGAACCAGGTACTTTTAAGACATCTTTGCTTTGCTTGGCTGTACATAAAAATACACGGGAACACTTCGGAAATATGAAAAGGGTGCATACAAAAATGATGCACAAGGATTTTTGAATTCTGGGAAGAAGTTGGTCAAAAAAGGTAAGGGGATACATGTCATTCACTGCAGCTGAGAGTAGCAGCAAGAACTACCAGGGAAACTGCTGTTTCCTGGCATTTCTCAGCCCTTTGTCACAGTCTGTCACAGAGTGAATTCAAAACACAGCTCTCTTTAAGGACACACCATACTACACATAATAAAACCCCAAAACCAACACCACCAAAATCTCCATCCTCCTTATCTGTATTTATAAAATACAGAATTGCTGAAATTCTCTTTTTATGAGATGGCACAGGTATTTGTCAGCATAACTTGTACCCTAATGTGCATCCTTTTTTTAAAATGTTCTAAAGTTTGTGAATAAAAGAGAAAGCATCTGTAACAAGTTTCTGAATGCATAAATTCCTTTATTGAAAATAGTGATAGCACTGCATTACATATATTCAATATTCATAGTTTCAAGGGTCACAGAATGTTGATTGAACAACACTGTTTTGAATATAGACCACAGCGTTTAGATATGCTTTGACAAGGATAATATAATGGAGTAAGTTGTAGGTAGCAATAGTGAAATGTATGCAAAATGTTGAACTCGGTTTCATTTTGTTTGTTGTGGGGGGTTTTTTTGTTGGGTGTTTGTTTCATTGGTTTTTTTTAACTATTAAGTGGTCTTCTGCCACCATTTAAAAGAGCAAAGAGTGTTAGATATTCTGGGTATCTTCGAAGCATTATGCTGTTAACAACTTTCAAAATATTTTAAAGCATTACCAATAAGAACTTTATTTATGGCTGTAGTAGATCACAAAGAAAAGAAGTGTGAAAAGCTCATATGCAGCATGTTACAGGCTTACTGTGTATAGCATTGTGAAACTTCTGTGCAGGATTAAGATTTAGAAATGTTTTTGAAAGAAAAGCAATTGGCTTTTTTTATTATTATTTAATCTATTCAAAAAGGAAAGAGCAGTAACTAAATTGAGTTGTACTACTCAGTTGATAATATTCCAACATTAGATTGTACATTCAAGTCTAAGGGCAGGACAGCATCCTAATATTAATTAGGCCTGGATTGTGAAAACAAAACCACAGCTTAATGGTAAAGCAGAATTCCTTAGCAAACAGTGAAGATTGCCAGTCCTCTCTCACATTCTCCCCATTTACCAAATGTCTTATAATTTTGTAATATATTTTATTTGTAAAATAAATGTTACAAATTTTGTAATATAGAGTCTTTCCAGCATTGGTGGGGGGGAGGGGGAAGTATCTGATAATTTCATTAAAAACAAACAAGAATATTTAGTTGCCTGTCAAATCCTAAATCAGATTGCTGCTTGAAGTATTTTTTTTTAATAAGAAATTATATATGTAATTATTAGGAAAACAAGTTTTACACTAACGTGACCTGCCCTGTTAGGAAAAGAACTTTCTTCTCTAAATCTCAGTTGTATTTTCTCTTTAACAAATTCTTCAATTTATGGAGAAATGCTCATAAAAGTACAGTGGGTGGCTTGTTCTGAATCATTTGGTGGTGACAGAGAAAACCAGTTCTCGTAGAAATGTCCTTCATAAACAGTCAAATAATACTCAGGCGGGTGCTCAGAGCATGCTATCCCAACTCTGTGGACTGCAACAGAACTGATAAAGTCTACACCAGGGGGCAGTTGCCCAGTGTCTCCATACACTGCCAAAATAGTAATTATTAACAGGAATGTGACAGCAGAGTTAAGAAGCACTATCCACCTTCTCTCTCATTTCAGGAAAAGAAAATGAAACAGAATTATGCACTCAAGTATCTCTGCTGGGAAAACAAACCCTCTAATTAGGGTATAATGAAAATCAAATCTCATTTACAAAATAAAAATATAAAATTTAACTTCAGAAATCAAATAAATTGATTCAGAATAAATGCCAATGCATAAGAAACTTACCTCAACAGTAATTATCAAAATGAGATTTGAAACATTAAACAAAAAAACTCGCAGCTAATACATTTACAAAAAAAATCTACTATACAGTAACAATAAATAAAATAATTTTAAAAACATGTTCCCTTAAGTGCTGTGTACACCTATTTCTGATTCTTTTCCATGGCAAACAGTATGCTGTAGATTTTGGTAAAGTAACTTTTTATTTTTGGTCAGCATTTGCATATTGAACATAAATACACATGGAATGTACTAGACAGTTATAGTTCTTCCACAGGATCTTTTCACAGTTACATAAAAAGTTTTCAACTTATACATCATGAACGTTTTCATAAGCATTGTATCTTCAATGGAAGAGTGCTGAAGAGGAAGTAAAAAAACACTCCAGAGTGATCTCTTACTGTTCTGTCTCTTACTGCCTCTCAAAACCAGTTCTTCTATTCTTGGGTTGTTTGGTTGGTTTTTTGCGTAGTCATGCTCTGGTACAAACTTGAGGAAAAAGCGTGTAACATTGTGAGGCAGCCTGCACCTTCTGGACAGCTTTTAAGTGCCTAATGGATCCAGTCCTTAAGGCAGTCCGTGTTTCACTCAAATGTCCATACTTCTACATCTTGTATTATGAAATCTTCTTTCTTAGTTAAGATGTCATTATTGAAGGTGCTGCAGGAGTTGCTCCGCCCATGATACAAATCTGCATCTAACCATAAACCAAACCGGCCACTAGAAAGGAAATACACAACAGATTTGGTGTTGTTTGGAAGAGTAAAAGCACTGAAAGCTGTAAAAACTATCCAAGAAGCGATACAGAGGAATCGAGGTGACTCTGAGGCCAAATGTGAAGAGCTCAGTCCTGGCAAAGTACTCACCAAGAAGCTCAGGGGAGCAGTCCCCTTGCTTTTGTTTGCACCAGTGAGCGGGGCAGCGTGTAGGACCCTGCAAGTGCCCACCTGGGCCACCTGGCTGCTCACACTGCCAGCCGTGGCTACACCAGGGCACAGACAACCGGGTCCCTTCCCTGGCTGTCTGGATGTGACCAGAGCACCTTCTGGTTATCCACTCCCCATGCCAACCATGCCCAGCTGTCCCATGGTGCAACCTCCAAGTAAGCTTTACCTGGCTGCATGGCCTTAGCCCTTGATTTTGTACCTACTCACCTTTGAAGCCCATGACCTGATTATGCCCTGTCTGTATCCTTGCTCTGTGCATCAACAGAAAACAACAACTTAGTAAGGGCCACGTGACAAACCCTAGAAACTGATGGCAAAATTGCCATTAAGGATTATCTTCCAGTGACAAACTGCTTCAGCAACGAGTGATGTATCAACCCAAAACATCTGGCTTTTTCCTGGCTAAAAACAACCCAAACTCTGCAACAAACTCTACTTGCCTAACATAAGTCACTCTAAGCAAACAAAATTGCTCTCAATCTGTAACAGAAATCAGGTTTTCTGAGGTATCTTTGCTAAACAGCTTACTAAAAGTAAGTTCAGCCACTTTACTGCTAAGTTTTTCTTGTACCTACCATTGTCTTTATTTCCATTTAAAATTAAAAAAAAAAAAAAAAAGCTGGCTATATGATTTGAAAACCAAGCACTCACTCACCCTCCACCTCCAAGCTCCAGAGAGGTAGTGTCTCCATTGATGAAGTAGGTGTTTTCTCCACTCCATTTAAATACCTGAGGAGGGAAAAAAACACAAACATATTTAGACTGTGAAGATTCTTGTAATCTCAAACTACTGGGCACCTACTCGTAGCAGCTAAGAGGTGTGGTTATCTTCTATCTTTTTATTGAAAGGGGAAAAGGTAAGCTAGAAAGTAAAGGATCAATACATATTTAGAACTATGAACAAAGCACACAAATCCTTATTTTAAATTCTGCCTCCCTCTCTAAATCAAGTGGTACCCTCTTAAAAAGGAACAATGTGTTCAATACTGAAAAAGTGCATTAGACAAGAGCATCAAGGGGTATTTCAGTAGCACTCTTATCTCTGTTTTGTTGTCACTGTGTTCTAAAAATGCATGAAATTATATCGTATTCTTTGTATCACTGCCTTCCAAGGTGAGTCTTTGACAGTCCACTCCTTAATTCCTTCCTGCTTCCCCCTTCAACTTACTTAAAACTCTGTCCTCACCCTTACAGACTGTCTTCTCCAGATAGACACTTTTGCTTAAAGCATTGCATTGAAGCAATGAATGATTAACTGCATTCATCAACATATAGCACATCTTCTACACTCAACCATGCTATCTTCATAAAAATCTCATAAATGTTTCAGAAGTGGAATCCAAAGATCTTATTTCAGAAAGTGGACACCCACTTACCTTGAAATGTGGACTGAATGTGTAGAGGAATGTTTCACCAGTGCCATAGTAATGGTCACTAAACCTGAAGGGATGTGTAGCATATGCTCCAAATATCTGTCAGAATAAAATGATTACACTACTTTTGTGGAAAGTGCAGAATTCAAGAGAAAAACCCCTAAACATTTCAAAATTTCTAAGAACAACCGAGCTGATTTTCATGTTAGAAGAACCAACTAGTGAAGTGTATCAGATGTGCAAGTATTCCTCCACACCTTCTGTATCGTGCAAGTTGAAAGCCAGATGACAACCATGTCAGCAGCATTGCTGGCTCTAGCAGCTACTGAAGAATGAGATCTCCAGAGACGCATTGCTTGTGACAGCTCCTTAACTGTACCTGGAAAGGTATTTCCAAAGGCACTACTGCACTCACTGCAATTCTGAAGCTTTTATTAGTACTGAAGTACTTCCCTGTGGTAACTCTAGTTTAGACAGAAAACATAGAAGAACACACCAATGTCTTACCAATTTTGGTATGACACCACTCCATAGTATGACTAGCATCTCAGACTGATCACCTTTCAAAACGCTGCCCTTTCTGCTGAAGCCCCGCAGAGCAAGCGCTCCTCACCTGGTTGTCCATGTCCTTGATGACCAGGAGCACTGGGCTGTCGAGAGAAGCCGATCTGCGGTACAGAGTCTTGAGGCTGGTGCCGTGCTCCAGCGTGCTGTACGCCAGGCGCCACGGGTAGCCCTGCACCCGCGCGGGCAGGCGCCGGGCAAGCTGCGCGGGGGCGGGGAATGAGGGACATGGTTACACAGCAACACGGCCAGGGCCCCAGCCTGGGCTCTTACTCACAATCCACAGAGACAGCATCACGTCTAAGAGGGAAACCGGAGGGTTTTCCAGCCATACCTGCTCTATGTGCATGTTCTCCAGGAGAGCGCTGTGATGCTTTAGGATAGGCAAAGTATCATCGTCTTCTTCTTCTTCATAGTAACTGCAAACGCTCTTTCGCCGTTTAGCTTCTTCTACAGTAATGATCTGTGGCAAGAGAACAAGCGTCCAAGCTAAAGCACAGCTCCTACACAATCAATCCTCTGAGGAAGCCAGTTAATTGAAAACTTATTCCTCAGCTGTCACACTGTTTGGAGAAAGAAAAGGGGAAGCAACGAGGCCTGGCTACAGAACAAACAGGAAACCTTCAACCGTCTTTTCCTTCCATGAGTGTGTCACCACAGTGGTCTTGGAATCTCAGGATGCAGCTGCAGAGCCAACTGTGCTCTGCTATGCACCTCGATGCCAATAAGGCTTCCAAATGGCTTTTGTGTTATACACGGATCAAGTTTTGCATAATTCCTCCACGCCTTCAGGATCACTGCTGGAACTTGCAGAAGCTGTCAACACTTACAATTGGGAAGAGATGCCTGGAGGTCCTACACACACCTGCCCCTCAGGTGAGAAGGCAAATGCACTAGACTGACTCCAGGTGTGGATTTAACCACACAACAAAGCACAGAAGTTTTGCATGATGACAGGGCTGGTGAGGAGCTCACACAGCCCTAACACCCTCAGTCACACCAGGCATCCCCAGTGGGATGAGAGCTTCACATCTGCACGCACTCAGGTCCAGCACACGCTCTCCTGCAGATGCCTGGAGCTGAGCAGGGCACTGGGGCACCTCCAGTGCAGGGTCACGAAAAGAGACGAAAGCAGGATCACAAGGCAAAATCCAGCCTGCAGAACAAACACTGCTATGTGTCCCTGCACACCTGAGCAGGTGTTCCTGCCCGTGATACTGGAGGAGCTCTACAGCTTCATCCTGTCCCTCCAGCCTCTCCTTCTGAGACTGCAGATAATCCTGTGCTGGAAAATTTTTCATATGGTCAATTTCAGGGAAGGTTTGCACTGCAAAATCAGGGTAATTAAACATTAAAAAAGTCCAAAACAAACTGTTCAAACAGAACAATCTTTTTACTTATATCATTGTTATTTTTTCACCTTTGAGTGGTATGCCTTGTCTCTTCATCTCCCAGACCATTATTGTCTTTATTTTTTTTTTTTTTAAAATTAACATATTTTAGACCTTAAATCAAAAGTATACTACTCCTACTTTGAGGACTTTCTTTTAGGAATAGTCTCCCCTCCAGGAGTGGGGGAAAGGTATCAGCCAACAGCAAATCAGCCAAGAGATACCTGTAGCAAAATACAACCAAACTCACTTAGGCAAGCAGAGAAAACCAGTTAACACAGTTATAAATTGAAAATTGGCTCCAGAGACAGACAATACTCCCCTCCTCTTCTCTGCATACACATTTATTCAGTCTCTGAACTGCACACGTGAATGAAGTTCAGTCAACAACTGCAGAAAGAGGCATCTGCAAGATCAGTATTTACAGACCACACAAAAGCAGAAATGGATTAAAAGAATCGACCACCACCAGAAAAAAAACCAACAAACAGATCTACAAAGTCTTTCAAAGATTTTATAGGGGTGAGAAAGGAAGCTACCTGAAGTGGAAATGCCTCCCACCTGAGTACAGAGCACGTTTATTCCTAGGACAGAAGTTCCATCATCGGATTCACACTGTACAAACGGGAAGCAATTCAACATACCTCTACAAAAGGCTCCTCCTGGTCTGGTCTGGCACAGTAAATAATTCGAATATTCAAAGGCTTTTGTCTCTGTTTCATCATCTAGCAGTTTTTTTTCAGCACCCACTACTCTACCCCTGCTCTAGTGGCAAGAGTTCCCCTGCTCTAGTGGCAAGAGTTCTCAGCCACAAGAGTGACAGACAGCTACTGGCCATGGCATGCTGTGATAAAATTGCTTATATGCTTCTCTGGAGTTTCTGTTTCCCCGCAAGGGAGAGTGAAACTTCTCACAGTCATCATGCCCAAATTTGGACTTTATTCAATAGAGATTTCCTGGCAGCCCTACTTTAAATTGGTGAAGCTGGAATATATTACAAATAAAAGAGACACACCTTTAAAAGCAGTTTCCAGCTTTTCTTTCTTTCAATAAATATCTAAATAAAACAATGAGAGACAAACTCCCAGTGTGGCCAGACCTCTCCTACATCTGCCTTCAGATCCACTGACTCTTCTTCATTGTGGCTTTATGAAAATGGCATGCAAATAACTGAACAGTGAAATCTAGAGCAATGTATGACTCCACTCAGCTCTTAGCAAAACAAGGAAGGCTTTTTTTTTTATCTTTCAGCTCACAAAGCACCAACACTGAGAAGCTACAAAACTGTAAAAAATATTAGCTCCTTGGGAACAGAGGCTGCTACATTTCAAATGACAAGTCCCACTTCCAAGCTACATTTTTCAATGGAACATACTGTAAAGATAAAAATGCTAAAAAAAAAAAGAAAAAAGGAAAAAAAAAAGAGGCCAGTAGAATTTAAAGAAAACAAGTTTATGTTTAATAATCAGGTAACTTTTTAAATTACCATCAAGATATTTCCCACTTTGGAATTAATGTGACTGTTTCATTTATCTCATATCCTTAGCACAGAAAGGGTTTGAGCACTGAGAAATATGATTTTTAAAAATGCGTGCAAGCTTATTTCCCTTAGAAACTAGGCTTTGTATGTAGAAGAGATAACAAGCACAGGCATGCCAAGTGGTTAAAACAGATTGCAGAAGACCACACATGAAAAAGCCAAAGTCCAATGATAAACTTATCCCACTTACACCCAGTATTCAAACAGTACTGCTTTGTGCACCAGAGAGGCAAGGGCCTGCCGTATCACCACACACCAACCCATTTCAACCAGCACACAGGAGTCTCAGTTGATGTTTACATGCATGTATACATTTTGAAGATTTTATTTGTAGCATATAAATACATTAGGAAGTACATTAGGAATTAAGCAATGCTGACCACATATGCCTGTATAACTTTGCAAAAGACTTAATATCACACGGTCAAAATGTTTACACAACTTCTGCTGGTTGCACACCAGAGAGCTCCCTGTTGTTTACCTGCTCTTTCTAGGGAGAGAAGAAATGAAGACTGAAGGAATATGAATACATTTGTGAGACAGATACAAGCCTGAAGGAGTCCTCTATATGAAGCAGTAACTGTTATAAAGAAACACCATAAAAATCCTTGGAAGAACAATTGCTGAGATTCTTAGCAAAGGATGCACACTTGATACACACATGCTTCATGTAAAGGCAGAAAGCACTCACCTCCCAGCTTTTAGTAGTGGGCTCACTAAAGAAGTTGTCAATCATGTCAAGCTCCTCCTTTTCTACCACAACAAAACCTTGCTCTTTGGCATCTTTCCCATATATTTCTGGTGACCACTGAACAAAAAATGTGTACAAGTGATCCACCCTGTGAAGATAAGAGGAGGAGACAGCCATTGTTCAGTGGTCCATGAACCTACATGTGTCAGGTGGCACAGAGGTTTTGCCCAATGTCAAAGCAGGGACAGCTACACAAACAGGATACCCGTGTACCTCCACTCTCCCATACCACACAAGGCAACAGCTCCTTCCACCTGGCAGCCTGAACCACTTCAAGGTTTCTCTGTTTTCACACCCCACAATGTATTTTTCTCCTCCCCTTGCTATGTGCAAAGCCAAAGCATCATGGTAAAGCAAAGTGGCTTGTCCAGTCCCGCATAATTCATGTTAAGAAGTCAAATTGATTCATATTAGGTCACAGTCACAAAAGTTAACTGTAAAACACTCTCTTTACCCATTTAGTTTGACCTCCAGCATGAAACAAACAATGAGATCACCAGCGAAGTCTACACTACAGTTTTAGCTGCCCTTTAAAAGTTATACAGGCTAATCACAAAATAATCTTCATTCTCTTAGCATTATGAAAATAAGCTGTACTGACAGCTTTGTTAATGATATAGTACCAGCAGCACATGCTTCCGTAACTGCAGTCAGCTCACAGCCACTGTCTTTAAAAAGACATTCTTTGACAACATCCATAACAAACCATGAAACAATTTCTGAAGAAGAAATTTATGTATTAAGTTAAAATGAACACATGTGATTTCAAACAGGAATACAACAGTGGATCTAATATACAAGAAGCTGAAATGCCACCAAAAAAATCATAACCCCAGTAAAGAGGAAAGATAGAAAGATAGTAAGTGCTTATGACATTGGATCTTTTTCTAGCTTTTCGCCAGAAAGTTAAGTCCAGAAACTCTTAGATCAACAGAAAACAGAAAAAAACCTTTCAGAAATTTAGACATTTCTCCCCCCCCATATTTCAAGTTACTTGGATTTATTTGTATGCACAAATAATCTTAAAATGTCCTTTCAGCAATGTTACAATTTGCTCAGGTCACTAGTGTAATTCCAGATTTTTTCAAATGAGTCTACAAAAAGAAAAAAAGTATTTACTTTGCTTCATCATGGAAATAATGAAAAAGGAATAAATTGGCATTGGTCACAGAGGTTTCAGAAAAAATGGTCTGATTAGCTCTTTGCTAATTAATCTGAGCTTTAACTGAGACAACTGACTTCAGCACTGTGTATTTTACATACAGTAGTCCTACTCTGGAAGGCTAACTACTTAATTCCTACAAATCCCTAAGAAAGGACAGTAAAAGTAATGGCTTCTTCTGTCTGGCTAAGATCAGTTTGAAAGCACGTTTATCCAGGTGGATGAAGGAGAGCAGCACACTTGTATCTCAGAATCACAGGATGTATTTATGTTTTAAGCCACCTCTGGAAATCATCTCAGCCAGCTCCTGCTTATAGCAGAGCTAACTTCCAAGTAAGAGGAGGTTGCACATTCTTGTCTATTTGAGTTGGAAAATCTCCAGTAGTGATTCCACAAGTTCTCCATGCATAGCCAGTTTCCTGGGGTTCTTTTCTCTTTTATCTCATCACTATTTCCTCCGAAGCATGCAGCAGGTGATGTGAGAAGGGTGTGATGCCATCCTATATTTTCTGTTTCTTGTCCCCTCCCCTCCATTTCTTAACCAAGTGTCTGAAAGGAAGAGGGGAAAAATGACCACCCAAGTTTGGCTGTATTTCCTTACTTAACTCAGAAAGAAGTGAAGTCTTTGTTACTGCAAGGACACACCACTGACATACTGAGTTTACCCTCAACTTCCCCAACTCCTTTTCAGCAGAGCTAGTGCGCAGGCTGCCTGTCCCTACCTACTGCTCCAGGAACTGCTCCATCCCAGGTGCACAACTTTTGCATTTGCCTTTTCTGAACTTCCTGACATGTCTGTCAGCCTGTTGTGTTGAGGCTCTTCTGAACAGCGGCCCTGCCCTCCAATTATGAGCACTCTCCACATTTTGTGTCACTCCCCAAAACAAAAAAGGTGTGTTGTGTCTCAGTGTCCATGTGACCAGGGAAGGCACTAAGCAGTAACAGTCCCCAAGAATACCACTTGTACCTCTCACTGCCACTCAGACCAACTACTAACCCTTTCAGCCCAATGGTCCAGTCCATTTTACAAACACTTGCAGCCTACCTGTCCAGGTCATATCTTTCCAATTTGGCTGCAAGGATACTAGGGAAGACGTGCTGAAAGCTTTAGTAATGTGATGGTAAAACAACAACCCCTTGCTCTCACCTTGCTCAAGGAGCTAGCAATCTCAAACAGAAAAGTTATTTGGTCAGTAGAAAAGCAATTTGCCCATGGTAAATGTATGACAGCTGATTTTGATCACTTCTTTTTCTGGTGGCTGTAAGAATTTGCTTCCCAGGGACTGAGGTGAAGCTGACTGCCCTGTGCTCCCACAGATACTTCCTCCATTTTCCTGACAATGGTTGCAGCATTTGTCTTTCCAACTATTAAGGAACACTCCTGGTGAACACAAGCTTTCAAAAGATGATAGAAGGCAGCTTTGTAATAATATCAACCAACTTCCTCAATATACTCAGAACGCTTCCTGTCAGGCTCCATAGACTTGTATATGCTCAGTTTAAGTAGTACATAACTAAGTTTTCCTCTGCAATGGACAGTTGATAAATAAATCCAGACAGTCCAGATTTAAGAAGCAGCAGCATAAAATAGAAATAGGTTATTAGAGAGGTGATGTCATTCTGAAAAGGGATGCTCTGCAAATAAAATTCTAACATTATGCTACAGTGGTATCTCTAAGCTACCAAATTGAAAATATTTGAGCCAATTTTTAAATTGAAAAACCACTTCTTGATGAACTTACTTACAGCCAACTTGACAGCTCTGAGAAAATGTATCCTAGAACTCAATAGCTGTTTTGGTGGTCACATGCTTGTGAGTGTATCATGCACTGAAAGAGAGACATCAATAAAACAAAGTACTTGGAAAGAGACAACTATAGAAAGCCGAAGTTAGTAACTCCAGAAAGAAAATATTCAAAAGGCTTTAAGTCCACTGCTCCTGGCCCAGAGAAATCCAGAGGGATTAATCCAGAGGGATCCTATGACTTTGATAAAAATGTGCTTGACTAAATGATGCTTCTTTACAAATCTTGAGGGCTGAGGTATTGTAAGCCCTCATATATTTTTATGAGCTTATAGAGACTTCTGTGAGGCCTCACTATAAGACATTAAGCTATAGATACATTTTCATAAATTTACTCTGTACAGTTTGATATCTGATTATCAGGAGTCTAGGAGTATTCTCCTTATAAAAGGCTAACGCAATAGATTCTAAATCTTGCAAAAAAGGATGCCCTCTCAGCAACACGATCTCAGTGCAATGTCTTTTACATTAACTTCAGTGCAAATTATACATTCATAAACCAAACCTGTTTGAAAAATTTACACTGTGGAAAATTAAAGAGATTTACTTCTTGACTGAGTCAATGCTATTATTTACAAACAAAGAAGTTCTGCATTACTGTCTCTGTCTCGGTACAAGGCATTTTCCTGTAAAAGGTCTTGAGGAAATGTGTGACCTAATTACTAAGCAACTACTACTCAAAATCCACTAGGATGGGAAACCTACATCCTATTTAAACATAAATCCATATAGTAAGAGCACACACAGACTTACCCTCTAATACTGTAAGCTATACCCATTGCCAAACTTCGCAGCAAAAGTCAATCTCTATTTGTGTCCAAAAGCATGGGTGCCCCTCTGCTCAGCTGAACCTGGCAAGAAGCTGCCCTAGACTGAGTGATCTGTTTATAAGGCAACTGAAGATGCCCAGCAGCCCCTCTGCGTGCTGAGGTGAGCACTGCAGTGCTGCAGTCACTGATTAACTCAGCCACGCCGTGCTGGTCACAGGGCGACGTGTGCTGGGACACACACAGCGCCCGGGGAGCCACGCAGGGAGAGACAACACCTGCAGCAGGCACACAGGGCAAATGAGACAGAAGATTTAGTGCCTTTATAAAGAATACCAGCCTAAAAGTCTTCTTTCTGTATTAATAAAGCTTCCAGAGGCTTCCAACAAAAAAAATTAATGTAGAAGTACTGGGCTCAGAAAGTAGCTGCAGCCTGCAAATGGGAAGAGCAGCTCTGCTGGGAGCTGTGGGCTATGGGACCAGGCTGAAATTGGAGCCATTTTCACAACTGATGACAGAAACTGTTTTAACAGCAAACACTATCACCATGGAAAAAATGTAACTAAAAGCAAATCAGAGAAGATTTAACTTGCACTAAATATAGACATGCAGACCAATTTTTTTACAATCTCACTCCAAGCTGTTTGGACTTTTTTTTAATTTTGGTTTATTTTATTTTTTAATTATTACCAAACATTACAATGCTGTGCAAGCTACTGTGACTGGACTGGAGAAAGTGTTTTATTTATGCTGCTTCGTGGCCAACAAGGTGAGAGCGGTATTCTTGATATTTTCACACATGAATATAAACTGCATTCCAAGTAGTTTTAAACTTAGTAAATTATCTCATGTTTTGTCTAAAATACATGGCAAAGCTATCCCAAACAACCTGCTGATCATGGCACTCTCAAGATGCAACACTTATGTTTATGTTCTGCACGATACTGATGCAAGAATATCCCCAGGAGGTAGGAAGTGTGGTGTTTTGCTTTGGGAAAGCATCCAAGAGCTTGGAGAAAACACCGTCTTGTTCAAGAGGCAAAGACATGCCTGGCATTAATACAAAGGAGTGGGTCTCGCATTTAATTTCTGCTCCAAGTTCTTCTTCATCTGTCGTGCAATTCTGGGGTGTAAAAACAGGCATGGATAGCACCAAAAAGACCCAAACTTACAACCTGTGATTCACCTCTACTTTTCATCAAGATCCAAACAGCAGCCCTGACATCAAAGATCTGGTTTGTCAGCCAGCATGGCCAGGTGCTGCTGCAGCAGCTCACTGCAGTAGTTACTATTTTCTCCTTATGAAAAGTGAAGTACAAAACAGTTTATATATGGATTAGGTCTGCTCACCATTAAGAAAGTTTCTGCTCTTAAAAGGACACGTAGAAAAGCTGTTTTCCAGGTCTGGTTAGAAGCTTGACAGACTTACCTGTTGCACAGAGCAGTGATTAGAGATGACCTCAGCTCAGCAGCTTTATTCACTGTTAGCAGCACTGGCCCCAAAACACTAACTGACCTTGTGCTGTATTACAGCATCACTCCAACTCCTTTAAGTATTTACTCAAACGTCAACCTAGAATTTTCTGAAACAACCCTTTTGCAATCCCTGAGGAGTCAAGGACTAGGATCCACAGAGAGCAAGCAAACCAAAAGCTATCCAGCTACTCTCCCAAGGACCACATTCCACCTTAATTAAACCACTCCCTCTCCTTCAGGAAGAGTTTCAGGACAGCAACTTCTGCACTACTACAGACAATCAAAACACTCCTTTTCAAACTACAAAAAATACGAACATTTAAATCAACACACATGCTACATATTTGAAATTAAAATTATTAAAGAAAAATTATTTAAAAAAAAATGACTGCATCTGAAAAAGACACCTCTGAGATGGATCAGAAGTTCAGATTCCTCCTTCCTGGCATCTAATTTACCAGAATCACTGATTCTGGTTCATGAACAGACCACAGAATTGCTCTAGTTGCTTTCCATCAAGAAAAAGATCCCAAATTTGATTCTTCACAGCCACTGAAAATTCTTGAATGCTTTATGTGGAAAATCATAGACCTCCACTTCTCTAGTTTGTTGGTTTGTGGTTTTCTAGAGTACTATTTATGCATTAACACACACCTACAGTAAAACATTTATGTTCCTCAATTTTACTGCAAAGGAACACTTTTTAATGGGACAAGAGACAGAAAGCCTCATACTTGTTTAGTGAGGAGTGTTTCCCTTTTCCCACATGATGCCCTTTGCTTATGTGAAATACTTATTTTTTTTAGCACTGACACTTCAGTGGATTCCATGCCCCCCCAGCTGCTGCTCCCCTTTCCCTCACTTCCTAGACTACAGCTGAAACCCCAATCATCTCCCAGCTCTTTTATCAAGTTAGCTCCACATCTTCAAGTGGCACCTGAGCCCTTTTTTCCTTCCCACGGAGAGCCTTATTAGACCAGCAACAAACAGTGCTTTACGTCTCTGGCATGCAATGAAATGAACACACCCCTCAGCATCCTGGCTGCACTTCACACCTTGGACCATGTAGGTATTTTAAGATTCAGCTCTAGAAAGCACTACACATTTAAAAGTAACAGACAGGCATTTCTGTGCTAACAGAGGTGCAGCTTACCTTTCCCGAGGAACAGCAAACCAGTACTCTGGCTGCTTTATCTTTTTACTGTACTGTTGAGACATGGTCGTGCTCTGAGACACAAAGGACTTTCTCATGGGCTTGCCTACTTTAATGCACAGAAACATTGGAGGAGTCTTGCTCTTCTCCTCTTTTGAAGGAAGCATATCTGAACAAGACACAAGAGAAATGGTCTGCTTACAGGAAAGTCCAAATACTGCAGCTGACAAAACACTGTGACAAAGATTAATAATCTTGTGCAAAGGAATACTCAGAGGCACCATACAAAGAATGACATCTGACTTCAACAGCACAACTGTTTAGTAAAACTATGTCTATCCTAAACTGAGGCCATTTATTCACATTTTGTCACAGCCTGTATCCCCCTCAGCTGTACAGCTATGTACACAACAACCCTGTAAAGAAGTAGGTAAGATGGCCAGGCTGGAGCAACACAAAGCAGGCAAATAAAGGGGACATGTGAGGGTCCAGAAAACCCATCCAGGCTGAAGGGTAATCCTGTATGCATACATACACACACCCCCCAAAAGCCCAATCAGTTTCTCAACTCTGTCGGTCACAGTCAGATGCCCTTTATCTGCAAAAGACAGAGCCAAGCCTAAAAGTAGTTTAAGCTCCTTAAGTCGCTAGTGTGACAAAAAAATCTGCTTATTAAACTATACCCTCAATCACACTGAAGTTGCCTTCTTTGTTTTAGGAGTACACATCCATCCAAATACCACCAGCAAGATATAAGCCGTTATGAAAAAAGGAAAAATTGTTTTAAGAACAGCTGTTCTTAAAATAAAGACTTCCACTTTAATCATGCCCCACCACCTGATGTGATTCAAGGGTACATCTACTGGTTCCTTAAATTACCCAGAGAGGAGCATCAATGCTCCAGGTCAGACTAGTGCACAGAGGCACTGGGCTGCCATAGAAATGCTAATATGTGTGCACACGCTCTGAACAGAGATTTCATTCTGGAATGTGCTTTCCTGGAACAGCTTAAAATTTTTCTGATAGTGCAATGACCATTCAGGAGAAAAGAGATCACTCAGCAGAGTATACATGTATTCCTACTTATCACTACTTTAAGGGTTTCCACAGCATGAGAGACACCAGACACATGCACATATTGTCAAGAATATTTCAGTGCCCCCCTTCACAGCAGTGTTCTAGTACCTTGGATAGTAACAGAAACAAAACTGACAGACTTCAGTGAGGCAACAGTGGTTACCAATATGGAGAGGCAACTCCTAGGCTGTGAAGAGTCCCTGCCAATACTGAAACTGGATGTCATTTCACTATCCTTCTTAAAGCCAGCAAACAGAAGTAAAGATTATATAGGCAGTGATCACTGAATGTGGAAAGAGCACACAAGCTACTTATCAAACGACAAGCTTAGAGAATTTGAAGATAGCAGATAATATAAAATTGAAATACACAAAGAGTAAAAAAGACTAGATATTATAGAAAGAAGAAATTTAGAGGAGGCTGTCAATTCAAAGGTTACCGTCATAATGCTGTCCAATTCTCAGAGGAAATAAGGATAACCAGAGACCTACCTTCAATTGGCACTTGAATTTTCTGCAGCAGCCACAGTCTGATTTCTGATTGATTGTCTAACTGTGTTTCTTGACAAGTCTTGTCTACAGCTGGTACTAACGAAGAGTCCACAGACTCTTTCAGATCCTTTTCCTCTGCTGCTGCTGAGCTGATTTCTAATGAAGGTGTTTTCCTTTCAACACAGCAGGAATCAAGCTCCATACTTTTAACTGTATGGACTTCATTATCTTGGGACTTTGAACAGCTAAGTGTAAGGTCTATGCCAATTGCTTTATTGTTTTCACCTTTCTGGATTTCAGCCTTGTGTAAGTCTTCAGATGACTGAGACCCATTTCCATGTTTATTGAGGTAAAATTCAATAAGTTTATCTTTCTCTAGCTCTTTCTTAGTGTCCAATTCAGTCTCCACCTTACCTGTCGGGGTACTGACACATTTGTTTACTTCTGGAATAACATCTTGCTTTTCACACAGCTCTAAGTCTAAGTCAGCTTTAGGTTCAACACTGTCCTTTTTTTCCAACGAATCAACTGTCAAGTGCTCCTGGACTTCTGTAGTAGGTTTGGTTACCTGCTGCTGCTTAGTTCTCCCCAAGTCCCTGGGGTCAGCCAGCAAGCCTTCCATTACTGAGATTTTCCTGTCCAACCCTCTATCCACACGAGATGATGTCTTTTCCAGCCCAGTGAAGTCATTCTCTCCTCCTCCTAAAAGGGATTTTTCTTTGGTTTTGGTATCTGAAGCATTTTTTTCCCTGGAAGGGTCCTTGATACATGAATCCACATCAAACTTTTCCAAATGTTCAGTGGCAGTGATGTTGTTGGGAAGCTCCAGAGACTTTGATGTGATTGAGCCTGTACTCGCTGACGACTGAAGAACTTCAAAATCAGCAGATTTTTCCTTATCTGAAGGCTTTATCTGTTTGGCACCCAGAGAAACAGAAGCATCCCCATTCTGCTGCCTCTTTTCCTTACTAAGGGATTTGAATTTGCTGAAAGGATTGATATCTTTCTCAGAGGACAGGTCTTCCCATTCTCCTGGCCTGTACAGAGGACAAAGATCCTTTGGTATGTCACTGTCAGGGGAAATGATGGATGTACATACAATGTTAAAAGTAAAATGGAAACAGAAAAAAAATGAAAATAAAAACTAAACATCAACTTAACTTAAACCATAAAACTTGACGAAAAATAACTTTCTCCAAAATAAACATATAGTACTGGAAATAAGTGACTTTAAAGACAATGGAGAAAAATGCTGAAACTATAATAATAAAATGAGTAAACCACTTAGCAGAATATGTCACGTGGGTGAAGAAATGTAACACATGTAATAAGAATGTGCAAGTCATCAGAAGTTCCTTATTTACAAAAAAAACACAGGACATGTATTTAGCTGCTGGAATTTAATTCAAATCATATTAATATTGTAATTTCCCACATCTGATAATGAGCCAACATCTACAACCATTCGTGTTTCCCCAGTCAGTACAAATGTATTTTTGAGAAAAGCAAATCAGAGATAAACTGTACCCCATTTGAATTTGCTTACTGCAGAACAGTAACAAGCAACACAGTTAGTAGCTTTCTTCTTTTACTTTTCTCCATTATTCAAACATACTGTTTGAATGCAGGCTTCCCAAAACATTTCTTTTTAAAGCAGGACAATCATAAAACATTTCAAAATGAAAAATTCTGAATAAACATATCAGCATAAAACTTGAGCTCTTTGTTACTGCTAAAACTCTGAGGAAAATGAGAATATAAGATCCTCATCACTTAAAAATTACTAAGAAGTTATTAAACACTCCAGAATACATGTAGCAAGTATCCATAAAGTTTTACTTGAAATGAGAAAAGGGAGGGAATTCAATGAATTTCACTGTTCAAGGAGGTATTGCCTGTAAGAACAAAAATCTGCTTAGAACAATAGCTAAGAAGTGCCTGAGCTGTGCATAAGTCAAAGTAGCCCACCCCAGAAAGTGTACTTTGTACTGTAGATTATAACTATCAACGCATATCTGGTTCTGAGATAGAAGTATTCCAGTCTGGTGTTTCTGTAAGTCCTGAAGATGGCAGCTAAAGTGCTGTTATCTTCAAAAGTTTCAAGTACTCCTCTGAGAACAGTCCTGGTAACGCAATAATGGTCAAAATCTAAACCTCTTCACATCCACTGAAAAAGCCCTAAAGATAGGTCAGTGCAAGAGCCCAACCCTGGAATATTACAAATGTTTTTATTAATTACTGCTTTGTACTGGTCTCCTTTGCACTCTGGCTCTTATATTTGTGACCCATTTGTGTTTAATGCCATTTTAGTGTTCTAAAGAGAGAGCTGTTGCTCTAAAGAACAATGCAAGTGAATTATTCCTTTGCTGGCACTTTACTCTGCTGCACTAAAACTTTTCCCCTTCATTCCCCCTTTCCCCACTCCTTTTACATGACCCTTACTGAAAATCTGCAAAGGTAAGTTCAGGGAAGAAAACTCCTTACGATGGCAATGCATCTTTAATCTTCATGTGAGAGATGTCATTGTAGAGAGCTATTGAGACAACCTCCTCCATGGGGCAGATGAGCCCATATTCTTCACAGCCATTCTCAATTACCAGAGGATCAGACTTATGTGGGTCAAACATGATATTGTTTGGAGTTACTATCATGACTCCTCCAACGACACCCTAAAACAGGAGAAGAAAGAGTCAGCACATCACATGTAATGCACTTGTCATTGGGTATTGGATTTTAGGCTACTATCCTAAAAAGATAAACCACTTTCCTGCCTCTTTATACTGTGTCATGCAGTGTTTGCTAGCAAAATACTTTGTTTTCCAATTGCATCAAGTCAGACATTGTAAGAGGAAAAAAAAATTCTTGGTAACATCCAAGTTCCTGGCTGATAAGGAACAACATCTAACTATTCAACTTTCAGCTACAAGCTAAAAATGTGATTGTTAATCAATCTCAGACAAAACAGATTAGTGGATTTATTTCTTTTAAAAACTACATAGCATTTTATTCTGGATGCAGCTACTTTAATTTATCCATGAATTTACATACACCCAACACACCTGCACGCAGTTTTATGCAAGGAAACATCCAGGTTACTATGCCAAGCTAACATCAGAGGTCCCCTTGATCTACTTTCCCAGAGGTACATGCAAAAAGCTTCTTCATACAGGGATATGAAATGTGACAGCTTCTTCCCAACCTAGAAACAGCTCCTATGATTGGTCCAAGCATATTCTGCACAGCTGCAGAGGACTCATTTAATTTGGCAAAATGTGCTTTAGCAATGGATAAAAGGCAGATAGATAAAAGGCTGCTGCATCAGCCATTATTCAGCATCAATCCATGGCAACTGACCATTTTTCAAGGTTTGAAAAGATTTCCACTGTCTTGCTTCTGGCACCCTCTCCTCCAGATGAACTACAAAATTCACCAGACCAGCTCAGAAGTTGTGTGTAAATCATGGCATCTGACAAATGTGAGACAGAGATCAACTGGAATGGCCTACACTGTAGATACTGCTAATTATCCAAGGTCATCTGCAAGGCGAGCCAAGGAAGGCTCATAAACATGCAGGTAAAAGGCCACAAGCTTGATTTGTGGGGCTTTTCTTTAAAGCAGTAAGATAACAAGGCTTGGCACTGGCAAATGAGCTCATGAATGCCTGCTCCTTTATAAAGTCTGCTCATATTTCCCATTTGCTTCTCCTATGTGACTCGGTCCTCAAGCTTGTTTTGTGTTTGGATGACAGAATCAAAACAAAGTGAAGAAAAAAGGCCCAGAAGCCAGAAGACAATACATCAGTGGGCAGTACTTCCCACCCAGCCACTGCAGGAAGCCATGCAAGGGATTTCAGCTATACCGAAAAAGAAACCATCTCATTTTTGATTGCTCTGACTGAAAATTACTTTTTCCATCCTGCAGCCATAAAAGTGGCAATCTGTATGCTCTGTACCTAACAAGCATCACACAGCACATGACAATACTGCTCTAATTTACATGTGAGACATCAAATAGTCCTCTATTATGTACTACAAAATAGCAGACTGTAAAATTGCAGAGTTATTTAATACAGTCTACATCCACTCAACGCAAAAAGAAGCCAGAAACTGTAGGTGTAAACACATCCATCTCACAAAAGTCAGGACTAAGAGAAAAAAATGTTGCAACTACAATGATTAGCATCTCCAGTGTTATAAATTCCAGAGAACTTGAAAACCCAAACACGCAGACAGCTAACTGAAACCAGAGTCAACATGGACAGATATATCAAAGTAGGCAGTTCAGGAAGACAGTGTCTTGCAATCTTAAGAAAAAAGGCTAAAATACTACCCTAGCTTTGTGCCTTTGCTTCCAAAACACTTGCTGTAATTTAGGATTACAGTCCTGGTGTATGTTACAAGAAAGAGAAAGAAAAGCTTGTATAACACAGTACTTATCTTTTATTAGGCTTGCACATCATTCATTAGGAAGCGCAGAAGAAACATAAACATATTTGGAAACAATGCTCTGGAAACAGTTAAAATTTATCTTCAAGTCATAAATGAAATAGATTGGTGTGTACTCATTTTATAAAGCTGTTGCTCAATTTGATGGAACTAGACAACTAATCCTGACATGTCATAATTCTGAAGTGCAGCTCTCTCTGTGTATCTAGCAATGCACAACCAAAAGAACAAAATTATACAGTATATTATCACAGAACCAACAAACACAGCAGTAATAGATAAAGCCAATGTAACTTACATTCTTTAAAAACATGAAGCACATTTGACTCCTCAAGTATTCATCTCTTACTTATCCAAACAGAATCTCAAACAATGCTCAAAAACCAGGTTCCACCTACCTTACCATCTGTGAAGTAACGACAATTCATTTTTAAAAATTTGACAACCACAGGCTCATCCTCTTCTGAAGTAGAGGACAGGACTCTCTCCACTGGTCTGAAAGCCTTTCTTGCCAAATCAGCATCCTTAGAAAAGAAAAAAAATTCAGTGCAGAGCAACAGGACCAGATTAATATACTTCTAGATTTTTGAAAACTAAAAGGCCAGGTTCAAACAATTATTTTCTGTTTGCATGAGGAAGAAAAGCAATGGTCATGTATGTAGTATAGGTACATGAACATATACATGTACATATGTACACTTCCCACAGTATCCTGGATTGGAAAAAGAAATAAACCTTTGTAACCTTACCAAGAAACTTCATACAAATAACAGGCAAGAAACTGAAAAACAACAAGGCAGGGCAGCTCACCAAAATTCAATCACACATTCACATTTGGGAGAAGGCCTGCCCTGACACATCATTTACTGCAGACCTCTGCTCACAGACCACTGGTGTGATTCCTCATGCAGATGGGATAGGGGTAAGGTTAAACGCAATTATTCACTCCAAGCTTCTCTCCGCTTTTGATTAGTGATGTACTTGAAATGACTAATTAACCTCAGCAGAAGTTAAAGGCAGCTAAACTGCCTGAAAGTACTATCTAATAATCATCATGGCTAATCACCCTTCAAAAGAAAATGAAAGAAAATGAAAGATCAACTATGTCGAGGCCTTTCACAAATATTAAATCCAGCAGTCTTGCCTAAAGACAAGTCTGTACATGGGTACCACCACAATTTGTTTAACTAGAAGTAAACTGACTGCTCAGACTAAACTAACAGCTTCCCTATTCAAGGATACCAGTGCAGGATCAAGGCTCTGGACTGCAGAGGAGCTTAAAATTCTCCAGCAGGAAACACTAAATAATTTTTCCTGCTTAGCTTTCTATTCTTTAAATATTATGCACTACATTGTTTTTAGTAGTTTGATAGATTTATGACCCAACTGAACTTGTAATGTGTTTCCACAATCAGAATTCCCTTAATTTGGAGTATTTTTACAACAATGGTAAATTTTGTAGTACAGCAAACTAATTTAAAGCAAGACACTACACACAAGGCCTGTAAACTCAAAAAAATGCTATTTACACAGCCTTGATTCTCAGCTTCAGAATCAGAAAATATTTTAAGAGTTTAAGACCAGTGAAGCATGTTTGACTTACAGGGAGTTTATCATATTCAGCATCTGATGATGAAGGAGAAACAGTTGCACCAGGACTAGAAGACAGCCTCCCAGCACTTGTATCTGGCACAAAGAGAATCTAAATACAAACAGGTATTTCAAAACAGTGAGGCAAAAGCTTTAAAAAGTCATTAACTGTGTTCTATTAGAAAGACAACACAATACTGATCACTCATATCTGCAATGTACACCTTAAAAATATTTAGAAAAATGAAGATAATTTCCTTATTCTTGCTTTTGTCTGCTCGGTATTCTTAGGCAAGTCACACCTTCTCTCTGTGCCTCAGTTTCCCTATCTGCAAATCAAGACACTTCAACCTCCTCATGGCTGTGAAGCAGAAGTCAAGATCTACTCTTTATGAGCCAGGTGTTAATCTCCACATTTGTATTTCCAGTCCTGGACTCTCCTAAAAAGTCTCTCTACATTTATTTCTCATCTTACAGGAGACTGACTCATATATAATGGCACAGAGCCATTTCAATTTCTGTGTCTAACTCTCTAATTCTATAATGCATTATAGATTGCATTTACCAAGACTTCCCAATAATTCAATTCCCTTGCAATTGCTTTATTATCTTCTTGAGCTTCAGCATCATCTTTAAACTTTAGTGACAGTACATAAATAACAAGCCAGATATGGCAACTATAAAGCTTCCCCCTCACACCAATTCCAAGTAATAATCTACTGAGTTTCACTTTGAGGGAGGGCTTTAAATTACTGTCCATTATCCTTGTATCCAAGTACCTAAAAGATACATACAAGTAAGAAACTTCTAAATACATAGCAAATAATTATGTTTCAGGTATTTAAAAAAACCCAAATAAATAAAATATTTACCTGGCCTGGCACAATTGTCTGTGTGAAAAGCTTATTGAGCTCCACAAGCTTGTTTGGGGTGACATTGAACTTTAATGCTATGCTGTTTATGGTGTCCTGATTTCCAGCCTGAAAAAAGAGTTGATGACTAAGATACCATAGTAAACACAGCACCACACATGAACTAAACCCATTTAACAGACTGTTTGCAGGGATAGACTTGATGACCTCAAGTCTATTTAATAGCTTAGGTGCTAAACCAGTATAAAAAAACCTGACAGAAATATTCTTTCATGCTATACAGTAGATAAAATGTACAAGTGTTACAAATGTCCCTCTCCTTTTCCCTTAAAACTTTAAAGCAGTACAACTGTATTTAGAACTGGTCTGGCAAGGGGGAGAAGGTCATACACTGCAAAGTTCACTACAGCTCCAGCAGCCACAGTGTGTCAGGCATTTGTGCAGTTCCCAGCTGGGACCCCACCTTCCAGAGGCTCTGTATGGCAGAGGGTGGAATGCACTTAGGGACCTGAGGGCTCACACGGATGTTTTGGGCAGAGCTAGCACACTGCTGCCCTGCTCCAGCTTAGGGAAACAGATCTCACCAAGCACTGGTAACTGCTTGACAACAAGCAACACCACAGACTGGGAGTATTTCTCAGAGTAATCAAACCATTGCTCTAATAGAGGGCCATAATGCAAAAATAAAAATGGAACTGGCATCTGCAAGAGGCAGCTTGAACAGAGATTCAGGATGTGACCCTAGCTCTCCCCATATGGTGGTATTTGAATGGTATCAGTAGGGGCAATCCCTTTTGAGATGGTTGCAAACTGAGAAAGAATAACTGCTTACAGTTTTGTGCCACTGCCTCCCTCTCAACCTCAACAACTCTATTGTCAAAAAGCAGGCATGAACACACCACACACCAGTACTTACTGTATATTCTATGGTACCATGGGGCTTCTGAGAAACCATCTTCTTCTCCTTCTTTTCATTGCTTTTGTTTTGATTGTCATCTAAAGAGCAAAAAAAAAATAAATCCAAGGAATTGACTGTCAAGATGTTTCTTTTTCAGCATGTTTTGAAAGAGATCTACAGTATGTGCAAATTGCAGCTGCGAAGAAGAACAAGAGGACACGTAAAAATGCCTATTAGGCCTTAAGATTGAAGATTGTAAGGCAAGAAAACTTCATTGAGTGCAGTAGGTTTAGTTATCATTCAGGAACTCTGCAAGAGTAATGTATATATGATACCACAGCAATACACAACTGCTCCTATGGCTTCTTCAGTGATTCCTATGCATTTCAGCTGCTAGATGCAAGTATTTCGTATTCACCATCAGGTGAATATACACATATCTACTGCCTTAGTACAACCACAACAAATATTGGTTAATCACCACTTCACCACAAGCACATTATAATTAAACACTACTTTAACTTCTGGAGGTATTAGTGTGCCAAGAGTCCTGCAGAGCATGCATGTATACAGTAAAGCATGAGAAAGCAGAAGGTTTGTGCAGAAGACTTTTTCTATCAGCTGCAATACACAGAACTCACTGCAGGTGCAGAAACCCATGCAGCACCCAAAAGGCACTCACAAGCTGTCAGCACCAGAGTTCTCTGCCAGAGCAGGGTAGAGATTTCCAATTCTTACGACAGGGTAAGCAAAGCCAAGGCTCAGGGAGGACGGAGCTGCCCAGCCAGCCCCACAGGGCTCCCCTCCAAACCCAGAGCCCAGACCTACATACCTGGGGGGGGTGAGGGCAGCATGCAGCCCCAGCTCCAGGAGTGGGGATGGGGTGCCAGGAGGCAATTCATGGCTCTCCTCACCTAATGGCCCCCAAGCCCTCAGAAAGGTCCCGCTGCCTCTAGCAGGAACCTGCAGCCCAGATAAAGCGGGCAGAGGCAAGAAGACAATGCAAGGCTGGGCCCAGCAAACCAGCAGGCACGACCAGGAGCAGGGACACGCTGTCCTCCTGGAAGGACTCTTCCTGTGGTCCAAGCTGGCACCTCTGGAAGATCACAGAGGAAAGGACTGGGAACGGCAGTGCAGGGCTCCTGACTTGCATTCAGGCTTTGCTGTAACCTTTGCTATTTCCAGAGAGCAAGAGGCAGATAGTAAAAGGAAGGGCGAGGACTGACCTGCCACACTGTAATGTACACAAGAAACAAGGAGGGGCCCAGTGTGCTGCACCTGACCCTTCTGCTGGCCCACGTCCACAGCAAGATGAAAGCTGTGGGGCTGCCTCCGTGTGCTGCTCCCCAGTCAGGTGAGACTCACAAGCACACAGGTGTTACTGCTGGCATATCCCACCCACCACCTGCCAGGAATGCAGACATGAGAAGTGCATTGGTTAGGGATGCCACAGATAAGGCAGCAGAGGCAGAAAGTGTGCAGAAACCAAACACACACAGTTTAAGTACATGCACTTTGTGTACATGGCATGAAAGACAGTGGAAGGAAGGGGAAGATCAGGATGATGCTGGCTTTTCCATGATAGCATTTTGAAACACAGCATCACTCAATGACCTCAGACACTTCCTCTCTGAGACTTGACATATACATTAAAAGTTTTTAAATTAGCTTTTTTACTGTGTTTTCCTGACCAGTGTCACATCACCTTCTGCTGATTAAAAAGTGAAAGCAGTGTGTGGAGAAATAGGTAATGGCAGCATTAGCAGGGCACAGTATTAAACCATCAGAAACACTAAGACATGACAGACAAAAACCCTGACAAACACTGGATGTTTTCTTTATCCATTACCTACATACAACTGCCAGTAGGACATAATCCTGCCTGAAGAAACCCTGTCAACTACTAAGTTCACACTGCTTTGTGCTACCAGGAGATACCACTTCAATTAGTCCAGGGTAACTATTATTACAACTACATATCACACCTACATAGGCAAAGTACCCTAACTTTTAGTGACCTTTCCCTGGACAAAGACAAGAAAGGTAGACTTCATCTTCTAGTAAATTATTTGGTCTAGCTGGAAAAAGTAGACAAGTTTTCAGATATTTTAGCCCTACTTATCTCTGAAACAGTACACAAGATAGGAAATAGCTAAGAGCAATAATCTCACACTAACTAGACAAGCACCAGTAAGACCTTGGAGAGGTGGAAATAAAAATAAAGTAGTTCAGAGAGATGTAGAGAAAGAGATTTTGCACCTGCTGAATGTGAAAAAGTTTACGTCTGGTGTAGATGGGAGAAATAACAATATGGAATAAAAGCAGCCTCTCTGAAGAGCTTATAATATTTGCTATTAGCTAAACATTTTTTGTTCCAAAGCTTTGTATTTGAAAATGGAAAGCTGACCCCAACAGCAACCACTATGCCACTGTGGCACAAAAATACCACAAAATAATAACACAGCTAGCTTTCTCCTCTGCAGCTTCCTACTTGGGAGGTGGGACACCTCTCTCCCCCCCTGTGAAATATCAGTAATCTCCTAATTGCATTGCCTGCTAAGTTTGGAGATTAAGAAATACTATCCAGGAAAATGTTATAACCTAAAATACTGTATTCACAGGAGACATACAATATGGTGTGGTTCTTAGCTGACAGGACTAGGAACCTGTTTGTTTAGTAGGGCCCTGAACACAAGCGTGGTACAACACAGAAGAGTGAACTAAATATGCACATACAGTTAAAAACCTCTGACCACAAGACAAGAAAAAGAGGTTTGAAAGATAAGCTGAGTTTAGATTAAACAAAATGCCATGTTTTTTTGTCAATAAATGTTAATAAATCCTAAATAAGTGGAACAATTAGATACTTTTCTTTCACACCTATGTGCATGAATATGTGTTGTATATGCATAGTCTCTTTAGCGACAGGCTAAAAGAAGCAGACACAGTCTGTGAATTTATTTGTCTCCTGAAAGCAAAATCTGACATTTTATGTTTGGATACGTTTTTCCTCTATCCCCTCTTTGCCCCCTTTTTCTTTTCTATTCCAGCAACAAAGGTTTGAGAACATTGTCCATACATTATGCCTAACTACTAGAAAGGTTTGAGCAATTCAAAATCACATCCTAATTATCTGAAGAGTGTGAATTCTGAACTAGTCTTTGTTTTTAATCGTGCATATAAAGATTAAAAATCATAAATTAAAATTTTGAGATCTTCAGAAGAAAAAATTGCAATGAATCCATTAAACCTGACAGGTACTGCTACGCCCACATACTGCACACATGGTGAGGCTGAGGTCACAAACTGTGCTGTACATGAATGGCTTACAGCAGAGTGACTGGAAAGCCTGACAAAGCAACACACCACAAAACTGTCTCTACAGTTCCCCTTATCTTCTCTCATTTCTCCTCCAGGAAGCCAAACGTTTTCTGGCATGGTCTGAAGGCAGGTAGCTCTAGTACAGCCTCAAAGGTACCCAGAGCACACGCATGCACGATGGAAGCCTCAGGAACCATGTTTCTTTCAGTCACAACTACACAAAGAGCTCCACAGGCTTTAAACAACTGCCTTTGGCTACTTTTTGAACTTGAACATTTGCTTGGTGATGAAACGATGCACGATTTGCCTCTCAAATCTTCCTGCACTGCATGTACCCTGGAGATGGGATTGCACGCCCATGAGAAGTGACTAGATGTTAATGTAAATTTGATCACAAAACATTTTTTTGGCAAAGGGCAGAGTGGGTGGACTGAACCTCTCTGTGGTTTTGGGAAACTTGTAAAATAAGAACTATGCAAAAATAGTAAAATAATAAGCAGTGAGAAGAAGAATGCCAAGTGAGAACAGGAAAAAAAATACAGGCTTACTGAAAACAGACAGGTCCAAAATGGGAATTTTTCTGCCCTTAATGATATATTTGTATCTCAGTTTCCTAGCAGACTCTTGACATTTCGTTTAGCAGTATTACAGGAAACCTTACAAAAAAGAGTTACCTAAGAGTAATTTGGAAAGCAACTATTGAAGGAGTATGATAAAGAGTTTAATCAGTTTATCACCCAAAAGACCTTGAAGCATGATAGGAGAATTGCACCTCTGCAACTGTGTAAATAGCTCTGTAAGTAGACAGAATAGGTCAAGGAGCATCAGGAGTCTCCTGGGCTGCCCACATGGAGGACAGGCCATCAGCCCTGCAGATAACACCATCACCACCCATGCTCCAGAACAACCTGCCCAGCCCAGAGCAGTGCCAGCTGTGGCAGCTGAACCCCCCAGGCTGGTCCCAAGCCACCAGTCAGCTTCATGTCTGATAGTGCTAGCAGGAATGCTGTAGGAAATGACCACTTTCCACACCTGGCAAACAAACTCAGTAGCCTGAGAGGACAGAGGCAATGGCAAACTTGGTGCAAAAGTCCATTTTACTTATTAATTTCTGTCTTACCAAAGATTTACACTGTGTCTCAGTAGGGAAATCTTTCCCCTGATTAGCCCCTTGCCTTCTAGAAACCACAGATTTCTCAGAGTAACAGCATTCACTGAACTGCTCTGTTCTTTCAAGAGCTCCACACCAGTTTTATGCCAGTGAACCCCACACTAACATGATGTACTCATAAAGCAGTGCTTCCCTTCTTGTACTTCAATTTCACGGAACATCCTAATTTATGCTATTTTAAGAGTGAAGAAATAAATAGTCATTCACCTTCGGCATACTATTCATGATGTTGTAGATTTCCAGCATCTTTTCTTAGTTACTTCACTTTTTCCAGCTGACTAATACTGTGATACTCTGGACTCTCCTATTTCTCTGATCACACAGGCTGGTTTTCTTGTTAACTTTTCTTCTCCTACTACATCCTTTTTGAGATGGAGGAAGTAAAACCAAACACAGATTTTAAGCTATGATAAAAACAATAACCTGTGCGGGTGACAGAAAAGAGGTTTTCCATAAACCTGTATGATACTAGTCATTTTTCCTCATCAGATACTAATCATTTTTCCACACTGCTCAGTACGTCACTGCTGTTTCAGGACATTCCAGTCCCACATCTCTATTCCAGATTTGTTAGAAGCAATAAAATTATATTACTATAGTCTAGCCAAACATCAGGACGAAGGAGTGAAAACCTACAGATAGCTTAAAAGAATCTGAAACACAATAAATTCAGGGAAGAACAGCTGTCCCTCAGAGTAAACTAATCAGGGTACTGATAAGAAATTAAGTGATCAAGTCTTCCTTGGATGAGGAAAGATAGTTTCCTTATCAGTGAATGAGGTCTGATACCAATTATGGTGACAGAAATGGAGTACAAGTAAGTATCATTTACATGATTCTAAACACAGAGATCTCAAGAACATGAAAGACCTACTTGGGATGATAGATGGAGAAGATAAATCAGTTTATCTCAACAATTTTTTCCATTCCTACTTTCTACCCCAGCATTTTAATAACTTTCAGCAATTCTGCTATGTGCAAAGTATGATGTAATTGTGATTTAAAGCATCTTTTGGGCTTCTCTCATGACTCTCAGTGATGAACTGAACAGCATTCATATTAAAATTACTAGCTTTAAACAGAAAGTCTTTCTTTCAGCTCCAGTTAAGCATGGGTGAACCTCACCACCACAGAGGCCAGATTCCTGGTTTGGGACGCCTTCCATCTACTCTGACATTTCAGCTGCAGCAGCCTCTGAGAAAGGCATCTCAGCCCCATTCTCTCCTTTAGCCAGCTGTAGCAGTTAGGAGGCATATAAAAAGGTGTTCTGGTCATCTGATCAGACCTATCTTCCTGAAGAAAACCAACAACTTAGAAATATTCCCTACTCAGATTTGTATAGCGTACTGCTACCATGCTAAAAGAGAAATAAAAAAATCCCTACACTTTTTCTCACTAACTCAGGTATCTGTTTTTCTTTTCTGCTTCCCACTTTCCCCAGAGTCTCCTGACAAGCCCTAACCTTTACTTCTGCATATTTTTACTGTACTGAACCATATCAGTTGGCTTCCTCCTTCGCTACTGCTGAAGTCACTTGAAACAAAAGGGCAGCTGTCATCCATCACAACCACACTTGAGCTCCTTCACTAGTGACACTTCTCCTGACACAGGAAAATAGCAATTCCCTGATCAGTACAAATCCAGACACATGATTCTGAAATAACCATGCCTTGAACAACCTTTTTCCATTCTCAATAAAGACTGATTATCCACTAATTATTTTCCAAGAAATTCTTTCAAAGGAACAAAGAGTCACTGGAAAATATACAGAACTTCAATGAAAAATGACAATCAGTTCCAAGAACTGATAAAAAAGATAGTAACTCCTTCTGCTACTAGATATTTTTAGACACACTTCAATAAAAATTTGACTATTGATATTCATGCAATATTCACATACTACATTTTCTATAGGAAAAACTGCACGTATTTAAGGAACTTAAATTTCCTCTTTATTTACTTAATCCCCAAGAAGTGGCTTTGGTTCCTTTGTGGTCTGACAGCGTTACCTGTAAATCCTGTTCAGGAGCATGTCAGCATCTGAACATATCTTTCACTAAAGTATTACCATAAAATTTTGGACTGCCCACTACATCAGGTACTCAAGGACAATACAGAGTGAAGAAAATCAGTCTGTCAACAAAGTAGGGTTGATGGAAGGAATATTTAGACTTCACAAGAGAAAATATGGACATTTTAGAAAACAGTTAACACTACACATGCTGGTTTTCTTAATTTATTTTACTGCTTGAACACCAAAGTTTGCCTGGGAAGAGTATGCCATGTAAGTCAACCAGGACAATGTCTCCTCAAATCAAGAACTGCACTGTCCTGTCTACTGATTGTTGTTTACAAGGTCATAGGTTCAAAATAGAGACAAAAATCGTAAAGATTCTAAAAATACAGGACACATGCCCTGTTTTCATGTCTGGAGATGGCATCAGCATCTGATGTGCTCCTGACTGTCATCACTTCATGACACAGATCCTCAGAAGCCACAGAAAAGAGCAACTCAGTTTATACAAGCTACTGATCCCAAGCGTGACCTAACAAGTTGCAACAGAGACATCACAAGAGACTGAAAAGATATTAGGAAATGTCAGTAGAGAAAGTTGGGAGCGAGAATGTTACAGAATCAGAAAGATCTGGCTTAACTTTGTATTATTATTTAAATGCACTTGTAGAGAGTGCTGCTTTCCAGAGCATTTACATTAACTTCCAACAGTGTTTTTCAAGCACGGTATGGGAACTTGGTAAAGAAGAGAAATTAAAAGTCTGCCTGGAGGATACCATGCCTGAGTTATGCAGACACTCTAAAAATGACTACCTCATGCCTCTTCTTGGAGACCAAAAGACCTGCAACATGATTTCAAATGCACTATATTGTGTTCCTTACATACTTGGCTTATGAATATTCCTGTCTTAGAGAAGAATGTCTGAAACTAAAATGAGAATATTCTGCCTGTTCCCTGAGGGCAGAAATCCCAAGAGAGCTAAGGTGAGTCACTGGGAAGGGGAGTGAGGTGATACACGTGGGTGCTGCAGAGGACTGCTCCACAGGCACTCAGGGTACAGGTTCTGGAAGCCTGGGTAGGGGAAGAGGTAAAGGATCCAGTCTGCCCTGGTTGATAGCCCTCCCAGGAAACATAAAAAAGAAAGACCTGTGAGAGTCCAACTCTTTATCCCAGCACAGGATACACCATCAAGACCGCCCTGGAAGAGGTGCACAAGCCCTGCAGGAACTCAAGACTAACTTCACAGGGCACCCATGCTCAGCAAGCACAAGACTCAGCAGGCAGCTGGCACAACCTAGCTAAGCCAGACTGGCCCAGGCATGCTAAGCCAGTGGATCCTGGAAGTGATGAACTTGCTAATCACAAAGACATATTTCCCTTCATTATCCCTGGCAGAAATATGACAACTCTTTTTGTTAATTCTCCTGACACGCTTCCTTTTCACCTACTGCACATGCACACCTGTCACAGTCTCACCATGGGCTATGGGACCAATCATTCCACAGACTTCCTCTGTTCCTCTGGGACCGCTTTCCAGATGTTAATGACATTTAAAGTTAGGTGCACTCAGGAATGTAACTGCTCTCTCTTTCTGAAAATTCAGGCCTTGGGAAAGCAGACAGCCCTTGGAAACACACCTGGGTCTTTCAGCAGTGAGATCAGTTTTAGCTAACCAAACACCAGCCTGTCATTCCCTAGTATGACCTTTCCAGAATAGATCACAAGATGTCACTGTCTTAAATCTTAGTTTGAGTAATTGCTATAGTGGTACATTTTCTCCCACAGAAACACTACTTTTCAATTTTCTGCCTCAATAATTTATACCACAGTTAAAAAGATATCCCTGATTTCTAATCTCCACTTGTTTCTCTCCATGTCCTGGTCCGCTGAGTCTGTCAAAGCTCTTTGGTATGATATTTCAATTACACGATTAATTTAGGATAAGATTTTTGGGTTTTTTGTCTCTCAAGAAGAATTATAACCAAAGTAGTCTCCCACAACTCCAGCCAGTCTCCAACCTTTTCCTTCTTACCTGAGCTGTGCTAAACAGAACTCACAGTAAACCAAGTCAGAGAACCTGAATTAAGAGCAAAAATATCCCCTGTTCCATCATCCTGGGTCCTGGAGGTCTAGAGAAGGCTAACAAGGACAAGAAAAGCCATGAAACAGCTTACATGTAAAGAATGCCAAAGATCTTCAGCCTGGACAGGAAACATTGGGATATTTTACAGAGAGAAAAGAAAGAGCAAAACCCCAACCAATCAGCCAGAAAACAATAAAGAAATGCACAAGAAAAATTAAAGGAGTCTTGGGGATGGTGAGTAGGGAATGAGTGTTCAGTTTCTTATACAAGAACCCATGGTCACCAACAAAGCCAGCAGAAGAAAGATTGCTTTTCAAGAAAATGGTAGCAAAGCTGTGCACTCTTCACCAAAGATACTGCAGAAACCTGCACAGGCCCAGGGAGAGGCAAGATAAGCCTAAACACATGAACCACGAGCAGCTCAGAAGAGGACAGCAGAGTGGACGCTTTTACAGAACTCACTGTGTTCATAATCTTCCCCAGCCATGCAAGTGTGTCCTTTCTGGGAGAATATACACTACACTAAATGGGCCCTGGTCTGAAATGGGATGGGCTTTCCTACTGCCCCTCTAGCACTTCTTCCCCCTGGAATCACACACACCACCATGCCTGGACACAGCGGTTCAGCAGTAGAGACAAGGTCACACCATAATTCCTTTTACCCACTTGTGTAAAACTTTAAAGTACCTCAAGTACTATTTTTTTTTGCCTTCAAAATGATGTTTTCCAAATTTATGGTCAGGTTAATAGGCACATGAAGCACCCAAAGTAACTTTTCACAGTTAACAGGCATCCTGGAAAGCTTTGTTCTACAGCCTACCTTTATGACATGTAATCTGCCTGTACTCAAGTTACCACTCAATTCACATAACTCAGCATTGGTAACTTGTGAGGGGCACTTCCCCCCCTCACCTACAAAGTGTTAAATCACACAGAAAGCTACTGACCCCTTCAGAGCTACACACCCTAGGTCATCCTACCAGAGGGACCTACCACCCAAATTTTAAATTAGAGACATTCTAGAATATAAACTCAAGGGCCTCACAAAATACTAGAACGTGACATCAGCAATGTAATGCTTACAAATGCAATTTGCTCTGACTGACTACTTGAAAATAAGAGAAAGAATATAAAAATCTTATATCAAGCTTTTTTAAAGGCTTACTGAAAAAACCTACATCTGTTATCATGAATTCAGCTCTGTCAATAATAATAAAAAAATTACATCTATTAAGCTACTGTTTACCTCCATTTCTGAGTGGAGAAAATCACACCACAGTATATAAACAGATTAATTCTCCTTCTGTTCTTTCATCTTCCTTGCTGTCAGAAGCACCAGAAAATTACTGAAAATTCAACTGCTAGTATCACATACTGAACTAAAATTATTTTTAGTTTCTCTTTTGTTATTAACACAGTTAAGAAATCACTTAATTTTTATGTTCCTGGACAGTATTCATGTTCTGTCCTTTACTTTCCCATTCAATTCCCTTTCTTCCTACTTGAAACATATATTACATTACTGACTGTCAACAGGTGAGTTTACAAGTTGTTTTTATATATCCATATAGCTTCATTTCCTTCTATCACCATACTTAAAAACATCTCAATCTTCTGTCTCAAGCTTAGATTCCCATGTGTGCCACTAGATTAGCTCATTTGCTTTGAGCATGGTGCTAATAATGCAAAGGTTGTGTTGATGGGCAATACCTACCTATTACATACAAAACATCAAGTTTCAACTATCTGCATCTTTTACTTAGTTAAACAACAAACAAAAGCTTATCCACCAAGATGAGAATTTAAAGAGGATGCCACACATGGGGAGCTTGCCCAGTGTTAAAGACATTTCCATGCAAATTTTCAGAACTTAAATGCTAACAACATTATTACTTGGTACTTACTGCTCAGATTGAATTCTCCTGCCTATGGACAAGGCATCCCTTCTCTGTGCAACTGCTTCTAGCAACCATCTGTTAACAGCACAGCTTGAGTATAACCTGGTGGCCTCAACACTGATCCACTGGGATTCAAGACCATTTGTTCTCATCCCAAAACAAGTCACCTGAAAACAGCTGCCTTTCAGTCATTTGTCCACTTTATTCTTTCCACATGGTTTCTATAACCAATGCTAATAAACCAGCTTCCTGAAGCTTCCCAATCAGCCACTGCCCAGTCAGTACCCTCAGTTTACCCTCATATGAAAGTTATTCCAATCCCCTTAGTATTCCACACTGGCAACTATAACCAAATTGACTTCTTCCTATGCTGCTTCAATTTTATTTGAGATTGTCATTCTGCAAGAAACGTATTATTTCTATTTTCACCCCTCCTTATATCCACATTCATTTTTGGCCTGAAGCACAAATATGAAGGCAAGGTCTCAGAACCTGAGAAAATTTACATCCTGTTCTTACTGTCGTATTAAGGAACTTAGCACAACACCGAGTAGCCCACTTTGTAAATCACTTGGATTACTTAGAATAGAAAGTACTTTGCTACACAAATAGGGCTGACCAAATCAAGCCCCCAGAGATTAGGGGTGATTACAATTAGCTAGCTACAAAAAAAAATTTATATGGATTTTTTTTTTAAGTCTTTCTTCTTTTTTTCTGAGCAGCACCTTAATTAGCCTTCAACTGCACATTACTCTTCTGTACCAGGTAATACAAAAGACAAAACCAGAAGGAAGCAGAAGGAACTTTCCATTTTTAATATGTATTGAAAAGTCCACTTCAGACTAAGTCTGCTTAGCAGATGACACAACTATTATTGATGCGTGTTCAGTAAGTGTCCCTCCATTTTATTATATTTAAATTCTCTATAAATTTTACCTGCATTTCAAGCAACTTTCATCTTTGAAACAAAGTACTTCTAGTTTAATGGGAGCTGCCTCTGCTGTTTCTGTGCCACTCACGGCCAATCCCACCATGTAATGAGTAATGAAAATTGCCATGCCCTCTCTGCTTTACTTACTGAAATTTGCTCTTGGTCATTTACTAGAACAATCAGATGCCTGGTAACTGCACTGCTCCTGTATCACTCCCTGCTCAAGGGATGGCAGGGAGGACAAGTCAAAAAAAGAGGCATCTTCTTTCTGCCCCTAGGGAGATACTCTGGCACTTCGTGCTCAACATGTGATATACTATCTCTTTAAATGGACATATACCATTCTCCTTCTCATGGTGTTTAAGAGTCCTGCTTGCTTTGATGTAAATCAGAGCTACAATAAGAGAGGGTTTTGTTACTCTCACCTCTGACTCCTGCAGAAATTGAACACCACACAGTTAATAGGAAAGGATGGTTTTATGATTACAGAGCAGAATGATCAGCTAGTCAACTGGATTTTATTTTGTTGACAAAAGTAATATGGGACAAGCCACCTAAAGCAAACTTTTCTTTATGACATATTCTTTAATGGAGACCAATTCCTCACATATATTGCCTGCTCAGATTTTCAAGCAAAATTGCTGCAATCTAGGAATATTATGCATATCTGATAGAAAGACACGTTATATCATGCTAGAATAATATATGGATGAAATTCAGTGTAATTTCTGACCACTGTGACACTGCTTGTTTTCAGAAGTTGACACTTTTACCTGCTTTGTGTCTTCAGGGGCACAACACGAATGTTTTCATCCAGTCCAGCAACTCCTGACAGGAATTGTGGTTTCCTAATCTCACAGCAGTCAAATCAACATTTTTCAATAAAAAGAGGCTTCCCAGAGAGAGCATGTCAGAACCAAGCAGCCAAGCTGCAGGTCAGCTGGGTTATCCCAAGAAGAAGGGGAGAGCATCCTGAGCACCAAGTACAGCAGCCAGAGCACCTATGCAACCACTGTACTGTGCCAGAGAGACATCTCAAAGTCTGAGAGCTGTTTACTGCAGCAACGACAGCAGAAAGAGTAAGACAAAGCCTGAAAGCACATTACACACGAGCCAAAAGATATGGCAAAAATATAGAGGAAGGAGTGTTACTTCCATTGATCTTCAGGAAAAAACAACATGCATTAGCATCTCTGTTGTTCCAAGGCAAGAGAACAAGGGCTGTATCTGCAAGGCAGTGTCTTATAGGATGAGATTTGGAGGTTGAATGTTACAAATTATTATGGAACTTGCACGGAAGAACAGTGCAAGTGCTAAGAGGAAAGGAAGCTATGGGGTTGCACTGGAGAAACTTTCTGGCAGTAGGGCCTATTCAGCCACTTAGCAGTGCCTCAAGAAAAACGATCATTCCTGTGTACCTTCAGGTTATTAGTGAGGGTGCCAGCCCAGTGCGAGCCGATGTGAACAGGGCTGGCCGGCACAGGGATGCTGCAGGATCCCTCCCCGCAGGCTGCCCGGCCGCTCCTGCTCCTGCCGGGCTCGGCGCTGCCGCCCGCCGGCGGTAACAACGCAGCAGCGGGAGGCGGCACAGGAGCTCCTCCTGCTGCGCTTCGCCTCCCTCAGTAACACACGCCTTTCAACCACTCTCTTTCACTTGGCAGGGATAACCACCTCCGGTTCTGCACAGCCTTCAGAAGCTGTGTTAGTCCTTCCACCGGAGAAGAGGAATTTACTGAGTCAACAAACTCCTCCTGACAGCACTGGTGCCTGCAGGAGTCTGTTAGAAAGCACAGCATTCCAAGTGGGAGTCAGGATGTCACTAAATTTACAAATTCAAAAAGGCAAACACGTTCACAAGCCTCTAATGAGGGGATATGGTGTGCAAGGAACAAATTAAAACGAGATGTTATGTTCCTTCCCCCATCTTTTAGAACAATAAATAAAGAAGGATTTATTGTCCTGTAAAATATGAAAGGGAGATTATTCAGAGGACGGACAGTGGTCTTCATTCTGTTAGACTGACAGACACAACTCCTCTGGACTCAAATCATCCAATGACAGAACCTCCATTAAGTCACAAAGCTTGGGAGTATCATGGGAATGTGCAAAGCTGTTGCTGCTACATCTAATAAATTTTTCTTCTGAGGAAAACTCAAGCATTTTGATAAAGTGCAGAAAGCGTTTCAGGAAAAATAAAAGGAAATAATTCATGTGTCAGATTTTCATAAAGTTAGAATTATAGAACTGCTTGAGTTGAAAGGGACCTTAAAGGTCATCTAGCTCCAAGATCCCTGCCATGCTCTAGACATTAGTCAAAGCTGGATAGTTGGATAGAAACAGACACCAAAACTCCCAAGCCCTTCAGAAAACAGAAATTAGCAGAGAGTGCATGCTTAGTCAGAGCACTTCAGAAACATCAACAATGGGACAAGTCAGAGGGGAAAAAAAGACAGGGAAGGGGGAAGAGGGAAATCAGGTATATGTATCCTTGATATTAAATAATTAAGACAGACATATATGGATGGATAATCCCTCTCAGACATTTTCATATGAAAGTGTATCAACAATGAAAAGAAAAAGTCTTTACAGATTTGGCAGTACCTTCCCACCACTGCAGCTGACACATCTTCCAGCAGAGAACTGCTGAATGTACACCTGGCAGAGCTCACCTCAGCAAGACAGATGGGTTTGTCCTCTGCTATGCCATAAGCAGGTAAAAGGCAAACTACTTAAACAAGTCCAGCTCTTTCAGACTGCTGTGGGTGTAGAGATAGCTCTCAGAAACTACTCAGGATGTTGGCAAAGGCTGCAGCTTTCTGGAGAGCAGCAGTAATAAACAGCTAAACCCTGTGAGCTACAGCTGCAGTGGGTGAAGGCGGTATAAGCCATGTAGTCCAGTGCCATGGCAACTAACAATTCTACTGACAAGACTTCATTTTGAAAGTTGCACATGGAGCTACCGCGTTTGTTGCACAATCAACTCTTTTCTGCCTCTATTTGAACTTTCACTTCTGCAATTTGACGCTTGGGTTGGGTAAAAGCCTTTAGGAACAACCAAAAGATGTTTAAACAAGAAGGAGGTTTTTATCTTTCTGGATTTTGCGAGTTGGGTCTGTGCTCAGTTCAACAGCAGCATTAAATTATTTCTCAACAGAAATTCAGTATTTCTGCAGAACCCAGAAATTTTTCACACCTACATAATGATCAGTAGCATTTCAAGTCACCCTGTAAAAATGCTAGTCCACAGAAACCAGGAAACACTTAAGAAACAGATGTAAATAAAAACTGAGTTTGTACTGACTGTTAGATCACAACTCAAAGACATCTTTACATTCTCCTTAGCTAGCACTGCCACTTTCTTCAGTGACAGGGAGTGATCCCATTGTCCTCTAACTCGCCACCCCAAGTGCCAGCTGTTGCAGAATTTTTTAACTGAACTCCTGAAAAACTTGAGAAACAAAATTCAGCTATCTCATGAACCCCTAAATTCCTCTAGGTACAAATATCAAGTGCTTCTAGCAGAAGCACTTTACTAGGAATGAAGCAGAAGTTTATATTTTGGTGTGTTTGGGGTTTTTTATATCAGCATAGTACCAAAGCAGAAAGAATTTACAGGTTCGTTCATTAACAATTCTCTAGTTTTTCTTTTATAGATTTTATTTCCAGAACAGTGGGATCAGAACTTCAGAAATAGAGAAGAAAGTTTTCTTTTAGTTTTCAAATTATTGATCTCATCACATTCAAATCTGCCAAAAGTTACAGCCTGATCAATAAATCGCTGTAAACCCTTGAGCTTGCCAGGAAGCATCACTCCAGAGTTTATCTTCTTTATTGCCTCATAAAGGTTGTGGGTTAGTCTGCATGACCACTCAAAACCTAAACAACATTTTCACTGCAGATTTCTTTTTTTTATCCTAAAGAGGACTCCTCCTCAGGAGTCAGCCATCCATGTACACACTGTGTGAGCAGTAAAGAAGTCTGCTTTGAGGATAGCTAAAAAATGGAACCAGAGTTCTCCAAATCTAAGAATTCATTCCAACAAAATACCAAGACAAAATCTGGAATGAGAAGTATTTCATAAAGCATACCTAAAATCAATTAGGAGTATCTAAGAAATTACAATCCGGAACTGCAAAAAAAATGTGTATATGACTCATCTCATGTATTAATGTACACTTAATTTTTTTCTGAAGCACTTGCAAAAAGAAATCTAAAAAGGAATTTATAAGTAATTGAGTTACTTAGACAGCTGGGGGGGTGAGGGGGAAAGAAGCCAGCACACAAGCCCTTTGACATCTTGTTTAAAAATATATAGTTAATTTACTTACTTCCTCACACTTCAACAGACAAACATGAATATGAATTAAGACTGAAGCCTTAAACAGTACACATCAATTTATGAAAGAAATAGCCCTGCCAAAAATCTGGATCCCATAAAACATTGACGACTAATCTTAAAAATAACTAATAAAATGCAATAATAAACTAACTGCTGCCTATAGCAACACTGAGTTTTAGAACTGAGAAACAAGATACAGGTATTTTTGTGAGAATGCAAGGTTTAAGTTAGTAGCAGATATCTTGAACTATATAATTCTATTTGCTTTTATAGAAGGATAGCCAAAGTAAATTATCTTTTTAAGAAAGGCCTACAGAATATGAGAAAAATATATTAGCAAGCTATCAAAGGAATTGTATTTTACAATACTACAGCATTAACATTAACTCACCGGTACTATAGTATCTTTTAAGTTCTGTGCGTCTGATGTCTTTCAGTTGATTGTATTTTTTCTTTTTCTTTTCTTTGTCTGGAGCAGTTTCCTTTTCCCCAGGAAATTTACAGTTGTCTTCAGAGGAACTGATTTGCTCCAAAATAACTTTACTTTCATCATCTTTCTCAGAAGGTGTTTTGGAAACAGGAGATCCAGGGGAATTGGCAGAGACAGCCTCGGTGCTTTGTTTGACTTGCCTTTTCTTTTTCAACCTGGGCATAAAGAAAAGAAACCCACACTAAGATTTAGCCAACCTCTAGAGAAAAGTTAACTCACTTTCTAAATTGATCTTTTTAAAAATGAAATTAATATCAGAAATCCTTACAACCCTTTAAAATCACTCACTTGGCATCAGTAACTTGGTAACTAAGACGATCCTACCTCATACTCTTTCTTCCATTATATCATAATCTCAAGGATACCTTCTCAAGAATAACAAAAAATGTAGTAAAGTTTTTACTCTTGTTTACTGAGAAGGAGCAGGGAAAAACAAACAAGCAAATAATTTAAAAGCTGTGTTTTTTTAAAAAGGACAATATATCTAAGTGTAAAAACATGATACTGAATTCATGTTTTCAAGATGAAGCTTGCTATAAAATAAAACTTCAGATCACATTGTACTATAACACAACAGCTAACAACAATTCCACACTCCACTGCTCCTGATTTATAAAACCATCTGTTCTCATATAAACTTGTTACTTTTTTTTCATTTTGTCCAAGGTTATCTCCTGGAGGCCGCTCATGCTACTCCACAGTTATTCAGGCACAGCCCACGCTAGCTGGTATTCCAAGTGTCATCCAGGAGCTCCTTCTGCAACATTATCAACGTGACCACAAACTGCTTGTGCCAGAACATTTTCCAGCTGCCTAGATTTCTTCTGAGAGAAATCTTAATGAGCTGCCTATAAATCTTCCAACCTTTCACTATAGCAACAGGACTATTTTCTTTTTAGAAGATGCCTTAAAGCACAGTTCAAGTGAGAAAGATGCTTCAGGAATCCTGACACTGAATTTTCTGCTAAATCACCACCTATAGCACTGAGTTTGCTTAGAGAGAGTGAAAACTGATTTTATGGGTTGAGGGTCACTGTCACTGAGCTAATCACTGACTCATACCATACAAAATGAAAAACTAATCTATCTAATGGTCCTTCTCTTCAGTACATTAACTTCTCGGTTATGAGGTACCTAAGGGAGTGACTAGTATATTTATCTTGTTGATGCCAAAAACTTTGTTTTGTGCACAGGAAGAATTATGAATAGAAAATACAGACAACCCATGAGTCACCACAAATGGGAAAAGGTTACATGAGCTCACAGCATTAGCTTATGTATAGTTATTAATATAATGCAGGAATTTCAGAGATTCTTTCTTCCACTTTCTATGTTCCTGTGCTTTTCATGTATTCTTTTAGACTACAACATAAAAATAAATACACAAAACAATTGCAAATTTTAGAAAGACATTTCAGGCTACAAATATTTTTTAAAAAAATAAAATACTAAAACCAGTTCCAAGTTTAGAACGTTTTGAATGAGAAGGGTCAGTTTCTCAGATGACGTGACCAACACTTTCCAGTGACACACTTCAAAATACTGTCTTACAAACTGGCTCTTTAGAACATGTATGTATACATATTTCTTTAATGCTTCCCAAAACAGGAAGATCACATATTGCAGCCACAACCCAGTGAGGATGCTGTGGTTCCCCATTCACTCAAACCCTGTAATACAGATCTGTAAGACAACCAGCAGTAGTAGCACATGCTCTGCCCAGCAAGAGACAGTTACTGTATATGAAATGTATGGATTCAGTCCTGACTACATATGAAAACACCAAAAAGGGATTTATAAAAGATAAAAGTGACTATATCTATATAACAAATGAAGTGTTTAAACTAAGTGCTAAACTAGACTAATGAAAATTTTCATATGCAAAGGAGACTTATTTTTAGCTAATAAGCCACAGCCCTTATGAAAGGCTGCTGTAGCAATCACAAAACATTACACTTTGCATGCACAATGTGTATATCTATCTCTGGTCTAAATCTTGGCAAAGCAGCCCTCTATGCTGAAATAGCAAATTCCTACCATGGTTATACCCAGTTACAGACTTGTAAATGAGCCACATTCCTGACTTTTGATTCTAGTGACTCAATGACCTTCCTGGTGTGTGTGCATATCACAGGATACCCAAATCACCTGCTTCAGTGGATGAGAATTAGCAAGCATCCACGGGCACTCCATTTCTACTTATACTGCATCAGAGACCTTTGTCTTCAGATTCAGTCCATTTGTTTTGATCACAAACTCTATTAAGAAAGCTTTCTGTAGTATGAATGTAGTATCTCAAAACAACAGGAGAGCCATTAAAACATAGAACCCTTTTTGGCAGGGGGCAAAGAAGGAATAAAGAGAAAAACCTCTCTAGAGGTCAACAGTCCTTGTGACAATACTAACAGCTTCTGTCAGTACTTTGCTTAAAACATCCTCATTTGAACTGGAGTTTTCAGAGATGCCCCCTAGCAACTAGAATAAAGAGCTAAAACAGAGCTGGTCCATTAGTGATAGAAAATAAGGAAAAGTAGAAAGGAGAGTCTGAACTGACTCACTGCAATGCAAATGACTGGTCCCTGTCCTCAGTGTTTAATCTTGCTGCATTCCCACTACTAGGGGCTGATCACACAAGGTACAGCATCCCCAGCACACAGCTGGGAATGGACAGTGCCACTGGCATCTTTCAGGTACAAGAGATCAAGAATCTGGGCACTCCATAATTTCTACTCCATCCCCATGGTAGGTGTGAGATTTTCAGAAGGTGCCAAGCTTACTCCTCCTGCCCACTGCTCTGTTTCAAGGCCATGACCATTCAACTCCAAAAGTGGTAACCTTGGCACTGGGAGAAAAGACTACATTAAGACCAAGTATCCATGACATTCCAGACAGGACTCAAGAGTAACTGCAACTCTGTCTAGGGTTATGATCTCTGCTTGTAAGATGCTTCTTCCAGAGGCTTCCAAAGCCTGGTAAAATTTACCCAAAGCCCTCCAATTCACCACTCATAAAAAGCCTTGCCTGGAACCAAAACAAGCCTTCAACAGCATTTAAAGCCATAACAGCAGCCTCAAACCTACTATGCTTTTGGACATTATGCACCTTCCTAGTAAAGCAATGCCCTGTATACACATGAGGCAATTCATTATTAATGCACACTGGTATGGTGCAGCAGAGGTTGGGCTGTGAAGAGCACAGCTGGAGGGTTTACTGCATCTTAAACTCCAGCCCCTTGAGGTACCTCCTTCAGCCTCCACTCACCCTTCTCTCTCTCACACTGACCTGTAAATCCCACACAAGCTGCCATCCTTCTCCTGCTCAGATTTCAAACCCATCACTTGCTAAAGAAGGTGGAGGCTGAAAGTCTAACCAACTCGTCTCCCAGCTCTCAGGTATTTCCCTACCTTCATTACAAGAGCTGCTATGGATGATGGTTTTAAGAGCAATTAGTGGAATTATTTCTTTTTTCAACTACTTTGGAAGATTTTGAGTGGGTTTGTTCAGTTTCTAAGGGGATGTCTGTGAACAAATCCAACACTCTGTTTTGTCCTAATAGTTATGAAAGTAAAACGGAACTGAACAAAAAAAAAATAAAAAATTAAACCCCTCAGTTTGACCATGTTATGAAATTATATCAGCCTTTCAGGCAAAACAAGATGCATAAAGTGAATTCATAAAGTGTTGCTGCAGAAAATGCTTAGTTTTCAGTATCAGTTGATGGATATGTTGTGTTCCATTAAGAAAGCTGCTGGGGAAAGAAAGAAAAAGAAAGAAACAGGGAGGGCAGGATAAACAAACATCTTATCTGTAAAAACACTCCTGTCTGTGAAGAAAGTCTTACACATCTGTAATTTCATTTAGACACCTGATAACATTTTTCAAACTAATTGATTCTGACAGGCAAAACATTTCTTCTGAGTTAATACAGAGGGATCCTTTTCCAGCCCCTCAAGTGCTTTCTGAGCAACAACCAGTAAATAATTTTCTAAGTTTGTCCAAATACTAAGTTTACCAGCAAAAGCAATACAATACAAACCAATACAAAGATCATTTAATTTAATAAAGACTAATGATCTGAAATGGACACAATCTCAGAGTAGGTAGGTAAAAAATACAAGGTGAGCATTGCTTACTTAAATTAATTTGCAACTGACTGTTTAATACATTGGGTATTGACTTACAGGAAAAGAGCAAGGAAAGATTCCAAAAAATGGCCTAGTTAATCTTCCAGACTCAACTTGATTTGACTGCCTATGGAAGGCAAATAAATAACTTTTAGAATAAAACTGAATTTCCCATTATACTTACAAGGTAGGTGATCAGAGTGGAAAAAGAAAACTGCTCAGAGAAAAGAGGGGTGATGTTATCTGCCCAGCTTCCACTCGAAACTACAAGCAACCAGTAAAGCAATTCTGAGACAATAAAGACATGGAAATCTGACAGTAACTTTTTTCCTAGAAATTTCATCTTGTTTTACTTAACATTTATTCAATAGAGGTGTCTAACAGACAATTCAATACATAATATCACAGTCAAAGAGCACTAGGTCCTTATCACAGGACGTTCTAAAAACCTCCTGCGATAGTAAGGGATGGTTTTTATGATGTATTAGATTAATAAAGATCATACACCATGTACAACTCTTGCTGGAGAAACAAAAGCATCTAATAAAGTGGCCCTCCAAAAATATAAACAAAAGAAGGGAGAAGGAATTTATCTTTCAGTTGACAAGCTGAAGTATTCCTTTTTGGAAATTTTCCAGAATGTGCATCCTCTAAAATTGCCTTGATATCCGGCATACAATCATCTTAACATCCTGCATAGAACAAACAGATCATGTTCTTCAAATAGAATTTTTTAAAATCTCTTTATGCATATATACAATAAAACAACAAAAAACCCTTACAGAACACTTCAAACATCTAAATCTGTTTTGTTCCCATTAAGATTCCTTTATATAAAAATGATATGCACCCCAATTATTTACTTCAGAATTAATCCTTTTAATCTTAATTTTAATCTCTGCACTGATTATAATATATACTAGTTTCTTTCTACTCTCCGTGCCTTTCTCTACTCAACAGGAAAAACTAAATAAATTAAATTCATGTCAAAAAACCACCATATCTGCCTAAAGAAATCTCACAGTAAAAATCTCCATTAAGATCAGACCAGTGGGTGCCTAATCAGCCATCCTCTGCCACTCTTTACAGATCACCCCTCTCCCCTTCACCCAGCTCAGTGTCAGCACGACTCAGCCAGCTCCAGGCAAGGCTGTGCTCTCATCCCACCCGATGGAACTTGAAGAATAAGCAAATCTCAGACAAAATAAATCCTTGCTGCTTGCAAAGCCAAAGGAAGCCAGATTGTTTGCCAGACCATAACACTTTAACCAGTGTGGCTACTTTCACTTCAGCACAGAAACCAATACAAAGCCAGTCACCCTCAGAAATCATCCTAAAAGTGAACAGCATCCATCCTGCAAGGGAGCACACTCCATGGAACACCAGTCATTTCAGGTTGGCACATGTCCTGTTTTGGAAACAAGCAAGCCACAAGGCTCTATGTTTACTATTAAAACAGACTATTAAGGCAAATGTAAGGGAGAGAACACATCTTTTGCCAGATATTTAAAGAACTAACCACAGAGAGAAAAAACTACAAAAAAATCAGTTCTGAAAAAGTTGTGAAGAACAACCGTGTGGTTCCAGTAAGGTAGTTACAGACACCCAAAAGTGCCCATAACCTGGTCATTCCAAAGGACAAAAAACAACTCCTGAAAGCTCTGATATTAGTAGCACAGGTCAAAGCTGGAAATTTCCACTTTTGTTGGAACTCCTGTTACTGATTGACAACAAGTACCAGCAGCAGGCTTCACAGATGGTCAGCCAGCAACAACACTCAAGAAAGTTGGCATGCTCCAGAGAGTGAAGTGCTGTACTGACAATCCAGGGTATGTCTGTTTTCTTCCCAATAGCCATTACCTTAAAAACCAAGTCACTACATTTGTTTCATCATCTGTAATGTGAAGGGAAGAATTTGTAGTAAAGTTGTTCTGGAATTTTAAAGACACTACACTTTTTGATAAAATGAGCTCTTAGATTAAATAAAGTATGTTAATCTCTCCTCCTCTGTTTTCTGACTTAGATCAGGGAATTTCAAATATCTCATCTAACATCTTTTATGTTTATTTAGGGGGTGGGAATAATCCCTGTTTCCCTGGGTAAAACTCAAGAGGGTTTTGAGCTGTCAGAAAGTTTTTATTTTCCTAAATTTAAGACTACAATGTTCCCACACATCTTAACAAACTTTTTTTTTTCAAAGGCAAAAGTCTCCCCATCTTTTGTATTTACTTAGGAAAAGAAGTTATGATGTATTCAGCACTCCATTGCTATGACAACAATTTAATAAAATCTTTTCCACAGGAAAAAGATTCTGGAAAGCTATTTTGCTTGCTTTAGACATCTATTAGATTCTCTCCCTTATAACCTTAGGTACTGCAAGCTCTCAACGAACAGCCTTAGGCAGAAGGCAAAATGAAGAAACCTTTCCCTTCGGATGATCCCTTTAACTTTGCCAGAAGTTCACTTAACAGGCTTATTCAGTTCGAGCAGCACCACAGAACTGTTTTGTCACAAATACCAACTTGATTCTTAACACACTCCCATTATGCTCCTCCTGCTTTCTTCTGCTGACAATGCCAGATACTGTCTCCCACTGTGGTGTTCATCCATCACCCCAAAGGGCTCCTACAGATGCCAGGAATTCTTCCCAAAGTGGCTCAACAAGACATGGTCCCTGCACTGAAGCCCTGGCAAGGGAGGGATGGCGCTGCCCTGTCACCTCCAGACAGAGCTGGCTCTCAGTTCTCCCCCAGTTAGTGCCAGCCCTTCGAGCCACCACTCTCCTCCATGAAACTGCAAGACAAAGAGAACAAAGTTACACAGCAAAGGAGGATGTTACAGAGAAGCTGCAGAGTCACATCATAGTAAAACTTTTATTTTGATGAGGACAATAAGCTCCTAAGGCTGGCTGACACACATCTCAAGTTTCTCCAAAACTTTGATAAACTCACTCCCCACCTCAACTGAACACTCTTCATAAAACTCTAATTCCATGAGGAAAAGAGGAAGGCTCTTTAAAATTAATATTTAATTAACATAGGGAAACAAAATGGAAGAATTGAGAACAACCTCAAAGATAACAACAGCAGGGTACATGGAAAGCTCTGAGGGATGTGTGCTGCTCCATACAGTGGTTGCTTCACACCCATTTTCTCAGATCACCTAGATAACAAAATTTCCTGATAACAGGAAACAGTTTTAGTATTGATTAAACTGACTGAAAACAGTCAGAAAGAAATTTAGTGCTCAGTGACTCAAATGGCAATAAACATTTGCAAGGAAGCAGTAAAACAGTAGGTGAAAATCAATGGTCATTTAAAGCAAAACCCACAGGAAATGTGCCACACATCATGCAGCAGTAATGTAGCAGGAATTTACCTTCAGGAAAAAAACTCAAGGAGTGTTTAGTATTTTTTTATATGGGAAGTATCAAAGAGACCAAATTAGATTCTTTCAAGAATTACACTCTGATGAAAGTGAAATGCAGATAAAAAAATAGCTTAGGCATGCTGTTTGCCAAAGATGTAAAAATGTTCAGAGAGCAAATACGAAAATTCATCATGGCAGGGTCATGGAGAACACAGTGATGGGGATATGGTCAGTTTTGGTGGTTTGCTTGGTTTG
>VZTB01006084.1:518423-533453 GCA_013397245.1 Thryothorus ludovicianus | reverse complement strand
AACTGAAAAATGAAATGTTATTAAATTTTAAACCATATTAGCTAGGAAAGGGTATGAACAATTTGAGCCCAAAAAACCTGACTTCTAGTTGACACTTCTAAATTAAAAGCAAAGCAAAAGTGAGAAACTTCAGTTAGTTCTGCCCATCCCATATGCACAATGCTATATATATATTTTGCAGTGCTTTAAACAGGATTATGGTCCTTATGAGTTGAATATGGGAGGGACTTATAGACTACACATAAATGCTTAGTTAATTTTTAATTTTATTTCTGACAGAAAAGACAGGGAAGTGAAGGAATCAGAAAAATATTAGGAATACTCATGCTACAGTAAAGTGAAAGAATAGATATGCTGTCACAAAATCACAAAAATTAAGACGCTTTCTACCATCACTTCTCTTGCTTTATACTTTGAAAGGACTTGGGCACATGACCAAATTTCTCCAGGAATAACAATGTACATCAGCTGATCTCTGCTAAAATTAACATCCTCCACCCTGTCACATTCAACAAAGCTGAACAAAACATATCTGAATGTTTCCATAATTCATGCGATTTTGCTATGGATATTATTTGGGAAATAAACAAGTCATATGCACATATTATAGAAAGTCAGTCTCAGGAAGGACTACACATTCTAACTGGCAGAGTGTTTGATTCTTTCTTCTTCTTTTTTTTTTTTTTTTGAATGCTAGAAATGGGAGCTCTTTTCTCTTGGACAGGTGCTGTCTTTTATCTTGGAGGAATCACTTCACCACAGAGATTATCGCAATGTTATCACAGTTATGAGTAGGATGGCTATGAGAAGGTAAATACTAAGGAAAAAACAAATCTGAGAGATTGACAAAAGGAATTAGGTAGTTAAGTTGACAAAAAAAATTAAGTAGATAAGTATTTCAAGAAATACAGTTGCTACCCATTGCAAATACAGTGATGCACTCACAATTCTGTTCATTCCTCTAACTCTAGCACGCACAAGTTACTCATTCCAGGTGGGAAGGAAATCAGTCAATTATTTGTACAACATGTTGAAAACATGCACTCCTACAAACTTATGTCTTTGGTTTCACAGTCAAGCAGGCTAGAGCAGTGCCAGCCTGTCAATAAATGGAGTTCTAACTTGGAGGTGCCTCATCCAGGATGAAGGAAGAATATCCATGTTCTTTGCCCACTTGCAAAGTGTTTCCCCTAATAAGAACATTTTCAAAGGAAGGACAAAATACCATGAGGGATCACACAGCCCAAATATCAGCTCCCTTTAGTTAGCTGTAATTAACACTTGACAAGAAATGTGATAAATATAACAGGGAAAAGATTTGAGTTTTTGTTTTCTCTCTGACCCAAAAACTTCCTCTAGCCAAGACACTTAACTGTGAGTTAAATGTGTAAAAAACATCTGAGAAGATGACAGGTTCCTCATAGACTTACAAGCCCCAGGAATAGAAAATGCTGAAGTATGGTCACTCTGGACTTGTGCTTTCAAATATTTTCCCAAGTGAGCTGGCAAGCAGGGACTGACAAAGCTCTGTTTATAGTGCCTGAAAGCAGCTGCTGTGTCTGGACTAGGAGCCTGGACCCTAAGGTCAGTCATGTCTCAGAGCCTTAGAAAAGAACTCTCCATTTTATAGGAACTACAATCCAGGCATAGAGTGAAAGTTTGATGAAAGGAGATTTTTACATCATTATTGCTACATTTTAAATATAACAAGGCATTTCATTCGCTGCTTATAAAAATACACAAAATTGAAAGACACCTACACAATACATAGACAAGATTAATTTAACTAAAATGGTGTAGATGCCTGCAATAGCTGCTAGTTCAGTCTCCTTACCTTCTGCTGTGGTCCTTATGGTGTGGCTGTGTTATTCACTCAGTAATGATTACGATGACACACTAATTCAGCTTGTGAAAAAGCCTGGAAATGAAAAATATTTAAAAATAGCAAGACAAAAGCTAAAACACAACAGGAGTTGGCAAGTCTGACAGGAAATTATACAGGTCCAGTTACACACTGGAAATACTCAAATAAGATGCACAGGCCATTTTTCTGAAATAATTGTTTAATTGAATATTTCTGCTGTGATTCTCTAATCAAAGCCAGCCTGATGGGCCCAGAAGAACGATTGTTTTTCCTATGCAGCATTAATACTCATAAGCAGCTTCTACATCCCAGATTGCATCATATCTGTCTTTACTTGAAGGTTGTGGTTTAGCACTGAAGCACCTGCAGCATACTAAATGTATCCCAGACACTGAGTCTTATACAGTATAGTCCAATACTGTATAAGTAAATTGTGTCAAATAGTTGAAATTATCTAGACTTCTCTCTGTAGCTCGTCTTACATAACCTGAATTAGGCTTGTGAGTTCAGAAAGTCACATTGGCAGCTTGCCAATCCTCAAGAATTCATTGGGATTTTAAAGCTCCTAATGATCTTACTCGATATCACTGCCAAATATTTGTACAAGTGACTTTGGTTTGTTGCTCTTCAAATGAAAAGATAATCAGATGAGAGATTCTCCTAGGCTTTTTGGAGTGTGGTGAGGTTTTTTTTTCTTAAAATTAACCAGCAAGTACAATTATCATACTCAAGCCATAATTTCTCAAGAACATATTGAAGTCATAAAAAAAAAAAAAATTAATTCTGATCCAAAATTTGTGTAAATTGAGGCAATTCTTATCCTTGTACAATCTACATATCCTCAGAACTACATTGGAGAACAGTGGTTCTCCAGACATATACATGCAGTGCTAAAGGCAACAAGTGTAAGCTACGATTCCATATCAGAATAAATAGCATTTCTTACTAAACAATCTCTTCTACCCCCAGCACTGCTGTGGCATGTACTGACAAAAATTCAAATGGCAAATGAAAGGCTTCAGTCTGCCATTATCTAATCTCAAGATTAGATTCCAAGATAATTACACATTTCAAATAGAAATTAGATTAAAACTAGACTGATATTCTAATCAAGTTAGAGTTCAGTTTGGTAATTCTTATTGCAACATATTAAAAGAGTCTGATACATGTAAACAAAGGCTGTAATAGTATAGCTGAAATAATTCAGACTCCTGCGTATTTGTGCCACTGTTTTATTTCACTTCAAGGAGATGACTCATCTTTAAGGAAATTAAGCTACTCAGGAAGGCTCTAAGAACTTGCAAAGACTTTCTCTCAACTGGCTCATGTACCTCTGTGTGAGGGTGTCTTACATATTGAAATAGTCACATTTAAATATTTCTATCCTTTTTCAGTCCAGTTTGAGCAGCTACTTCTCAAATGAGATATTGAAACCTTTCTGTACTCCACTCACATAAATAATTGTTCCTCATCTGACATCCACTGCACAGGATGGAGTTAAGTACAAAGAATATTTGTCTGGGCTGGAATTGCAGCATTGGGTTCTCAAAGAAGCAGAGTGAGATGAGGTGCTAAGGAAAGTATGATCTTACTTGCAATGTGTTGGTTAATTAGCTAATTTGGACTCTCAACAAAGCTTGGCAATGTAGCTAAACTGCAAGGTACACAGCTTTCTGACAGCAACCTCACAACTTGGTATCTTAATGTTCATTAAGAAGACCTGACATTTCCTGCTCTCATTAAAGTCAGGTTGTGATTTCCTGGAGCGAATGTGACTGAGTATTCACACCCTGGAATTACATCTCTCTGTCCAGTGTCTTTTCCCACAAGTAACCTAAAGGGAATAGCTTGATTCCTAAGCAGCTCTTCTCACATTCATGGTACTCAGACGTGTTTTACCAAGTGTGGGTTAAATACTGATGGGGCAACAATTGTATGGAAAAATAAAGCAGTCACTATGCTTTCAGCAACGCCTGGACAACATCCAAAGACAGGCTTGTTTTACCAGGAGGGGATCTTGGCTGGAATCCTGGTGGCCTGATAAGGAAGAACAAATGCAGAAATCAAATCAGATTCTCTCATGCAGACAGTAAAGAGTATTACTCATAACACTTTATTAGCATTGACTTTCTAAATTTTTGCCATTTATGGTATTACAGGTCCTCAGTTCACTTGAATGTTGGGAATTTTCTATCAGCCCTTCAGCCCTTTCGCTGATATGACTCAATGAATTCTTATTTAAGGATAAAAGAAGTTTCTCTACTCATTCTTTTACTTCAAAGCATAGAATCAGAATCATAGAATAACTCAAGTTGGAAGGAATTTTTAAAGGTCAACTAGTCCAATCTTTTCTGCCATGACCAGTAGCAACTTTAAGGATCAGGCTGCCTCAGGGCTGCCTCAAGCATGACCTTGAATATTTCCAGAGATGAGGCATATACCACTTCTGGGCAAATTGTTCTAGTGTTTCACTACCTTCATAGTAAAAAACTTCTTCTTAAAATCTAATCTAATCCTATCTAATCTAATCTAATCTACCCTCCTTCAGTTTGAAAACATCCCTTTCCATATTGCAACAAATGTTGCTAAACAGTTTGTCCCTATTATTCTTATAAGACCCCTTTAAGTGTTTCAACACCTCAGTAGGGTCTCCCTGGAGCCTTTTGTTCTCCAGGCTGAACAACCTCAACTCTCTCAGCCTTTCCTCACAGATGTGTTCTATTACTCTAATTATTTTTATGTCCCTTCTCTGGACTCTCTCCAATACGTTGAGGGTCACAGACCTGTACACAATACTCCAAGTGGAGCCCCATGAGAGCAGAGCAGAATGACCTCCCTGATGCCATACTTGTTTTGATGCAGTCCTTCTGGGCTGTAAGTGCACATTGCCAGAACCTGTCCAGCCTCTCATCTACAAGCACCCCCAAATTTTTTTCAGCAGGACTGCCCTTGGTCCCGTCATCCCCCAGCCTGTGTTGATATCGGGGGCTGCACAGACCCGGGTGCAGAACATGTACTTGGCTTTGTTGAACCTCATGAGGTTCACATTGGACTACTTCTTGAACTTGTCATCAGGATGGCATCATATTTCTCAGATGTGTCAACACCAGCACTCACTTGGTGTCATCTGCAAACTTGCTGAATGTGCACTCGATCCCTCTGTTTAGGACGTTGGTGAAGACATTGATCAGTACTGATCCCCACTCAAACCCATATTGGATATCCCTCAGCACTGATCTTCATCTGGACATTGAGGTATGGATCGCATGCCCTGGATTTGACCATACAAAAAATTTCTCATCCATATAGTTTCTCCCCCTACAAAACATCCTTTTTATTTTCAAAATTTGTTACCTTTCACTCTGAATGGTCAGTTGTTCGTTTACAGACTCGAATTTTCTGTTTTCTTTAACTCTTTCCAATCCTATACACTTTTCAAGGATTGTATTGGATGGTCTATGCACTTGAGTAGAATTAGAAAAATTTAATGGTCTATATGCTTTTCCATTAATAAATAATTATTCCTTGTAGTTCAATAAACTAGAAAGTTATACCAAAAGAGTATAATGTGCTCCCATTTAGGAACAATGCTAGGATTGTGAAGTAAGATTTATTTCAAATATTAATTAGTTTTTAATTTTCAATTTTAGCCACAATAGAGTTCATATTTCTTTGCAGTCACTCAAACATAATAAAATAAAGTCAAACAGTACAGAACGATACAAAAGGTTTCTGGCATGACCAAGACACACTGTGAATGCTGCTGTCTATTGCAGTTTAATGGGCTTCAATTGCTGTAGCTAATACATCATATTGTGCAAAGAAAAAAAGCATAATTAAATACTATTTCTATGTAATTACACCATCCATTATTCATCACTGAAATTAAGGCAACTTAAAAAGCCTTCTATCACAATAAATTATTAGAGAAAAATAAAGATCATTTGAGATGAAACCTTGTTTTTATGCTTTGTTATATTATATGTCTGAGTGTCTGCAGCCTGTGCTGAAAAAGGAACTCGTTAACTTCCTTACAAAAAGAAAGTCATAAAAGATCATCAAAGCATCATTATCCAACATTACCACTTACATGTGGGGAAGGATACTACAGAGATATCAAAAAACCCATATGAGAAAATCATAAGATAATTTTTTTTACTCAGTAGCCGTAGAGGAAGAGGGTTGTACATACAGAAAGAGGTGCTGAAAGATAATTGTACACTTGATATTCTAAGAAATAAAGATAATGAAAATCATAAGTTTTTTCAGTGCGAATCTGGGAACCCAAAATAAAAAAATTTAAGTTTTTCAAAATATATCAATATATGAAACATTTGTCACGGATGACAAAGTTTCCTATGAAATCCAGTAGCATACAAGATCAGTCACCCAAGTGGTCTAAAATTGTTTTCAACAACAAAAAATAATTAATAAAAAACAAAATGCTTTCGTTTCCCCCTCTAAGCCCACTACTGAAAAAATCAAAGCACTGTTGAACTGCCAAAAAAATGTCAGAGACATACTACAAGCATAGGAAAATTCAACTTGTCTGTTATGACACTGTTTAAGTGTTGTGGCTTAAAATGCAGTAGAGACAGGATCTCAAAACTAAATTCTGAAGCTTATTATTTCATAATGTCAACAGTACCCACAAGATAAATAGGCTGAAAAAAACCTTGCTAAGAACAATTTTATCAGCAAATCATTTATGTTTCTAAGAAGAAATCTTTATGAACACTGAGATTTAGGAATATAATTAAAATACTCATCATGAAAATTTTCATGAAGGTTTGGTTCCTCCTCTGCAATTAGGTATATACATTAAAGACAAATGAAGACCAGAAAATTAGTGATAGTGAGATCCAAGTTCCTTTCATATTTTATATTTCCTATCAAAAGAAGTGTGGCTAGAAGATTGAGGGGAGTGATTCTGCCCCTCTGCTCTTCTCTGCTGGCACCCCACCGGCAGTGCTGTCCCCAGCTCTGGGGTATCCAGCACAGGAAACATATCAGCCTCCTGTAATGAGCCCAGAGAAGGGTCACCAAGATAATTAGAGGAATGAATCACCTTTCCTAGAAAGAAGGGCTGAAATAGGATTGTCCAGCCTGGAGAAAGGAAGGCTTCAGGGTGACCTACCTGAGGGTTTCCAGTACCAGAAGGGAACAGACGTGAAAGATAAACAGGGACTATTTACAAGGCAAGACAAGGGGGAATGGCTTCAAACAGTGAAAGACTAGATTTAAATTAAATATTTGGAAGAAATTTTTTACTATGCAGGTGGTGAGGCCCTGAAACAGGTTTCTTAAAGAAGTTCTGGATGCCCCATCTCTGAAAGTCTTCAATGTCAGGTTGGATGGATTTTTAAGCAACCCAGTCTAGTATAAAGTATTTTTGATCATGGCAGGGGATTTGGAACTAGATGACTTTTAAGGTCTTTTCCAATCCAAACCATTGTATGATTCTATATTCAGATGGTGAAGACAGGAGTAATGATGCAGACAGAAGTATATCCTCTGTCAATCTAGACACTGGCTGGCAGTGAAATAAAAAGGGAATCAATATGTTAAATAAATTCTTGAGGGGGTGGGGCTGGGTGGAAGGTACTGTCCTATTTATTGATCTACTTTTGAAGTGCAGTTCTCTATGAAAATCTGAGTTTGAAAGATGGACTCCAGGACCCAAGAAGCAACTTTCAAGACCGGGCAGACAGCATACAGGCAGTGGAAATATGGAGACACATATTTTGCCACAGTACTTCTAAGAAGATTATTTTGACTTTTAGAATAACTCGAATATCAAAGACTATAGATTTAGTATAAAAAAACATTTTTCAGCAAGTGCCAAGAGAAAAAATGAACCAAATTACACACTGATAGAACAAGAAATGGACATTTACAACAGAAAATAATGTCAAACAGATAAAATTAGATAAACATGTGAATTTAGTTACAAATGTGAAGATCGATTGCATCTAAAGAGAAATAAAATGAACTGTGGTTATAAATTGGACACCATAGCATTACATGTACAAATTCAGCAGTCAGACCCATTTTTCATGGTAGATATTAGATCTGCCTGAAGATAGAAAAGCTCCCACCAAAAAAGCTGGAAAACAATTCAATGAAAGAGATGTTGTCCAAGCTGATAAACAAAACATTCCAAAACTTAAGGTGATTATAAGACTAACAATTCCACAAAGGAATAAAAAAGTTCTAAACCATGTAAAATTTTTGAAAAGATAAAAATAGTATACATTCAAAAGAAACAAGAGGCAATGAAGGGAGAAGAATATTTTTTTTTTGTAGTTCAAATGGACTTAGATCACGGTTTTAATATTAGTCTGAGGTTAATGACAAAGAGGCTTGAATAAGATAGAAACTGGCCCACTGTAACAATACATGGAATCGTAGTTTGCATCCAATGTGACAGATTCATATCTGTAGTTCAGATTTTAGTTTAAATATTTTTAGTTTCTAGGTATATGAGGTTTTTTTGAAACCTTAGTGATATACAGAAATAAATTTATTCCAAGACAAGATTGTTGCACCTTGCAGAACACTGTTAGCAACTGACAATTTAAATAACTGTAAAAGTACAAAACATATTTCAATCGGTTGTTGATGTAGCTTCTATTGTAATTTTTTTTATCCATGTCTTTCATTGCATACAGATTGCCAACAAATTGCAATATGTAAACTAAAAAAAAAATCCATAGCCAGTATTGTTCTCTCAAAATATTACATTTTACTGGCAGGTACAAGGAGATGCTATCATAAGGAAAAAAAAGGGCACAGGAAGTTACAGAGAGTGGCACCGTTGGAGTGTAGTAGTTCAATAAAATTTACCTTAAACATCCAGAAAATTTTGCAGAAAATGCAGTAAAAAAAAAAAAGTAAACTTCAGTGAACCTCTACAATATAGTTCACAAGTAAAGAAAAAATCAAAGCTGCAGTCAGATGATAGGGTTTTCTGACTGGCATCAGAACAAGGCATGGGATGTTAGAATGAGGGAAAGAGATCTTGTCCTCTCATCTTACCTACTGTCCCTTATCATTACCTAGAAAGATAACAATGTCACCATCTGGCCTTCAATGAGACTTTTACTACAAAATAAACTTAATTGCCAGTGCAAGTCAAGATGTAATATCAACACTGTGTGGCAAATGCGCCTTATGCGCTGGTCAAAATGTCATTTTTCCTACCGAGCGCTGAACAAGCTTTCTCACTATCTTCTTTAGAGTTCCTGCAAAATAAGTCTCGTGCTGTGCTATTTCCTAAATACTTCCATAACGTGATGCTCACAGGTGCTCTGAGTAAACTCTTGCAAAGCTGCAAATCACTTCAAAGACTGACAGAAAGCAAAAAGCAACCAAATTGTAGCTACAGACTTTTTAAAGCTCCATTGGTCTAGAAAAAAGCTGCTGCTATTGCTCCATGAGTGCAGACCTGAAGCGATTGATAATCGCAGTGATGAGTCATTCTCCGGGTAATCTCAATTAAGAGGTTTCTAGTGTTCAGCAAATTCTTCTTAAATGCATTTTGCTTCACAGAAGTGGACAAACAACAATATAACATTGTCCTAACCTTGTAGGAAAATGTCAGGCTTCATTAGTACTTTTATAAAGATTTACACCTTCAGATAATGAGACCATCTGCCTAAATATATTTTTCCCAAATCATAATTAGAAAAGTACTGGTTAAAAGGTTAGGTAGTAAAGGGTGGCTTAAATTATCTTCCTTCAAATCAATTCATGTCAGTCTTTCATCACTTTCACTTCTCTGTCTAAAAGTTTTCTAGTTATGTCCGTTTGACTCAAATGTTAAACTTCTAGTGGAGTATTAGAAAACTTGTTAAATATATTTATAGAGTAACACCAAACTGTCTTTGCAATATATTTTGCTGTGTGCTATAAATATTGCAGCCCACTTTAAAACTTACATTTTAAAGCAATCTTTTCAGTTCGTAATTTGAGCTTGAAAATTTATCTAAACTGTATTAAATTCCCATATTACATGAGATGAAAATTATGTAAGTCCAAACAAAATTATCCAAGTCGGATATAAGCTGCAAGAAACCGAAAGCATTACTGAAGTCTGAAGAGTTTAAGTTTCAATGTCTTGCTTAATTTCATGCTCCAACTGTCTTCTTCTCAGGTTTAAAAAGAAAAAAAAACCTCATGAAGAGAAGGGGAAAAAAAATATTTCCCTCCACTTTTTCTCATCCAAGAGCAAAAAAGCATCAAATAAACTGTCAACTACAAAAGAAACTAAAAAAATATGCCCATACACCATGCAGAGAGGACTTGTGGAATCCCTTGCCACAAAACTTTTGCAGTATCCATCAAACAAATAGTTTGATGGTTTCGCAGTAGAGGATCTACAGACTTTTACGTACACCATGGAATACCCTGCTTCTGTCACCAAGGAGCACCTGGAATTCAGCTCAGTAGTTATTATGAATTTATCTAGATAGTATCACAACATACTTGCACCAATTTGTATTTATTTTCCTGGGGTACTGAAAGAGGGGTGGCTTTGATAGTCCCTGCAGTGTGTACTTTACATTCTTAGAAAATACATTCCTGTGCTTTTGCAAGTAGTAGGTTATAGAATTATTTCTATATTGAAGGACAAAGACCTGATCTAAATTTGTGCAAGTCACTAAGTTAAGGTCTTGAACTCATCACCTAGGTGATTAGATTTTAATCTTGTCTATGAACTAACTACTTAGAGAAAGTATTCCTTTAATAGCCAGTTAAAAACCATTATAAGTTTTAGGAACTATTTTTTATTTTTCCAGAACAGTCACATTTTTCTGAAAAACACATAGGTTACATGGCCAGAGACTAAAGGTTAAATTTCAGAATGGAAATAATCTTCAGCAAAATTTGCCTTTTAGTGATCGGCCATAAACTGTTGGGTTTTGAAAGTGTTTATCCTGACTGACCATTCAACGCATTACACAGCTTTTTTATTACTGCAATTATAAGCCATGAATTTCAGTGTTGCTGTAATTATATGTGTTACCATCAAATTTAAATTAAATGTCATGTTAGCCTGACTTCCATTGGCCACTTCAGCACTCAGAAATTGTTTTCAGAGTTGACTTGGCAACATGGAATCTAAATAACCATAGGACATCTCTTCTAGGCTGAGATGCAATAGTGCCACAGACCTGTGAGCCAAAATACCAGTTCTACTCCACCAAAATTTTTCATAATTGCTATGAGATCACAGACAAGATATTTGGTGTCCCTGTGTTCCCCTTTTCCAAGGGCCTAATATTTATGACATTTTTGGTTAAAATCTCAATTTGACATGTTTGCTTGACCATTGAGAAGGTACAACCCCAAAATAATTAATTATCAATACTGGCTCTCCGGAATCTAAGCAAAGAATTGTAATGTAGAGAACAGAATTTCCACCCCTTAGTCTAAACTTTTCAGAGGGAAGATCATCTCAGAGCACATAAATAATTGCAGAATGACATATTTTTTTTACTTTCTTTCTTTATATTTTCTTTTTTTTCTCTGCCAAAAGGAATCATAAGCAAAACACAGAAGAAAAAAATTAAGCATTAAGGAGCTTAATAAATAAAAAAATAGCTTCAGTTCTAATATGTACTCTAGCAGAATTGTTCAAGTCTATATTAGGCAAAATCTGTCTTGTACCAGTCCACTCCAGGGAGGAGGAGGCCAGTGATGAAGTGATGGCTGTGACTTTCAGACAAAGCCTAAATTTATAATTTTACTACCTCTTTCAAAATTACTGTGAATCTTGCATACTGGTGGGTGGTGGTAAGGGGGATGACAGAAAGAAGTATTATATGTGTAAAAACCAGCACAGGCCTACCTCTTTTGGCTGTGATCTGGTGAGTTTCTCTTTGCTTGTGCTGCAGCCCCAGTACAGTTCTGGGAAATGTGCACAGCATGCACAGAGAACATTGCTGCATATAAATAGTGAATCCAATACATCCCAAACACAGTGAATTATCCCATGACATGATACAAAGCCAATGTCTGAGAGATCTAGCATAACTGGAATTTACTGTGCCATCTGACACAAGGGATACCTTGACGAGGCTGACCAAGCTGTACAATGGAATCTTTACTCAAAACCAACATTTCTTACAGCAAATCTGTAACCCATTTTAGACTGAAGGCTGTACTCAAACAAGTTTGGAAGGTATTTAGTTCAATGCAGTTTAACATTACAAAAGCCATGCTTTGTTCAATGTTGCTCAGAAACAACAGATGAACTGAAACACTTATTTCTGTTGATACATACTTACCCCTTTTTTCAGAGATATAAAATAGCTAGTTCACTAAATTTATTCATAGAATTCATTGACAACTGGAAAAGATGTTACTTAGAAAGAAGGAAAAGTGGCAAGAGGGACCCAAAGCAAGAGTGAGAGAATCGAGGAAACAAACATGAAGACAACAAAGGAGAAAAAAACATGCAAATAATAAGAAAGGAATGAAGATTCAGAGCTAGTGCAAGTCTATACATAAAGATTAGTCCTGAACTGAACACATCAACAATGGATTTGTTTTATTATTTCCACATAATAATAATACTAAAAGTGTGTTATTCATAATAACCAATTTAATTCTCATGTTCTTAAAGGTCATACTATCTCCTCTTTTCAAAAAAAGCAGGAGATATTTTGGGGTTGATGTGCATGGTGATAGGAAATATACTAACCAAGGAGCACAAGATATTATTCACCTAAGTATCAGCTACTGCGGGAGTAATACTTTTAGACTGCAAATAACTACAAATACAGTATAGAAATCTTCACTTTCACTGGAAAGAATGAAACTAACCTTAAAAATAAAATTATTGTATAGAGGAAAATTAGCAGCCAAATCATTAAAATGAACACAATTTGGACTAGAACAAGGAAATAAAAAATGCAAATACCACTGAAAATATATTAAATTTCTTATTATTTTTACAAGTTATACTGACTATACAGAACTAAATAGACAATTTGTTTAAATATGTTTAATTACATATTACAGGAATTGTAATTAATATATTTATTTATTCTCTTAAAATACATGAACACATCATTTTTTCAAAACTATTCTGAGAAAGACTGTTCATTTGTTCAGTGGAAGCAGAATGAGCTAAATTGTGCAACATTATTCTTAATTCATGACTTGGAATTGCTTTGTAAATGCCAGCCTCAATGTTATTAACAGAATCAGAAGAATTAAAAACAAACTGATTCATCAGTTTCTTGGGAAAAAAATTAAATTCTTGGAAGATAGCCAGAGAACAGTCAATGAAAAAAATAGAATTTTTATTTGCAAAATAAAAAATTTCCATTCCAGAATATTGATGAAGAAATAATGGTCATTTTTACCCACTATAATACCCTACAGTATTATACCATTTGTTAGTATTATTTATAGTAGAATTTTAGTAGCAATAATTTATGTTAATATTTTAGTAGTATTATTTATTAGTATTTTAGAAATGTGGAAAAATGCATCCAAAAANTCCTTCCTTCCCCTGCCCCATCCTCTTTCCATCTGATATTCTTTTTTTCTTTCTCTTTTCTTTTCCTTTTTTATTATTCCCTGTCTTCACATTCCATCTTTAAAATATGTTTTAGGAAGAAATGCAAGTCCATAACTCAGAACAGTCCACTATGGATTTTGGAATCTGGTTCTCATATTTTCCTGGAGAAAGATTTGATCACATGGCAATAGGAAATCTTTGTTTCTGTTTTTGAAGATGTACACTTTGCAAAGACGAACTGCAAGTTCACTGGACAAAAAAATTTGAGAAAAAGAAAATTACCCTGCTTCACTGTGTGCATTTCGCTATGTACTCATCTGAGAGGAAAGAAACCTGTTTTCCCATCCCTGCTCAAATTGCTCAGTATTTTTATTCCACTTCAGTATTACAGCATCTTAATACTCATTCATTTAGTTATAATATCTTCATTCTTCATAGGAAATTAATTTAATACATTAATACACTTTTGCCATCACCAGCGTTAGACTGTAGAAGAAGGAAGAGTTTTGGATCTGTGTTTTGGATTTGTGCTTGCAAATTCCATTTAACTGTTACACCAGACAGTGAAAGTTTTTTATGGATTAAGGTTTTAAACTTTTATACCTCAAGTCATAAAACAGAGATACATAACTTTCAGTGTCTCACAACATTGCTGAAAGGTTTAATTCACTGACACTGGCTCAAAATTGCTTGGAAAAAAAACTTGAATGAAAGACAGAGAAGTGCAAATGTAGTTGTTTTTGCAGAGGAGCTGTGGAAAGGACTTCTAAGGAGGTTTGTCAAGCTTGGCCATGTAATACACACTGTTTGCTAGGGACATCTGCTTAACAGCTGAATGAAAACAAGGTCTACTTTCCCTCCCATTTTTCCTGTTTTAATGAACATCTTGAGCGGACACTCATTTCACAAAGACAGTAGATAGCTTCTATTTTCTTTGCCAGACTGAACGACCTTTAAATTGTTCACTTTTTTTTTTCCCTCATCAAGAAAATAATCTTTTTCTGGATGTAATAGTGAAGTTTATTCATCCCTTTGCACTTATATTTAAGAAAAAATGCACAAACCAGAAGCTATGTTCTCCTGAGCTCTAACACCCAAGTAAAAAGGGAACAGTACCTATCATGCTTGATAGCATATCTTATGGGTACATGGAATGAAATCTCATTAAATTCTTGTGGAAAAAATTATATTTAAATGAGCAATGAAATAAGCACAGTCAACTGACAAAATTTACAGTTAACTCCTTTAAATCCATATTGCAAATAAAACCACTTTTTATCTTCTTTGTCTTATGCCCCTTCCCATTTACCTTCCTTGGAGAATGATACTTTAAAATAATATAAATATTTTAAAATTCTAACCAGATACTATGTATAATACACTGAGGTGTATTCAATGTAGTGGTACCTTTAGCTTCCTTGATATGTGTTCTATAGAGTATATTGCTGGCTTTGAAAGAAATAGCTAAAGAGCTTTCAAGCTTTAATACTCATAAATATGTTCATTTACTTCTCTTACAATATGTTAAGTCTACATTTTAAATATTTTTACCCTATGTTGTTATGAAACATTGAGAATGGACAGAACTCTAACTACATGGCTTATGACCAGGAATGCTAAGTCTTTTTTAAGA
>VZTB01006084.1:502233-518403 GCA_013397245.1 Thryothorus ludovicianus | reverse complement strand
TTTAAGATTAAAAGTGTATGGCAAAGCTAAAGTACCATGAGGAAATGTCAGATTCCATGAGATGATAATTATCTTGATATTAAGGGATCACAAATTCTAAGACAGCAAATAGACAGATGGCTGAAATTAGTTGCAATTATTAAATACAAAAGCAAAACTTTCTCCCCCACTTCTGACAAAACAAAATAATTTTTTTCTTAAAGTAGTCCACTTTACCTCACAGTTTTTAAGAGCTGCAGATTGTGTTTTAACAAAACTAGCAGGAGTTGTTTATTCTCAAAATTCAAAACACATAAGTCTTTTTCATGACACTTCCTCAAACATCAATATTTTATTTTTAAATTAAATTTATTAGATGAGTACCTCATGCAATGCACAGAGTAATAACAGAAAATGAAAAATTACACATGAAGATTTGCTTTGTGTTTGTGGAGGAGGGATGTGATTCTCTGCAAGAGAAATTAAAAATAAAGGATAAGCTTTGGAAAGGATATTTAAAATGTCAGATTGCCCCTATTTAATTAAGATTTTTATATGCTTTATAAAAATCAACCCAATCTTTCTAATACTTTTGGTATTGCTTTACAACTGCTGTTATTTATGTCATCTAAATGCAAGTCTTATTTTGCTCTGTCAGTGCAAAATAGTCTGAGCATAATTGCATATTTTTTTAGGTTCCACTTTATTTTCATAACATGCTTCTGACTCTTTCAATACTTCTAATATATTTGTTTGAATTGTACTGTTTGAGGAGAAATTCACTGTTTCTACAGTTATGTGCAATAATGAAGTCTCAGAGCGCAATGCTTTCAAAAAATGGGTTTGTTCTTTGACTATAGAAAGAAGCAGTGTTTAGGAATGATGCAGAACATTGTCACAGGAATCTGAGAGAAGAACCAAACGCATTCTTTAAAATGGCTGTTTCTCAGTTATACTGAAGCTGAAAAAAGAATGATTCAAAGTTTAATGACAAGAAAGGAATAAATTGTTCGGTGGTCATTTTCAAAATGTTATAATTAGTTGGGCTGAGAAAGAACAGACAAATATCAAAAATATATATTTACTTTGGATTAAAGTCAGATTTCTGTGCCCTGCCCTTAAAAAGGACAGTATAAAAATAAAAGTTACAGTAAAGAATAACCTTGGCCATGAGTCAAATATGACCTGCTGATACATGCATTAAAATCAACTGCAGTTGTCCAAACGCATTTAAGAGAAGATTTGTTATGAAATGTATTCAAGATGGAAATCCCCCTTTACAAGCTCATAGCTTAACAAGCCATACAAATGATCTCAGAATCATATCCTGATCTCAGAATAATATCCCCATAAACCAAGGAAATTTTAAGCTTCTTGACTATTTAAAAGCAACACAGGTTGAAAAGGTGAGCAACTTTACTCTCTTTTGTGAGAAAACATAAAAATAATAGATATGGAGAAAGTTCTGAAGTTTTATCAGCCCCACAAGGCCTAGATTCTTGAACTGAGAAAACATAATTTTCAATGGAAAGTTCATTCCCCCATATTTGGACTGTGACCATTTTCTGAAAGACACCTCTCGGTTGTGAGGCTTCCCTGGGTTTTGTTTTCTAGGGCATGGTTTTATAGCTGGAAATTAGGGAACATGACATGACTTTACCAAAGGATTTAATTATAACCTTGCAAATTGGTCCCGGTTTTGTGTTTGAGATGTATGCATATAAATTAGCAGCAGTCAGAAGGGGCTGACAAGCACCTGCCTATGCTGAAAATATTGTTTAATGTTGGGTTCAAGGGAAGTTTGACCCCTAACTGCTGATACTGACCATGGTTTCCAGTGAGCTATGCCATCTACCTTCTGCCAATCAATATCATATCTTCTGACTTGTAATCTCACCAAAAGAAATTAATCAAGAAAGGATTGTTCTGTGGAACAAACTTCACCTGATGTGCAGGGCCACAGCATCCCACTCTTTCTAACCTAATCATTGATCTGGGGAATGCAGAACAAAAAACACATTAACCTCCTATATGATAAGAGAATGGTGTCAGGAAGCTGGATTTTGCACAGGAGAAGAGCAAAACAGATATCTGCCACTCTGCTTCTTTCAGCAGTGATGCTCATGAGATGGGTTTGAACATCCATATGTGCTTAAAAAGATCAGAGCTAAAAATTGAAAAACAAAACCAACAAAAAAATCAAAGCAAATCTAAGCCTCCTTCACCTCTCTCTCCTTCTACCCAGGGTCAACCCTCCTTCACTTCCAACCTCTCTACTTCTCTACCTCTACCCCCTGAGTGGCATAGGAGAATAGGAAATGAGAGTTGTGGTTACTCCACAACAGCTCCTCCACAAGGCTTCTTCCTCCTCAGACTTTTCCACATGCTACTGCCCTTTAGGACAATCCAGCTCCAGCATGGTTTCTTTATGGGCTGCAATTTCTTTCAGTGAATATGTGCCTACTCTGACATGGGCTTCTCCATGGGCCTCAGGTGGACAGCCTGTTTCATTGTGGTCTTCTTCAGGGCCTGCATGAGATTCTCTGCTCCAGAGCCTGGAGTTTTGTTTCTGAGAAAATATCTACAACAAAAGAAAGTTGTCAATCCTTAGTGGAATCCAAAGTTATTAACTAAGGGCAAAGAATTTAATCTGTCTTTAAAATCAGAAAACTGATACACTATAACCTTACTGTGAATTAACACATAAAAGTGTTAGCAGGAGGGTGTGATGTTAATACATTATAGTTAATAGATTGCCTCTAAAAGATTCCAGCAGAGTGGAGACAATATACAATAAAAGACAGGGGAGCCTACAAGTTAGTGCTGCTCTGCCAGCACTCTGTTGGCCAGACCCTTGGACTGGAATACAAATTTTAAAATGGCTCCTTAACTAGAGGCTTCAGAACAATAAGCCAAAAAAACCAATATTTAGTATTACTCTGTGTAGGGTTAGACTGGAGGCTGAATTTCTAGCTCTTCCTTCACCATTTTACACAGAAAACTAAAAAAAAGACAACAACAAAAAAAAAATCAAACAAGCAAGCAAAAACAAAAACCCAACCAACCAACCAACCAACCAACCAACCAACCAACCAACCAACCAACCAACCAACCAACCAACAACCAACANCAACCAACCAACCAACCAAAAAACAACAAAACCAACTAAAAAAAATAAGAAACAAGAATCCAAACAAAATAAGAAACAAAAACCCAAACAAATGAAGACAAAACTCCCAAACAGACAAACAAACATTTGTCATCTCATTCCTTACCTAATTTTTCAAAATTAAGCAAATGCAAATGCCCAGCTGAGGGGACCTGACCATTTTTAGAGGCCCCACAAATCAGTCCCATGGCTCAGACCAGCAGCAAGAAGTGTTATTCATCCCTCCTTAGGGAACTGGGAAGCTTCTTCCAAGGGATCATCAGGGTGGTTTTATTGGTTCACAGTTTCACAGCTGGGTGCATCTTCTCTGTGTGTTCTTCATCTCATTCTTTGGAACCAATGCCACAATTTGAGGGTCATAACTCCATCATATGCTTTCCTGAGGTACTGCAAGAACAGTGAGCCCTGTGCATTTTTGTGCCAACCAGTCTCTACAGGATGCTGTTACAGAAACACCAGGGCAGAGACTTGATCAGATATGGATCAATGTAGCTGCAATTAGTGTTCAGTTCCTTTAAGTTTTCCATGAACTTGAAAGATCAATCAGAAGGGGAGGTTTGCTGTTGATCAGCCAAGTAAGATGCACTTTATTTCATAAAATTTTGGAAAAAGTTGTAGCTTGCCAAATAGCCTTTAGCAAACATTATGCACTTTACTTGCGTCATTTGGAGACAAACGATGACAGCCAACTCTCGATACACCAGTGTTAATAATTTTTGGTGGGAGTTTTCATACTTGGAGACCAAGGGATATATCTTAACACATTTCCTGAAGACAATTGCCACTGAATATTATCACAGCTCTTCTGAAAGCTATGTTGGCTCTTATTTCTGGGCTTTTCTTATGTCTGGAATTTTAAATTGGCTGGCTGTGCTTAATATAACTACTACACTGAGAAAAGGAATTACCAGTGTATCCATACACATATACTGAAGAATTTTCCTGAAAATTTAAGTGTTTTCCTGAAATTTTAAGTATTTTATCAAGTCTTTCCGTGTAAGCAATGATAATAAAAGCTTAACTGGGATTAAGCAGTAATTGCAGGCAATAATTCTAAGAAAGGTCCAATTGTCTTCATTATGTGAGAAGGAAAGACAGTCATGAAGTTAGTTCTGCTACTTTGAAAATATATGAGCTGTTGCTGCTAATTGCAGTGTTGAGATGTTACAAGATGCACAGGAGTCAAGTGTTCCTGTTTTCTGGTAATTCACCTGTGTGATTATTAGGCTTTCTTGTTCATTTGCTTTCTTGCAGATACCAAGATTAATTTTTCAATACATGTATTATATCTTCTAAATTTAGGAATATGAATATTATTATTAATTGTCATTTTTTATAACTTGGCATTCAGAAACAGATTTTTTTTCTGGTTTATGAAAAATTCTTTTGTCTCAGTGTTACATATCTTTGAGCTCAGTGCTAATATCCTCTGGTCTGGGGTAGTAGAAATTACTATCTACTGAATGGGAGTGCTGAGAGTTCCTTTGTCAATATTAGAATTATCTGCAAAGATGTTGAAAAGAAACAAATCCTAGTATTCTATGAGCCTTTAGGACAAAGAGAATTCTTTTCTCCCAACTATTTTTCACTGAGTGATTCTCAGAATGTAGAGATACTAATTTAAAAGAGGAATCATTTGTCATCCTTGTTTTGTGTTTCAACTTGTGTTTTTAAAGGTTTGGGATATAAACAAAGCAATTTGACTAAAATATTGTGACAAATAAGTCAGTGCATCAAAGAGGTAAAATAGTAATAAAATATTCTAAGAGCTACAGAAGCAAAGAAGCATATCATGGAGGGGCTCTGAGCTCCATTTGTCATTAATTTATTGGCACAACTTTGTGAATATTCCATTATAGAAACAACCTAACCAGCTATCTGTGAAATCCTATGTGTCTGCCAATTGGTGATTTTCTTTTGGAACTGTCAGCACTTTTCACTGTACATAAGGCAACTTACTGCAAAGGATGAAAGAAAACACAAAATCAATAGCTAAATTTTTTTGATGTTGAAATGCACGTGTGAAAAACAATCTATTGAAAAGGAGCACAAGTTAATTGAATCACATTAAAAACACTGTCATATATTGTTCTGGAAACAATACAGTATAATATTATTCTTTATTTCTAAAGTAAAAGTCACGTTGCTCTTCTTACACATTCCCTTTTGCTGCTCATGGAAAAAGTCAAATTACTGACATAGCACAAGAACAAGTCAATAAAATCCCATTTAACACATTTTTGTTCATCATGAACCTGTACTGCAGATCTTTCCTTAGGTACTTTGATGATTTTTTTTCCTGATATATATCATTCATGAACATAACCAGAACATGTGGAACAGTTTGACTTTCTGATATCAAGTCACTCTTTACCCTGCCTTCTTTAGTGATTGATTTCCAAATCTAGATTCTCCCTCCACTCATTACACCAGTAGTGCTGTCTTTCATTATTACTGAATAACATGCATTAAAAAATAATAATTACATTAAAAAAATTCCTCATAACATGACAAGAAGAAATTAGTTGAATGTCTTGAAACAAAACTCAAGTCTTCAGTTGCAGTCTTTTCATCCCTTAGGTTTTTCAGCCAGCATTCTATAACTTTGATCTTTTGTTTAAAGCTACTAACAACATGGTCATTTTAAACTTGGCTTTTATCTTTCTTAGCCCAGTTGTGCTTTGGCACACAGTCTGATAACTGTATGGTTGAAGAAGGAAAGTGTGATGAGCAGCAGGGTAATAATAGCTAGAAGTTGTTTCCCACACTATGTGAAGAAAGATAAAACCATTGCATTACACTGTACTATGAATATAATTATTTTTGCAATTACTATCTCACAGCACTTGAATCTACCTATTCTTTCTTCAGAACAAAACGGTAACTTTGGGTTTCCCCAGTCCATTATTTTATCATGGACATTTTAAAAAAATATGTTCAAAGCAGATGCAGTTCTGTGGGATGTCTGAGTGTCATCTTCATCCATCATGAGCACTTTTCACAGCTCTTGTAATGATTGAATCAGATTTAGTATGTATATATCACACAAACACATATATGAGTCTGTATTTATATATGCAAACAAGTATAGGAAGAAGTGCATATTTCATACACAAAGTTATAAAACTCTTGTATTTTTCTCTGAATGGAGTATTTGAGCTATACTATTTTAGTTTTCAGTTTTCAGCAACACAATGACTAGCTGAATCTGTCAGTCCCTTGAGTTTCAAACTGAACAAGCCCTGACTCTACCAATAAATCTAGTTCTCACATATTTTTTTCTTCCTCACATCTCATACTCATCCTGTATCACATTCCATCTTTTCCCTTTGCTTCCTTTTTTCATAGTGTTTACATTCTAAAAAATGTTTTGATGATCTTTTTTTTCTAATATATCATGTTCACCAACACAGTCAGAGCACAGGATTCTTCACATACTCTTCCTTGCAAATCAAAATCCTCCAGTAAGGCATATGGAAATTTTTCCAACAAAGCAGGTGTCAATTATAAAAGCAGCTTTGTCAGAATCAAACTATGCTAAAAGGAACATGTTGTTAGAAGCAGCAACAAATGGTCAACAGGGGAAGTAAAAATGTGTTGTTATTTTTTCTTTTTTTTTTCTTCTTGAGGCATTGCTTTGATTTAATAATTAAAAATGGTATCAACACTTTAAGGTTTATGTTTTCTTGGAGGTTTTGTGTTTGTTTGTCTGTCTGTGTTTTTGCTTTGACATAATGCAAAACAAAAAAAAGACACAAAAAATCTATTTCTGGGAAAATTTGGAGCAAAAATTTTGAAATATTGAAATTTTCAAAAATCCCTTTTTGAAGAAAACACTGGTTTTATATCACATTACAATTATGATATATTTTTCTCTCCAGGGACACAGAGATCTCTGGTTTGAACAGTTTTCTGTAGGAAGTTTACCCAAAGGGCAGAGCCTGTGTTGAGTCACTGTCAAGTCTTGGCTTCCCATCACTCAGCAGTTGACCCTCACTGCTCCCTGACAGGGATGGAGAAGAATGGCCAGGTATTTCAATCAGTTTTTTGAATGTCAGAAAGCAGTTTTCTTAGTTGGCCTTTAGCAGTGATGGTTCCTAGTTCTTTTTCACAGAAGTGGCAGCAGTTCAGGGGAGAAAGGCCCATGGCAGGAACCAGCCATGTATATGGACTTCTAGCAGTGAGGAACATGGGACAGAACTCAAGGGAAGCTTTGACTCCTGTGCCTTCTACCTATTGCTGGACAGAGTTTAAACCCGTCAGCTTAGTTTTGTCTGGAAAATTGTATAACATTTGGCACAGCTGGAGGAATTTACTTTAGTTACAAAGTAAAACCAGCTCCAGTAGGCAGTACCTATCCTATTTGACTCAAAAAATATTTGAGATTTCCATACAGAGCTTGGAAATTATCTTATCTGTTACCTGGATAAAAATCTGTAATACTGTGAAGTCTACAGTAAGCTCTGCTAAAAGATGTATTTCTACTGAAGCTAGACTCATAATAGAGATATTTATTTTGTCTGATGAGGAGAACATTTTGTTTCTCCTGATTTTTGTCTGATGTACATATTCCAGTCTTGAATTTTGCCTTTGGAGCAAACTTGTCATTTCTGCAATTATTTTTCTTTCCATTAATATGAAAAATGTTTGAAGTCTGAGCAACTCCTTTCATAAGAAAAAGCTTCATATCTCTGTAGAAACCCTCTTCAAAGCTTCATGTCACAGTGGGAAGAAAAGCCTTTTATAAAAGCTTGCATTGTATGAAGCAATTATCATAATCTCTTGGGACTGAGTGGATGTATAATTTTTAAGATATCTGTGTAAGTGAGCAGGGCTCTTCACTCTGCTCAGGCACTTTGTTTATTTAAGGTTTTTTCACTATTGTCAGTGTTAATATAAAAAGCAAATGTATCTCATTAAGCTAAGAAACATACATATTGCATGGTTGAAATAATAAATTTACTTTTTTTTTACAATATTTAATTCAGACTTTAGAAAACATTCTAATTAAAACTTATCAGGGAACCATATTTTTAAAGATCAAGGCAGAGCTGTATAGCAATATAGAATCCAATAGCAAGGGAAAAATGCTTTAAAAAAAGGGAGGCAATTTATTTTGTGCACATATGCTTCTATCTGAGCTATCTGTGTAAGTGATACATGAAGCAACAGAATTGTCTTAAAATTAGTTGTAAAAATGTTATGTTCAGAGCCATCTGAAGTATCACTTCAGCTAAATCACTTTTGAAATATTTGAAACACAAATCTACAAAGATGTAAAGTACTCAGTACATAAAATATCATCTGCACCTAAAGTAATGGTGGTTTCATGGTTGCCTACAAGCTTAAAATGACAGGTTTCACCTACCAGTAAGGGACATTTTGAACTTAAACCAACTCAAAATTGAAACAATCTACTTATCAAGTCACATAAAATAATAAAAATATTTAAGAAGAAAAACATCTTAACAAAGTTATGAATTAGGGTAACACTCACTTTTCTCACAGCACTGTCTAGTGCTTGTTATAAATTTTTTATTTATTATTTCACTCTAGAAGAATATAGGACAGCTTTTTTCATGTTTAGACATTTTTATTCAGTTTTCAGTTTTCAATTGAATTTCCAAGAAGTTCAGAAATTTTTGGAACCTTTGCTCATAACTGCTCAGATTTAAAAAATAACCTGAAATATATTACCTCAGTAATATATTTATCTGTACCTCAGTGTTATGCTTTAAATATTTTATTGGAAACTGAAGTAATAAATGTAATAACTGAGTAACTGAAGAAATAAATACAGCAAAGAATGTGTGAGTAGTAGTAGTAATAATAAAAATAATAATAACAATAATAAATGATATTGTTATTGCAATCACTGGAATTTTCTTTAAGTTTTCAAAATGTCACTCTTAAGATCCTCTGTCATTTGCTGACTTTTTTATTCTTTATCCACTCATTGCTCATTGATTAGAAGTGCAGAGGTCAACAGAACTATCCATGACTCATGTCATAAGACAGACAAATCACAGGAGAAAAGCGAAGCAAGTACTTCAAGAATTGAAGCAGCATTCACAATTTTTACCTTGAATAAAATAAAAAGAGCTATCCACAAAGCTCAATTTTTTGAGTTTTGTATGTGGGAGTACTTTTTTATGGTAAAGGTTTAATTTAAAATTTCAGTTATTACTCCTTTTAAAAGACAATATTTTCTTAATACTACAATTTTTGGGGTTTTTACCATCAGCCTAAATCCAGACATGTTAAAATGTGTTTCTTCTCTCTCTAACCCCAAAATACATGTCTTTTAATTTGCTGAACTATGATGTCTACCTAAGGAAAAGCATTTCCTATTGTACTATAAGCCTCAGTACCACAAGAATATTGGATTTTATCGATCTCTTGATAAATTTACTTCATGTCCAAGCAGTACTGTGAAGAGTTTATAAAGGAGTAATTTTCCCCACTCTATACCTATTCCACTGTGCATTTGCATTTTAGTTCCAAATATTTGTATAGGTAAAATAGTGGAATTTAATTAGAAATTAAAACTATCTTCAGAGCTAAAACCTGACCAGATCTTAGACTTACTCTTATGTCCTGACGTTTTCTGAGTGCAGTCTTTAGTAGTCTCAATGCAACACTTTTTTATATTTGTTCTTGTTTGTGTGCAGTTTCTAGCTTTATTATCAAAAGATACACTTGCTAAATATAAGAATACAGGAACGGTGTCCTGCCATCATAAGCATTAATATTAGACAGTTGTTTTCATGAAATGTCCAAGCTCCACTAAAAAGTTGACAGATGGTGGGGGGTTTTTGTGTGGATTTTGTTCCCCCATACCTTTAGAAGTATGCTTCTCCTCTTCACAGGATTCAGATGCTTTTCATGTTCATAAGGACTGTCCTAGTGGACCTGCAGCTCTGCCATCCTCCTGCTCGCAGCTCTCTGCCCTCATCTCCTTGCAAAACATTCCAATCCTCTTCTGTGCTAATTTTGTCTCTCAATTTTACGTCATCTGTGCTTCATTAGTATGATCCTGCTATTTGCACCGGTGTCATTAGTAGAAATAGACTGCCCCTAAGTCTAAATCTCAAGGAATTCCACAGACAAGTCTATCCAGTAAAATCATTGTCCTCTCAGCAAAAGTGTTTACACCCACTAATACTTTTTTTTTGGTAGAAATTGGGCTACATTGAATTTAAGACTGAATTCTTTTATACTAACTGAATCAAATGCATGCTAATGCTGAGTATTCTAATTTTAGTATTTAAATATTCCAAGACATCCTGGAATACTGGAATCCAAAATGCTTGGAAATCTCAGAATATTAGGTCTGTAAGCCAACACTTAGAATTAGAGACAGGGTTTGACCTGAAACTTTGGAAAAGGCTTTCAAGTATAGGGGCTAGAAGTAAGTATGTGGTTTTATAACTTAAAGCAGAGTGCATTAAGTAGAGGAAAGTTTAGTTTTAGAGATTAAAAGCCACAGACAAAGCAGAAGTAGTTACAAAGGTTAACAAGAGATTTTAAAATGTAATACTGGAAGGTTTAGGTGTTAAGAGGTGATTGGTTAAGAAAGTTCACACTGTTATAACATGAATTATCTTAGTACTTGTTTAATAACAAAAATATCTAGTTGGCAGAATTTTATTGGCCCATAAAGCCTTAAATAGTCTGATAAGAAGAAATCTTGTGACTTTTTCCCCATACTGCTAACATCTGTAAGAGGGATCCATTCTCTCTCTGCTCTGTAGAAGATAATAAAAATAAACTGCGCCTTCTGAAAAATTCAAAAGTCCTGTTTATCTGTTTCAAGAAGAAATCCCCACACAGAAAACCTAAGGTGTAAAACCATCATGTGAGAAGTCATAAACTCACACTGGAAAATTTTGTGCTGCCAGAAATTACAATTCACAAAATTAAAAGATTTAAATGAAAAATTCAGGACCCCTACTGCTGTACATCATTTTAACCAGACAAACTATTTAGGCTTGATGATTTGCTCATTGTGTATTCTTTGTAGAATACACCAATATAATCTTTGGGAGAATTTAAGTAATACATACAAGCACACTCTCACACAGAAGCACTTGCTTGCTCACTAATTGCACACAAAATAAAGTGGTTGTAAACTCATATAAAATTATATTAGCTGGAAGTTATTAATCGACAATATCTTCACTCATGTTGATAATGTAATCCATGTTTATCTGCCAACTTTCATATTGACAAAATACTTAAAATGGCCATAAAAGATCAAGAACAAGCTTTCTTCAAAAAGTCTATTAAATAGTCAAGGGATGGATATCTATATTCTCCTTGCACCACTGAGCACAAAAACACAGTTGTTGCTTTTTCTCCTGAGGCAATTTCTAACCATAAGGCAGTCATTCAGAGAAATTGCATCCCCAGATCCTTAAGGCTAAGCATCTTTCTACTGTAGGAAATGCAATCTAATTACACTGGCAAATAAGCAGTCTTCTCAAATTGAATTCCATGTGACAGTAACATGTGATGACATTTAATGGTGTTTATTTCTTCGGAGTTTGTTTGTATTGCAAGAACAGTCTAACCTGTACAGGAAAAATACCTTGTTCTAACTATCATCAGATTTTGTGTTGTCTAAAGAGAAAGCCATTTAGGCCTTATAGAGAATATTTTGTTTCAGCAGAGGTGTTTATGGGATTTTAGTAACAATATCTACACTGGAATAGAAGAGTTAACATACCACTTCAAAAAAAAAAAAAAAGACATTAAAAATTTTAGTCTCTTGATTTGCAAACCCTTGCAAGTAGGGGCCTAATACCAGAGGTAATCTCCCAAATCTAAAAATCAAACATGTTTAATTAGAATGAGCTAGAACAGCAGGGAGAAAAATCTCTAGAAGTGACTCTTTTTACATTGGTTGCCACTTAACCAGAGACACAAATACTTAATACGTGGTGATAACACAGACAACTACTTTTTATCTTGCCTTTTAAATAAAGTAGCGGCTTTGGGGAACTATCTGCTAATGTTTAGTTTACTGAACACTGCCTTGCCATAGATTTGAAATTAAAGAAGAAATTTCAAAGGCAGAACAATTATTCCAGTTGGAGAGCTTTAGAGATTTCACGGTTATTGCACTGAATTTAAGATATCCTTATTGCTCTAGAGATAGGCTATATCCATACTTCAGATGGCACTGCAGCATCCTGGTAAACTTAGACAGTTTAAATGATCTAATTCAGGTACCAGGAGCAGCCAAACAGCAGCTGCACTGAGCTCTCACAGCTGCACGAATGTGCACTAATTTACCTTTGCTGAGAAGGCCTGATAATTCCCCCCAGCTGAGAGCTGCATTAGCGTGGCTAGCCTACCTGCTTTGCCTAAGTTATGTTGAGTAACTTCCCAGTGCAGGGAAATACAGTGCAAAAGGAATCACCAAGGCTTGGAAGGTATGAGTACAGTGAATGGGCTCAGGCTTACCAGCAGTTACAGGTATCCAAGAGTGTGGTGGTGTCCAAAGCATGTAACACTCAGCGCTTACTCTTCCTCTGCACCGTGATATCATGGAAGAATGCATGTGCTCTGCATTATGTCTTAAAAATTCACCACTCAGTTATAGCCTTACTGTGGATTTCATCTTTTTAGATTCAATAAGAACAGCAAGAATAGGGCTGAAGCAATGTGTTCCAGGACACAACAAAAGTATTCTGTTCAATTCCTCTGTTTCCTTCCTCTGTTTTCTCTGTAGCAGTCTTTGATTTCTTTGATATTTGCCACAGGAACTGTTTATCTGATTCTTAAAGCCTTTCAACATTAGTCTCAGAAAGTGCTTTCTCCGTCCAATAAGATTTGTGTGACAGATGGTGCAAATGACCACCACATTGATGTTATGTGAAATGATATTGCTTACTGCTTGATGTTTCACCAGCTGACAAGGGTGGACAACTAGCAGTGATAAGTCTGGGAAAAGAAAAATCGCATCCAGATTTCTCTGATTTTTGCAGGTAAGTTTTAAGAGTAACTCCTCTTCACCTTTTTCTAAATATCTTATTCCTAAGTATCTCTTGCCAAAGCTCCTGATCTCTAAGGACATTTGCAAAGCAAATATCTTTCCATTGAAGGCAGATTTCATCATCTTAGTCATTCTTTCTCCTCAAGCAATCTATTACTTAAACTCTTCTATTCTTTGTGATACAGGCAGATTGTCAGTGTATGTGTGTAGAATATATCATTCTGTCTGGACACTTCCAGGTTTCTTAGTGTTTGGGTTGCTAGGTGTTTTGGTCCATCAAACATGTCAAGAATTCACTTGCCTGGAAAAACAAGGTCTAAATGAAAGAAAATGTAACCTTTATCATCTATGATCTTCTGCCTAGTACACACATCCTCATTCTCCCTGGAATTAGAATAGCATAAAAAGTATGCAGACTTCCAGCTTTAAGATGACAGGACCTTTCTTGTCAGGTTAAGCAATCATTTTCCTTTTCCTATTTTCTCTGCATGTCTCTACTCGTTATGTCTTCATCAAATTCCCTTCTCACATGGTCCATGACTCTGCTTATTTGTTGCTCTAAGTTCTACCATTTCCAGCCCCTGAAGACCCAGACTCAGGCAACTTTCTTCCCTAATTTCTATGAGATTCCTTTCAACAAACTGTTGGTGCGAAGACTGATGTCAGGTCTTCTTCTGGTTCCTGAACTATCTAATAAGTTTTATGATATGTTCTTGTTTATTATTTCATTTAAAATACACCATCTCTCTAAGTTATATGAAAGTCTACAACACAGAATGAACGTGCATGCAATAAAAATGGAGAGTTCCTTTTTATTCCAAAAGAAAGATAGTTTCATACAAGATTATTCTTAATTACTGTCCAGTCTGTTGAAGAAACTTATTTTGTAAAATGAACTTTGGTTAATAAAGAAACATTTGTCTTCTTTAAGGTTGAATCCAAGCTGAAACTTCTGTTTAACTATATTTTGCTTTCTATACAATGCAGAAGTCTGAGAATGTTTTGCAGTGATTTATGACAACCGCTTATTCTCAAATGGAGCTATGAGTAAATCTGTATAAAACACCTACAAAAAGAGTCAGGAAACTTAGTAACACTACAAGTTATATTTTCAGAATCAGTCAGCAAAAGATGTCTAAGACATATTTTCATTCAACTAAAATTCTCACTCGTTTTACATTCCATTTATTTCAAAAATCTTTTCTCTGAACAAGATTGGGGTTTGGTTGCTAACCATTCTGAATTTTGTACGACAGTTCAAACAACAGATTTGTCTTTTTAACCACATGATTCATATCTCTGAATGTTTTTATTACTTCTTTCTTCTTACAATAATAGCAAACTTCTACAATTGGTCTTCAATTCCACTTGCCTTTAAAGCTCTTCCTACAGCAAATAAGAAAGATCAGTTTCACTTCTGACTGTTTCATGATGATAGCTATCACTGCCCTTTTTTCTGTGAGTTTGGTTTTGGTCACTCTTCTTTATGCTGACACCCAGCATTTGGAAAATCAGCACCACAATATCTTTCTTCAAACTTCACAATCTATGAAACCTTCCTAAGGAACAGTGATAAAGATGAAAAGAAGCAGCAAGAACTACCTGGCATATCCACTGCCCTGGAATACACTTTGCTTTTTATTTATGACCACAAATTATCCCTTGCATGTCTATCTCATGTGAAAACTTCAAGCAAAGAATCCTGGTCACTTTCTTTTGTCCTCCATTTGTATAATGCCCACAACAGTAGCTACACAAAAGTGTCTTGTTGGAACAAATGAAAACAGAATTTTTATTCTGTTTTGAGATCTGGCAGAGTTACAGAATGTAAACACTATTGTGTTACATATTCATCCTTAAACCATGAACCCACTTTCACTCTGGTAGGTCCCACTGCCTCAAAAGGACATACACTCTGTAAAATCTACCATTCAAATGGACTCTATCAAGGTGAAAAAAATTCATAACCTACTGATTATGTTAGGCCAACTGTTGGAAATAACGTAATTCTGTTTAAAATTTAAAAAAAAAAAAGAAATCATGCAAAAGGTTTCTAAAAAAGATTTTACTTTGAAACTTTATTTTTTAAGCAATCCACATTTTTTATTTTAAATATTTGTACCATAGTGTATATTTTTTTAAGGGATAACAGTTAATATGATCCAAAGTATGGAAATATTTTAGCATTTATTTTCTCAGATTCTGAGTCGGATTTTTAGTCCTTTAGAAGGCAAAATAATGAAAGAAGTTTGGTCATCAGGAAAGGCTATTAAAAGGCAAACAAGAGTCTCCATGACAAGAGAGGAGGAGAGAAGGAAGGAGAGAAAGATGTTCATGTTCTCTTCCAGGAATAATGGTGCTGATGTTCACAAATTTGCTTTTCTTTTTTTTTCTCTGCTTAACCTTCACTCTCCCAAGAGGAATAACACTTGCCACTGACAAATTATTCACACTGTGTCAAATGACACTAATCAAGTAATTTATTACCATAAGTTTTCAACTGTTCCTCAGAACAACAGCACTAAATAGACAATTAATTCTCAGGTCATGCTGTGGGTATTAATAGCAGCTGAAATGGAGAAGGATAGTTTAGCAGGAACAATTTGGTCAATTGAGTAAACAATACATATAACCTCAAGTAACTGATTTATTATTTATCTATCTAATATTCAGGTTGATCTACGCAGTCCATAGGGGAAAAAAAGAAGATTATTGTATGGATCAGCAAGAAAACACTGCTCACTGCTCCAGGGAAAATTGAGATTATGAAGACAATGTTCGAGATAATTTTGCTTTAAAAATAGAATAGTTGAATTATTACTTGAATTATAAAGAAGATTTTAATTTCCTTAGTGCAGCTTCACTTGTTTTCAGACTGATATTGTAGCCAGATTTTCAGAATAGTCCATCATTCCCTATCTGCAAATCAGTGTCAACAATTGGACACTGATAGCCCCCTTCAAAAATTGGCTTCATACTCTTACTATGCCATCTCTTTTGCAAGCTCTTTGTTCACAGCGGT
>VZTB01006084.1:336655-502222 GCA_013397245.1 Thryothorus ludovicianus | reverse complement strand
TTGTTCACAGCGGTCAGCTGCAAAAAGCCTTGAAAATCATTCTGTGGAAATGTCTAAAATAAAGATCAAAGCACTGTGCAGCATAAATTGAGCAAGCTGCCTCAAATGACACACAAAAAAAGAAATCTGCCAACAAAATGCCTAATACATATTTTTGGTCTGGAAGAAAACACAACACATGATTCTGATCCTATTCATTTTCATAATTGCTGAAAAACCTGATTCAGAGTAGCCTTGAAAAACCATATGAGTTCTTCTACCATGGTTTATGCTATGAATTGTTGGTATCTCAGGTATTAAAAGAACAAGCTTGTCAATCACATATTTGAAACGTCATAAAAATATCATCAAATATGAAATATAAAGACCTTGAACACTTGCAAATCTCCTCACCAAAAAAAAAAAAAATTAAGGGTGGGTTTAGGTTTAGTATTTGCCACAACTTTTGGAGGGACAAAACTATCACATGAGATGAGCAACATAAATTAATGCATCCATAACAGAAACAAGAACATGTTTTACCATCCACCATCTACTGTCAGCAACATTTTGATTCAGAATTATTTGTATTTTTTTATTTCTATGTACATTGTTTCAGATTTAATAGCAGATCATATTTCATATTTCCAAAAAAATGCCATTCTCTGCAGCTGTCTGAGCAAAGAACAGTATGCAATCAGACAAGTTTGTCACAGTTTCTATTGGTTCACATCCTCCCTGACTCATCTGGTTAAATCAAGTTTATGTGATTAAATGGTACTGAGATAATCAAGAGTATAGCAAATGAGTGGATGTTCTGCTAATATGTAAAGCTCTGGTCTTGTCATTTGCCCCTACTTGACATCAGGTTGAGAACATGCCCAAGTGTTAAACAATTTTCAGTCTTCCTCAAAATGAAGCAGCTAAGAAAACTGAACTAATTTGAAACAAAATTATGACAATTTAATAGAAATCTTAACAGCATTTTGATCATACCATGTAATATTACAGTAATAAATATCTGGCATTATTAAGCATGCATATTGCATTTTTATTACTATTATTTCAGTTTTACTGTTTAAAAAATTCTCCCATACTTCTATTCATTTAAGGAAGGTTACTGAAAGCAAAGTGTATTGTTTGGTTTTTTTCTTTTGTAAGAACATGTATTGCCTAACTACATGTAAGGACTCTAGGTCAGCAAGCACACAGAGAGTTGCTACTGAGAGTGTCACTGAAACAAGTGCTTCTGTATTTGCTCAACTAATCCTTCAGGTTAAAAACAAACACCTTCCTGAAAAAAATCTAGAGTTACAAGGCCTCTGCCAAGATAAACAGTGCAGAATATCCAGCTGTCAGAGTTATATTTGAAGCTCTGATCTCTGTGCTGATGAATATTATCTCTGTCAAAAACTGAGAACAGCAATACTTCTGTTCTCTTCTGTGATATCTTCATCCTGGCTGACAACTATTTTTCTTCTCCTCCTCCCAGGCTAGTAGGAAGATAGCTGCTGAGTAAAGGTTGGGTTCATTCTGTTTCCATCAGGCAGAACATTTTTGTTACTTCTTCCTTTCCTCCACACATTTTATCTTCTCACTAACTGCTGTTCTGCTCGCTCCCATGTTTCCACTGATACTATCATTGCCTGGAAGAAATCTGGAAAACCCAGGTGAGCAGCAGGCCAGATCTTCATTTATCACCTGTAGAGCCGCTGTGCATCTTATTCCTCACTCCTGGCATCCTATTTTTAAACCAAGTACAATTTAATTATTGTTAATTGAAATTACTTTCAGTATAATTTCACACCAAAATTTGCCTACTACTGTGTTGATTGAACAGCTGAGCTATAATTTTCATTGTTGGAGCTAGCTTTGGAAGGACAGCTCTATCTGTGTATGGTGGGAACTGAGTCTGTTTTTTATACATGTTTAAAATTCAGACAACATTTTGGTGTGCTATAATAACACCTTAGAAACACGTCTAATGTGATTACCTGGACACACGCCATGGAGCTGCAGTCTCTTCTCTGTACTATGAAGCATTTTCTTCCTGTCTACCCAGACATGTATATTTAGGTATTGTCAAGGTATAGGTGTCCACCGAGTATCATAGTTGGTGGGAATTAGCAGATCATTCAGAAATCATTTTCCCTGGAGTCCCCCCAAAAAAATATTCAGAAGTCCTTGAAGAGTGACCAAATATTAACCTGCAGGATGTGCACTACTGCACCATTCTCATTTCTCTGCATCACTGTAGGAAAAGGCAGGCAAATCAGATGTTGTCAAAATATAAGTGATAAGAGATAGGGTTTGATGGAAAAGAATTTATAGCATTCTTTTCTCAAATGAAAGCATGAACTGAGTGGAAAGTATTTCAGAGCAATAGCCTAAAATTAGGATAATTTTCTTTGGATGAGCTAGAAAAATGTCCACAACTCACTGAAACTGTCAGGGAAGATCAAGTGGACACACTACAAGGAATTATAGTTTATATCTTATCCTTCAAAAATTTCAGAAATATGTCTTCTATTTTGAAATTTCACAGACTCCTGAAAGTATACATTATACATTCAGAACAAGGGGAAAAAAAACACTAGGGAATTGAGTCATTTCTTTAAATATTAGCCCTCCTAAAACCCCACACTGCAGAAGTTGTCTCTTATTGGCCTCAAAGTCTTGGTTTTAGCCCCCAGGTGGTGATAGTTCACCCCTTCTGGCTTATAAAGACTAGCCATTACTCACCCAAAAACTCACTTTCCTCCCTCAGAGATGCAAACCAAGTCTCAGTAAAGCATCCTGGTGCCTTCTCAAATGAGAAAATGTTTTGAGTTGTCCAGAGAAAAGGAAGGTCAAGGGGAACCTCATTGCTCTCTACAACCACATGAAAGGAAGTTGCAGTAGGTGGAGGCCATGTCTTCCACAATGCCTGCAGTGAGAGGACCAGAGGAAAGAGCCTTAATTGAGAGGGGATATTCAGATTTGATATTAGAAAAAATAAATTCTTTTAGGGTGCTCAGACACTGGAGTAGGTTGCCCAGGGAGATGATGGAGTCACCATCCCTGAGGTGTTCAAGAGACATCTGGTTCTGGTACTGGATGATGCTTTAGTGATTTAGGGGCTTCAGTGGTAGTGCTGGGTGGATAGTTGGATTGGATTATTCTATTACTTTTTTTATTCAAATATTCTTTCAGAAACAAAAGAACACATTTCAGTGTATAAATATATCCTTTAGAATACTGATGGAAATTTATAGTCCTGAGTGCTCATAACACTAATTTTAGTTGAGTCATATTCCACAAAGGCTCAGGATCTATGAAAGAATGCTCCCTTCTCCTGGTTTCAATACTTTTCTTAAATATTATTTTAATAGATATTTGAGGGACAGAAAGAGGAATAATTGTATTCTTGAGGGAAATAAATGTACAAAAAATTCAGCAAAGTCTACTACAACAAATTGCATATCACTTTTTAGACACGTAGGACCCTGTGCTTATGCAAGGAGAATTTTAAAGTCATCCGTGAGAGGAAAATACCAACTGTCAGCTTTTTTTCTGACTTACTAACAATTTAATCACAGCATTTCATTATCAAAACAAAACAAAACATAACAAAACAAACTCCTAGCTAATTTTTCTCTTTTACTTGGCTTGGTGATCAGGAGAGGTGTCTGCTGGAGGTGGTACGCAAGGTCTTCACACGTAAGCAAGTAATTTTAAAAATCTGCAGTCCAAGGAGTACCACAGATTTCATCATCATTTTTCAGTTAAGAAAATAGAAAGAGCATCACTGAGCTCAGATTTTTTTCAAGAGTTATGAAATTTTGCACATATTCCTGGGGATAGGTTGTGACTTAGGCAGTTAGGGATGACTTCAACAGGTGAAAATTGACTCTTTCAGTGCTGAGTTGTGGATAAGATAATGCATAAATCATTATGCTTCTTTCTTGGTTCACCTAGATAACTCAGTAGACCAGCACATGAAGTTCTGTGATGTGACACTGTATTAGCACCTGATGCTACTCTCTAGTTTAGTCCATTCCAAGAAAATTATGAAGGAAGCTTTTCCAGTTGCCAGGACTGCAGTTTAATCTAGCCCTCAGGTATATAATTAATAGGCAGATTAGGACTTGATCAATCACAGTCACTCACTTTACTCTAAAAACGTCTTTAATGGAGTGGAATAAAAATATCTAGCAAACAATATTTGGCAGTCCTTTAAAATAAATGGGAAAATTTTATTCTGCATGATCCAATGTAATACACTCTTTCAAAATAAAATGTCCTTATCCAGTCTTTTTATTAAAAGATTGAGACATTTAACTATCATAAATCTACAAAGGAGATCTATGTCTTCAGTTTTAGAATGTACAGAAGTAATTAAGCTGAGACATCCAAAGTGGATTTCTTGAGAATCTAGGACAAATAATGGAGTGAATAAATTTACCTTTTGGTTTTCATGTCTGCTCTGTGTAAAGATTTATCCCTTTTTCGATATACGTAAAGAACTTCCATTAAAGTTACAGAAAATCCCTAATTGTTTAGCCATTCAGTCAAAATAAGCAGGGAATATAGTCATACTCAAAGAATCAACCTGGTTTTCCCCCTTTCCTCTGCTTGTTCCCAGTATTCAGTCTTATAATAGATATAGAAACAATAAACTTAAAAAAAAATAACCTTCTAGGTTTAATACCTCATGAAAGCACACAGATATCTAATTCCCTTTCCTTTTTTTTCCTCATCGCGCAAGTATTTGATCTCCAAAAACATAGGTTTTGATCTTTCATCCAGAACCTTAGCCTTAATTTAATATTCTAAATCAAATTATGAGTTCTAAGAAGTAAAACCAAATCCTGTCTAAGCCAAGCCCCTCTTTTTCCAAACACAATCAGAACCTACAGAGGGCATTTCATGTCACTGTAGTTTAGGTTTCTCACACTAGCAAGGCATTCTGGAGTGGGTATGAGAAGAGGAAGCAAAATAAGATACCTTCTCCACTCTCCCTTCACAGGTGCTGCCATATGGTACAGCTTTGTGCTGGTGTATGTACATCTTTCATTCTTTGCTTTCTCCCATGGGCAATCATCCATCATCCATCACTGCACAGTGTTCAGCATGCTGCCAGTACAGCCTGCACCTCTCCAGGGGTGCATTCTGCTTCAGTTATGCAAACCCCAACGTTATTGCTGATTTCTTACAGGCCAATATGTTTCTCTGTGCAATTTAGCTTCATTAGAGTTACTGTACAGCATACACAAAAAGATAATTTCTCTTTTAAAGTATCTCTGTGTAAAACATTACAAATTCAAATTAGGAGTTCATGGCTTAACAAGAGATAACCCTGGCCTTTCTCACTGTAAGGTCAACAAAGATTTTCCTTTCCTGGCAAAAAACATGGTCAGTGAATAATGATTTTAGAAATTATATTATTGTTAAAAGGGCAGTGCAAATGGTTTCAGCATGTGCAGCAACCTTACTTTTAAATCCAAATGCCAAATTGAAAAAATATGAAGTGTGCCAACATCAAAAGCAGCAGCTCACTAGCTAATAAGATGAAAGCAGTGTGAAAACTCAGGGAAGCATTTTGAAAGTTACATGTCTTGAATAACAATATTTGTAATAATTATACAAATATTTAATATGCTAATAGCTCTATATGTACTTACAAACCTATATATTCACTTTTATATTCCATATATCTGTATGTAATTATCTCCCTTTATAGGAGGTTTTTGTATATTCATATATATATACACATATCTGTACTTTTATATATGCCTATATGTGTATATATGCATGAAAACTTTATTTTATATATCTATATATGTGAGAGTTATTAATTTAAAACTATGTACATTTTTGAGTTTTCTTTTACCAAATACAATCCATAGGGCAATGATAGGTGTGGCAAACAGGATATGCTGATTACGGTTAAGTACAGACTGACCATTTAGAGAAACAACAATGATTTGCATGAGGAAATCTCTGCTCTGTATTTTTTTCCATCTCATTCTTCTTGCTATCTCAGACTTGTTAAATTAGTAAATCACATTGTGGCTGATATACTTAACAAGAGAGGTCATTTAGAAAAGTGCGGATCAGCACGTCCTGCTTGAACAGTACGTGATATCTTCAAAATCTCTTTCTTTCCTGCAGGGAAAGCAAAAGCTTCATCAGCTCTGCTGTGCCAAATGCATTCGCTGCAAATGGTATTTCCCACAAAAAAAGAATAGTGAAAATCTTCACTCACCAAGAGCCACCCAAGTTCCACCTTTCTGCACCACAGTGGAAGGAAGCACAGACATCCGTCTGCATGACAGCCTTAGGCAGGGATCACTGGCAGAGCTACGACAGTGCTGAGGGCCAAGACACTGCACCACGATTGTGAAGTACATTCTGTGAGGAGGCAGACGAGAGGCAAAGGGCCAGGGAGGTTTGGGGTCACTGAGTCCATGATTGCTTTGCCCAGGGGCTGGAAGCACAACATCAGAAATGTCTCCAAGCTCCTCTGGGTGAGTAGACAGAAATCTGGAGCTGAGCCCTGTATCCAGATCAGTGAATGATGCCAATGAAAAATGTTTAATCCTCAAATCTGACAAATAAATATTAAAAATACAATTCCACATTCACTTCTAGGTAACAGGGAAAATAAATACAAAAAAATGTTTTTTTCAGATTCCATGTCTCAATTTTTGCAGGTTCTTTCCCCATGAATCTTAGTGCAGTTGCCTACTGCTGCCTTTAAAAGCCAACACTTAAAAGAAAAAAACACTCTTAGCAGGGTCTCAGTCAGTCCTCTAGAATTAATACTCTTCTGACAAAAGAAAATGTGGTCCTAGTGCATGCAGTGAACTGCAGGGGAAAATATTCATAGTTAGATGTGTAAGTGGCTAATTTGCTGCTGCTGACACATGGTCAGACAGATAGAGTGTCTAATGCCTAGCAATTAAATTACATTGAAAATAAAAGGAGGTTTGAAACTGAGTCCATGATGTTTTAAAGTGTTCCAAAGAACACTTTAAAGTTTGAAATTTCAAGTACTGGAAGACTGCTGTTAGAATTTCTAATCTAGTATCAATACTTTAAAAAAAAATCAATATTCAGTAGGCAGTGGGCAATCGGTAAAATAAGCACTCTATGGATTTAGTATTCATTCTACAGAAAATTGTGACGTACACCGCTAGACAGAATACAATAATAATTCAGTGTCAGTTTCAGAGTTTTTTATTCTGAAGTGCACTTTTTGGTAACAATATTTTTATGTGAATCATTAATTCTTACACCTAAAATATGTATCCATGAGCTATAAAAAAATATGGTACATCCTCATTCTTTACAATCTGCAAAAAAAAACCCATCCTGAAACTGATAATTTTGAAGCAGATATAAAGAATGACAGCACTAGTTGATTTCAGTAGCATGTGCTGCATTCTTCTATAAAGCTATTTAATACAAGTCTGCCTCCTATAAAGCTATTTAATGCAAGCCTGCCTCATGCTGGTTTCCATTTCCACTGATGTTCTCTACAGCTCATCTTCTCTAAAAAGAGCCAGATCTATTTTCAGGACATCCAGGGTAAATTGAAGGGATCAAATTGCTATTGCCTGTCACAGACCAGGCTCAGCTCTAGGCAGTTGCTCAGTTTTGGTGGGTGGCTGCTGACCCCCAACACCCACAATATCCATAGGGACTGCTCAGCAAGGCGGGAGCTGCTGTTCACACGCTTTGCAATATCCACCAAAGCATCCACAATAATAGCCATGAATAGAAAAGTGAGAAATGTGCAATGTACAGTCCTATATTAAAAATCAATACTTTTATTTTAAGCGTTTTCCGACATTTTCAAAGCAATCAGAGGGAGAAGTTATTAAGAGCAAAACAAACCCACGATAGATTTTTGAGAAATTGGAGAGGACTTTTCTATCATGAATGATTCCCCATTTATTCTGCTTTATATAACAATTCCTCAACACAAATTAGGAGAGTATTTTTGTAATTTATTGTTATCAATCTCAGCTTCATCAGTTTTAATGGAATCACATTTGCCTGCAACAATTATGACCTTCTCTTTCTTTTCTACAAGTCTGGCTTCATGACTCAAAAAATCTTGTTAAACCTCTCTCTTTATCCTAATACAAAAGGCAGCAGTGTTGGGTGGATTCAGTAACAAACACTCAAGAGGCTGAATATTCAGTATCGGAATTAAAATGCAGATTCTTCTTCTATCTAGGCAACAATGAAGTTGAGAATTGAAGATATTCTAGGAGTAGGAGAGCTTATGAGTCTTATTTACAGAAAACAATTATTAAGCCTCTAATTATTAAACTTCTACATCATGTGAGGATGAGCCTTGATCTGGTAAATTGATAAACCAGATTTCTACATGCTTAAAAAGTTGCCAGGGTACAGTTAACAACCCTAAAACTCCAAGAAGTAAGCAGGCATATATGGATTTTTTCAATGAAGCTGTTTAGACAGGCTATAGAAATATCCGAAGAGGGAATCCCAGTTGTTTTGATGGTTTGCAAAAGGGATGAAAAAAAAATATGGTGTTTTTAAAATGCTCTCAGACTATTGCCTAATTCTTCCACAGACATACTTTCCCTGTTATGTCCTAGTTGCACTGAGAAATGCTGTGGGAAGATGAGGCCTTGAAGAGGCCTGAAGTTTAAGGCTAGTTCAACTTATTTTTCTCTTAACAATGTATTTGGGTTTTAGTTATGGTACATTTTGATAGCAGTCTGAGAATCAAATAGTGTAAAAATCTTAAAGATTTAGGGATTACAATATGAAAAATAGTAGTGAATTATATTACAAATCTATGTTTGTTCATTTACCCACAGTACAAAACATGAAATTTGGAAATTCTTGCTTGAAATCCTGTTCTTGTTCCAGGTTTACAACTTCTTTCAAAATAATTAATAAGTGCAGTTGTTAAGTTCATGGACCAGATTTTCTAAGATAATCAGATACTAAATATGCAGCTGAGTATCTAGGACTGGCTTTAGGCATGTAAATGCTGCATAAAGTTTACAACCCTCAGTAATGACCTTTGACAATACAAACCTATGTGAAGATTACTTTGAATAGAGGAACAAAATTTTCCATCTTCCTAATCAATGACTGCTGAACAGACACATTCTGAGATGCAGAATAAAAGGTACCAAAGAATGAAGAAATTAAGCAATTAAGCTAGCTGAAACTTTCCTGTATACTGTAGAAAGATAAATGTTAATTTTTTGTTCAAGGCATGTTTCCTTGATTGTGTGTGAAAAACGTATCTGTACATTCAGATAGAAAATAAATAGGCAGAAACTGCCTATAATAACAATGTAATAAAATAGGTTACTACCGTCCTAATACATCATACAGAAATAATTAATACAATTTTAAGCAAATGGAAAAGTATAAGATATAAATGCAAGTTATGGTTGCATTGGACTCGTTTATACTGAGGAAGTTGATCCTGTTTTTAGGACTCCATAAATATATCACTGAGACAAAAACTAGCTCATTTTACATCATCTTGTTAGCACTAATCTGTATTGCATATTTATGTGGCTTCCATGAAGGCACACCCTCTCAAGTTTTTTGTTGAAAAGACAAAAATTCAGTTTCATCTTTGCCAACATGGAGTTTGTGGGGTTTCCCAAAGGAAAATACACATATCTTATTGTAGCTTCCACTGGGACCTGCAGTTCAAATCCTGTCCTACATGCCAGCACTGTCCTTGTGCCAGCATACCATATATAGTCAGCTGCAACTTGTGCTTCATACCAAGGACACAACAGTACTTAATAACCATTAAAAGTAATTAATGGTCTTAGAAGGTACATGTTTGGCAACCACTGCACATGACTCCTTAGCAGAGGTGTCTTTCTGTAAGCCATCTCACACATAAACCACAATCCCAGACCTCAGAGCTATTGAAAATACTTTTATGGCCATTTTGATGTGATTGAAATTCAAGTCAGAGACTGTAATTTTTCCAGCAAGTTTTCCACTCAGAAAACCTTTGGTAAGACGGGCTGGTAGCTGCCTGGTTTGGATACTTTCCACAATGAAATATTTTTTGTACACATCACTAGTAAATTCCAGGCTCTGTGAATCTATCCGGGATTATATTTCCTGTCCTCCCTGGTACTAGTCATCAATTCCCATAGCATGCCAGACCTTAAGACAAATATTCTGTCTTTGTTACAGATCAATAATTAAGAATACCCTTCCCATCTACTGTCCCCTCAATGTTCAGACAGATAGTGGCACAGAAACAGGAGCATGCCATTTGAGGTAGAATATATTTTCTGTGCACAGCAGACCTTCCCCTTACAATTTCACTGCAGCATTTTTACCTTAGTTTGCGAAACCATAAATTAGATTGCAGTTCATTATTTTAACTAACACTGAAACACCAAGTCACAGAATTCATCTCCATCAACCTTCTGCAACCTTGAATTTCAAAACACTGAGAGGTTGTTTTCTTTCTTTGCCTCATGTTTACAAGGTATGATTTTGTATTCTTTATGAAGTGGCAAAGGGGAATAGATAGCCTTCTTAAAAAAAAAAATAAATTTAGTTTTTCTGTTTTCTTCACACTCATTGACATCTTAGACATACACATTAACACAGAACATGCACACCTGAGCATTTGTGGACTTCTCTTTTCTCAAGCAGAAAAAAATTGAAGGAATATAAAAATAATAATAAGAAAAAGTATATAAACAAGTCAAACATATAATGATCATTTCCTAGCTCCTGGATATTTAATGGACTTCCTGACCTGCCAGTAGAATTTTCTGACAAAATCAGAGACGAAAATTTAGTCCAAACCTGTGCAAGTCTATGATTCTGGAACCCAGTCAAATGCTTAACAAGAAACCATGAATGCACAACCCTAAACTTTGATGATAGTTCAAGTCATAACTACATAGCAATAAAAAAAATACAAAACATTTAATGAGTTAAACAAGCATCCCAGACCAAAAAGATAAATTACATCCAAATTTGGAGCTTTGTTTAAACATTTCTATTCCTCCCAACACCTCTCAATAAACAGAACAGGCTATTTTGAATCATTAGCAAAACAAGAATCAACCATTAGTGCTGATAAAAATCATAATAGCTCCAATCAAGTTATTGAATTACAAATTCAAAAAATATAAGTGAGAAGAGCATGGTGTCTGTTTGAATTAATTAAAACTGTACCGCTTGTATCAGAATATTGCTCAGGAGTAACTCAGCCATATGTCTATCCCTAGAGAGACACAAATTATGACATATTTCAATAACTAAAGTGACCTAAGAAAAGTTTGCAACACAAATAGGCAGCTTCAGCCTTAATCTGCTTTTAATTTACTTTACACACAGAAATGAGCTGGTGCGAAGACCAAAGTCATACTGAAATCAGTGCAAAAAGAGCGGAAGCAGGACAAATAATCATGAGCCATTTTTAGCTCTTTGCCCTAGCCGCTCCTTTGCTGCGGTTTGTTAAAGAGAACAAAACACTCATTAAGACAGATTTCAATTTGTTCCTGCCCTGTGCTGCAGGTCATCCTTTTGTTTTCCTTAGGTTGAAGGCCTGCTTGGTGCTCCCCACCCCACTGACCCCAGCCTGCACAGCAGGGCTGACTCACCCTGCACTTTGCACTTTGGCACACTGCAGTGGATGTTTTGTCTAGGAGGAACAGAGGAGTAATGCAGCTGCACTAGCTGCTTTCATCTCAAATGGAAGAACAATACTGTGGGAAAGGGCCCTTGCATTTAGGATATAATATCCTAGTGAGGTTCTTTATAATTAAAGAAAGATTCTTTCTCCTGAACAAGCAGCTAGAGCTTCACACTGTGCATTAGAAAGATGAATGAACATGGGGGGCTCATGTCTTCATTTAAAATTTTTTTAAGAAATCTGAAAAATTATTAAAGGCTCTTCTTTCATCACAAAACCAAACACCAGTAACCCATGTTAACATTGCTAAGCTCCCATAAAAGAGAACTTAGCCAACTCCTTTAGAACAATCAAGAATAATACCTATGACTGTACCCACAATCTGAATTCAAACAGTCTTTTTACTCACCCATTGCTAAAGTGAATCCATTAAATCACACAATCAGATCAAGGGGGAAAACAGCAAGAAGAGGAACAGAACAAGAGCTGTTTTTCAAAACTATAACCATTCAAAATTAAGGACAAATGACATTGCAAGATGACTGTGTCCACTCCATTAGAGCATAATATATTTCTTTTTACCTCTACTCTATACTGGCCATTTTCAAATACGAAGTTTCTTGTTAAACTCATAATAGGAATAATGGTTTCATTGAATAATGCTCTTGAAAACCATTAGACTGAGAAGATTCACTAGACATGCCTTTCTCCTCGATATATTTTGTGATCCCTAAAGTATCTCCATAACATGTAGTACAGAAACAGAAAAATACTATACTACTATGCTGATACATTATTGTAATACAGAGCAGGAGACTGTTCCCAGGGCTCTCATATGACTATATTTATGTCAGTTATAGTTTCTATATGTACATCCACAGTTGCAATGAATGGTCCAAAATGCTGTTTTGAAAACTGCATATTTTACACCTGCAGGACTAATCCTTAACAATTTTCAGCCATGTTCAGGAGTAAACTCTTGGTCATTTTTCATCAACTGGGCACTATGTAAAATTTCAAATTTCTGGATCCCTAGAGAATCTTTTATTTTTTTTAAATGTATTTTACCTTCATAGAGGAAGAAAAAGAATATTGATCTTATCACACAGAAGACCATTATGAATAATATTGATGAAAGGTTTCTATTAATATTAATAATGGTAATCTATCTGTTTGACTAATGAGTAAAACATAGACTGAGGAGGTCAGAAGTTTAAAAAAAAATGATAAGTTGCTCCAGGATCTGATCCAAACTCCCAGAAATATAGGCAGAAATTTTCTGTGGGCTGACCTACAATGAACAAGACAGAATGCAGAAGTCCTTTTGAGCCCGGTGAGAGACGTAGTTGTACAGAATATTCCTGATATTCATTTGTACATAATATTAACTTTACATGCAGAGGAATCCTAGTGAATTTTAAAAGGCTTTTGTGCTATCTTAAATATTCACAGATAAAAATTTGGGCAGATGCCCTAGTTTTCTGGCAGGTGCTGTGAAGGGGCAGAGCCCAGAGCCACTGGGGCATGACTAGTTCACTGCTCTGTGCCACCCACACCATTGCTGCTGGGGTGGTACTGGAAGGGGTGCAGCAGTGCAGTGCAGTGCAGCCTGGACCATCCTGCTTGGGTGCTGCTCTGTCACTGTTTTTCCTTGCCTGGGGGAATGCCAGCCACAGAAATGTCCACCATGCTGCCTTTATCTCGGGAAAACCACGTATCACTGCCAGGCTGAGGAATCATCCACCGTGTTGTCTTTGTCTAGATCGCCGTTCGGAACTTGTTGGGGTGCTGAGCACCGTATTGTGTGCAATTCATCCCCTCCTTCATATACTTTTGCTATTAATATTGTTGCTGGTACTGTTCATACCTTATCCCATTGATCATTATCTGTAGGTGATTGTGCCAACCCATAGCCTCTGCCTTCACCTCTCTCTCACTGGAGGAGGGCAGAGGGAAGAGGGAAGCCTTCCTTAGAGCCTGATTCTCAGGTGATTTCAAACCACTGCAGCAGAGCTGCAGGAGGAAATGCTCTTCTGTGCAACCCAATGTGCTCTCACTGAAAAATTATTCTCTGCACCAAATTAATAAGCATTTTCTAAAATATTTTTCATAACTATTACGTTCTTTTTCATGGAGACTGTTGTATTTAATTTATGTCAATAATGCACATTTTCTTCATTTTCACTATTTTACATTTAAACCCCAAACAAAAGGCCACTTAACTCTTTTTTCCCATATTCGTATCTACCATATAAATTTGAAATATTTCACTTATAAGCTAAGCATTCTAGCATTATTAAATTCCTTTTAAAATTAATTTGTGCAGGTATATGTTGATTATATCACTATTTTATGATCTTCTTTGGTTCATTTATGTTAAGAATATCAAAGAATATTAAAGAATGTACAGCAGTCTGTCAATAGAGCATACTGCAATTATATAAAAGCTGTACTGATATTCCTTATTTTATGGCATCAGCCTTTACTGTGTTAACCAGAGCAGAACTCTGCCACTGAATCAAACTATAAACATACTCTCAAAGTGCAGTTCAGTGTGCTATTGCACATCCTCACTCTACTCATCTCTGACAACTCACTCTAAATTGCTACTTTGCTGAAGCTGAGCTCTCTTGAGTAAATCTTTTAAGCTAATTTTCCCTCACTTTTCATATTTCACTCTGTAATTCCAGGTTCAATCTATTTGTACTGCTGTCAGCCACTTATATGTATATATATACATTCCTAAATGTGCATATATTAAACACATTTGTGTCCTTTTTCAAGCCATTAGGATAGAAACACAGTCCTTATCCCCTTAGACATCCTGCTAGACCTCATCAGACTTCTCTCTGTGAACATGTTGACTGTGTATTACTCATTTTTTAGTATTTCAAACACTCACTTCAGTCTCCAATTGTTCTAAACTTCAAACCAGACAGTTAAATTTTTCAACAAAATTTTCATGGATTTGTACCAAGGCCTTTTTAAAAATGCAAATACACATAAAATATATTCTATTAGTCTGCTAATTTTGTAATGGTGTGGAAGCATTACAAAAAAAGCATTAAAAGAAGGACTGACAGGAATTCTCAATGAAGTATTAATTGTATCAGTAGAGTTTAAGCCCTTTTTTCTCTTGAAATTGCTCCACTTCTGCATCTTCTGTACTGACAGAAACACAAGATTATTTCTTTTAATACATTTTCTTGGATTATTACTGAAATTTGATGATCTTCTGTGAAAACTAGACTGATTCTACAAATCTACATTTTTACCCCTTACCTACCCTCATCAAAATGAAAAAAAAATGTTTAAAAGACATTTAAAATATACTTGTAAAGAATACATATTTTTGCTGAAAATTTTTGTACTAAAAGTACACAAAAAAAAAAAGTTAGGAAAAGAAAGGTTTGCACATGACCACTCAGGCACAAGAAGAGAAAATTATATACCAAAAGAGAAGGCTTACCTTAGATATTAATGCATCAGTCATTTCTTTTTAAGGTCTCTGGATTTTTAAATTTCTTTTTACTTTTTAATTCAATGACATTTCTAAGCAGAAAATTGCAAAACTGCAGACCAATCATCATACAATAGCACTTAATTATAGTTTGAAAACATTATATAGAAGTTTAAGTACTTCCATATAAAGCAGAGAAGGGTCAAACTTCTCTATTAGATTCAGGAGGAAAAATATGTCTGGTGGAAATCATTATCATCTTTGGCCCCAAAACCATACTGAGAAACTTATATGACTCTTAATCATACCAGTCCCACTCCAAAATACCCCAGGAGAAAAGTTCTTGAGGAACTATCAGAAATCCCAGCTGAGAGAAGCAAAGGAAACCAAAGAAAAAGCATAAGTGTTTCAGAGGGATGATACTTAGTTTTTATTGAGGAGTGATTACCTACAGTAAAATAAAAGAAAATTATTTGGGCTTTGCTTGGGGCTTTTTTTTTTTTCCTTCAAGAAGAATAACCAGCTCTAGGGTTAAAATGACTGTGACCACGGTTTTGTGTCTGTATATTTGGATTCATATATATTTCTATGGAAAATAACAGTCTTCCTGTTCTCTAGACCAATTCTTTTTGAGACTGGGCACTGGCCATGTAGATGCTTGTACTACAAACTAACTAAATTTTAGTGCAAATCATCAACATTTCCTGATTTTTTACCACTTGTGTATATAACAAATAAAAAACAGAATAACATGCAGGGCAATTTGAATGTGTATAGCACAACAGGAAACATGAACTTTACAATACAGGAGGAAACTCATTTCACTGAAGTGCAATCCCCAATTTGCCCAAGAGTTTGGCTGCCTGACACTGGCTGGTTGTTTCTTCCAATCCTCCATCCATTCAATTTCTCTCAGCATCTTCTCCAGTTACACTCTTCTATTTTATTCAGTATTATTTGAAGTGCTCCCTGTAGGGAACCTCATGAAATTAATGGTCCATTATGTTTTTTGGTTTGATAGGCTAAACTAAAGACTCTACTCTGACTCTTCCCTTTTCAGTAAGAGCTCATAAATATATCTATTTCTACATACAAAATATTTTGACTGAGATCTTAATCATCCCATAATAATAATAATTATTAATAAATGACAATAATATCTGTGAAAGATAAAAAATATTAAAGAGACATCAATCTCTCTCCTTCAACTGACAAGAGGCATACACATGTGTTAACTCTACCACCTCAATGACTTCTCAACCTATTCTGAAAATACATGAGCAATCTAGAAGGACGTTAAGCTATCAACAGAGGTTCTCAAATGCGTATTTTTCATAGACGTATAACCTAAAATTAGTTGAAACTGTTCAGTATCTACTTTTTCACAAGCAGAGGTAGCATAATTTTGATTGAACACATTTATAGGTTAGAATTTCTTAAAGAAGGTCTTTATTTTATTGCTTTGAGCTCAATGTAGTTATTCTGGAAAAATGCTGTGTCCCAAAACTATATCATCATCCTAAAAAATTTGACTGTATAAACCAATTTTTTCATACTTCATTCCAGACTAAAATAATGTTCTCAAAGACAGAAAAGTCAGATTTCAATGTTTGTAGTTAAGAGTTCAGTTCATTTTCCAGATGGTTCACAAGGGAAAGCCATTCAATTGCAAATAGAACATATTCATAAGTGCTTATGTCCTGGTTTGATAGTGATCTTCCAGTTTCTCATTGTTAACAAAGTATTTTGGAACACTGCTTTATGACAACTTTAATATAAAAAATCATACTTTTTCAGCAAAAGTTGTATTAGTTCATCAGCTAAAACTATTATGTATTCTGGCATGCATTTATTACATAGTGCTTGATCTAAAAGAAGTTTGATTATCAGACATATTTACGTATACAAAGATTTGCGTAATTATTTTCAATAAACTCAAAATGTGTACATTAATAATATTTATATTAATTATATTTTCAATAAAATCAAAATACCTAGATTTCCTAGTTAATTACTGTACCTTTGACTTTGTTACATTTCCTGTAGGTATAGACTGCTCAGAAATATCTGAAAGAAAGATTTTATCAATCTAGTATGAGAGTCAAACAATTCCAGATGCTAAATTTTAGTGAATCCTTCATTCCATTAATATATTTATGACTATGAGCACAGAGGTAATTTTCTGCAAAGCAAATACAAGATGCCAATATATATGCATATGATTATGAATAAATTTCATGAAAAAAATCAAAATTATTCATCAGTGGAGGTGAAGCAAAAAAATACATACTCAAGAGATATGGTACTGTGCCAAAATGTAATTTGGTTTACTGTATAGTGCAGGCAGAATATAAGTGGGTTTCTAGTTCCTACACACAAGTGTTTAGGTTTTTTTTAAAGCCATTTCCTATTATTTCTTTCAATTAGAGCTACTTCTACTCACTTAATTCTGGTCTTCGTGATGATTTGTCAAACTAATAAACACTTAAAATAATTAAACCAAAAGATTTTAGGAAGTGGGTTGTAAAATTCTGACTTCTGCTTTATTATTTCACAAAATTAAAATATGCAGATGAAAATTGTCCCATATTGCACCTGAGGTATTTAGACACTTAAAATTCTAATTTCATATTTTGGTTTTCAAAGAGGACAGCATCTGAAACTGTTCTGAAAAATCAGATGTTCATATATTATGCAATTCCAGAAAAAAAAAAAATCAAAGGACAGAAAAAAAGAGATGGATAAAATCTTATAGTAAAATTCACAGAAACTAAAAATTAAATAAAAACATCCAAGAGCAAATATTTAATTTATTGTAAGATTATTTAATAGTAACTACCTTGTCGTGATATGTAGAATAACACAGTATCCCAACTGACAGAAGATAATGACATAACTTTACCTTGTATTCTCAAAATTCCTTTCACAATACAGTCTTAATCCTAAGATCACAAGGCATTCATTACAAGCAAGCTAAGAAGCAGCACCAGCAGGAAAAATTTTTTAAAATAGAATTCACACAAGCTAGAACCTTCAAAAAGGTGCATGTAACACATTGAATTTACCCACGTGCTTAAGCATTTTAAGGATCAGGGTCTATGCTAATGACAAAACTGGTAGGCAAAACATGCAGATGGGTAAGGTCAAGAAAGAGGAAAGAAAGAACAACAGTAACACAAAAATATGTTCCACACAGAATGTGTGAGCTGCTGCCTGCCAAGTGGTTAGCAGTAGGCAGTGCTGTGTAGGCATCGTGGAGGAAGCCAGGCATGCAGAAAGAGCATGAGCTAGAGGTCTGCTTGGCTTCTCACACTGGAGCTTCTCAAGTACCATGTGGAAATGTTTGCTCTAAGTCAGTCCTAATATTCCACAAGAGAAGAAACACCAGAATCATACCTATTGATCCCATGTCTTCTAACTGCCTAGTTCAGCTAAATAATCTAGGTGGATGAATTTACCTTTTCTATTTAAATGTATTAGGGACAGAGCAGTGATTCAGCATAAAGAATATATGCATCTGGAAGTTTCTTATACTACTTTATATAACATGTTCTTCCAAAATTTAATGTATTCAAAATGAATAAGTGAATAAACCAATAAAGCCAGTGTTGTGTGTTTAAGTTTTTTAGCAGTAACACTTAGTCTTCAGTACCTGGAGAAAATCTGAGAGCAGTGGATTAACAAGAGAAATATGATGTTTAACAAAGAAAAGTACAAAGTCTTGAGCCTGGGGGAAGGTAACCAAACAGCCCAGTACAGAATAGGATCCGTGTGGCTGGGGACCAGTCTTGCTGGGATGGCTCTTGGGGTTCTGGTGAATAACAAGCTGAACAGGAGTCAACAGTGCACTTCTGTATCAACAAAGGTAAGTCACATTCTGTGAATCTGCAGGAGCATCACTGGCAGAGCTAGAGTTGTGATCATCCTGTTCTCCTCAGCACTCCTCAGGCTGCACCTGGAGAACTGTGTTCAATTCTGGTCCCAACAATTCAACCAGAGTGGCTCCACAGGAGGACTGTGAATATGACCAAAGGATTAGAAGACCTGCCTTGTGAGGAAAGACTGAAGCTGTTAGGTCTTCTCTCCAGGGAGAAGAGATGGCTTGTGGGGAACTCATCACAGTATTCCATTACTTAAAGCACAGCTACAGAGAGAACAGAGGCTCTTTCTTCACAAAGAATGACATGGAGAAGACTAGGAGCGCTGGATAGCTTTCATCTCAGCACAAAAAAAAGACATTAATTACCAAGAACCATTCACTGGAATGGGATGTGGCAGAGTCCCCCATCAGTACAATTTTTTGGGGTGTAATTGCACAGCATACTAGATAATTTCATCTAGGCTCCCATTCTCATGAGAAACTGGATCAGATGATCTTCCAAGGTCCCTTCCAAAGTGGTCTGTCCTGTGATTCTATGATATTTGTCACTATAAATTGTAATAGTGGTTTTTATAGTCTTAATTTGTAACAGGTTTTCCTTGCTTTTAGATTTAAGCAGTCTTGGACTTTGATCTGCTGCCTCCATATGACTCTTTTATCAGTTTAAAGGAAAAGTCAATGTAGTTCTATTACTTGAGCAGATTTTATATTACTCTGAAGAATCATCTTATACAGCTGAAAAAGCAATTTACAAATCAACACTATTTTTATAAAATACAATTCTATTATGATATTCCACTACAAACCCACAACCACTAGAAATAAACATATTTCCTTTGTATAAGAATTTAAATCAAGTTAATAGCACTGCAAATTTCATAAATTTCCTATGGTAAAAACATAATTCTAAATCTGTAAATTAATTTGCAACCAAATTAACCTGCCATTGTGTGTTTGAGAAAGCTAAGTGGAGACCATAAATGTTTTTTAATCTTGGTGAAATCTGAGTTATTTACAACCCTTTCTTTTTAATTGACAGAAATAAGCCATTGACCTTGTGTGTAGAAACAAATATTTACCTTTGAAGCACGTCTTTCACATGTTGCACAGAGCACTGTTACTACTAAAGCACTATTGGTTAAGCATATTTCCTACTAAATTATCTGATCTCATTTTCAAATTTTTGTAACTTTATCACACTAATATGTTGGACTGAGATTTTGCATCCCAGATGTCAACCTACTGAAAAGTTATTTAGCATTGTTAGAGCTCTAAAGGAAAATAAGACAAAGGAGAGAAAGAAAGACTTAGTCCAGAATTTTTGGTTTTTAATGACTAGTTAAATATGTGTGAAATCAAGGTAAATAAAATACTGTTGTGGAAGGCTGTGTCTGTACTAATAAATCCAAAATGCCATAGCTTCCATGCGCAGGCAGAATCTTTGTGAAAATATGGCTTTAAACCTGACTTGGGAAGGAAAGAAACAACGTTGACAGTCTTCGTTCGATTGTCTCCCATTACAAAATTATTCCTTTAAGTCTATTCCTACTACAAGTCTGGAAAGGCATTTTTAATTTTTCTTTATATCATCTCACCATAGAAAATATCCTGGGTAAAAGAAGAGAATTCACTTTTTTCATTTTGGCTTTTTTTTAGAAGTTAACTCTTTTAAAGACTCTAATTTGTGATGCCTTACTTTCACAGCACTATCAAATTATTAACAGTATTGCCAGCAAGTAACATTTGTCCTAAGAATCTTCTTCAACCCAAACTACACTTAACTATGACATAAATTCATTTTTCTAAGTAGGATGAGTCAAAAAATCTTGAAACATAAAGGTTAACTAAACATTCACTCTACTGCCTCCACTGTACACCCACATATTTTCCAGATTCCCTTCCTTTCTCTATTAACTGTACACAGCTATTAACCATGCATGGACAAATTTAATTACTGCATGCAATCAGTGTCACTCCATAACTATGCCTCTAAACATTGTTAATGGATTTTTGTGGCAGTTGTTGCAAAAAACTCACGAAAGTTTAGCTTGCTGGGTTTGAAGATCTCTTCCTATGAAAGTATGACTTTCAGCTGCAGTAACTTAGTAAAGATTATAGATACTTAGCATCTTGCATGCATTGCTTTAAAATTATTTCTCATTTGCCTATGTGCACACTGTGTGTGAGGCAATAAGCCTAGTGTATCTAAGCCTCTCTGTAGCACAAGATCCATCTTCTTTGAGTATGGCATTAAAAGGTTATTGCTGGATATCAAAAGCAAGTTAAAATTCTTCACTCTTTCCTAAACAGCAGCAGCTCAATGTAAGATAAAAAAGTTGATTGTAAGATCTAAAATAGCTGATTGCCTGGAAAAAAAAATAGAATTAAATTTAAATTTTCATAAAACTCACAAATTTTAAACCAAATAAATTAAATTCAAATATTTTGACAAAATACAGATGAAAGAAAGATCTTTAGGATATTCAAAATAAGCATGGTTTAATTCCAGGTTGGATTGGAACAAAGATTCCAACAGCAATATACGTCTGTGAAATGGAAATGCTGAGTTTCAAAATTTGGAGAAAACAAAAAGGTTGCGAGACACTGTACTGATTTAGGACTTCCTGGAAACATTTGCCAAAAGGGTGTCTATGGATCCCAGCTTTCTTTTTCAGAAACTAATAATACTTTCTGCCCTTTCTCAGAAGTCTGGCACTTCTATGCTCATGTTGAGCGCAGAACTGTGAACTCAGCCAAATGGAGTCTCCATCTGCCCAGATCTATAGGAGCTGTGCTACTGTGCTTATCTCAATAAAATCATGAAAAATTTTCTCTATGCACTTTATTCTAATCATTGATTAATTTTCTTTACCTGTGTTTTTGACAGCTTTCACCCACTCCCTTCCTGTTAGCAAAATGCAAGATGAATTGACACCATACCTGTTAACTGAGACTTTGGCCCAAATTAACTCATCAGCAATTAACCATGTTAGATCAGTGTAATGTAATTTATTTACAGCATTTAATTTCTTTTAACTTCTCATGATAATACAGTCATCATGTCAAGGATTACTGTCTCAAATGTTTTAAGCAGTGCAGTTGCATCCAGGTTCTTGGGAAGAATTCATGAAAATAAATTACAGAATCATAGGATGGTTTTGGTTGAAAGGGAACTTTAAAGATCAGCTTGTCCAAACCCTGTAGTCAGGGACACCTTTCCCTAGATCAGAATGCTCCAAGCCCCATCCAATCAGAGTGCTTTCAATGGGGCAGCAGGCAGTAACCAGGCTGCAGACATATTCATATTCAAAGACTAGGGAGTTTTCCTGTTTTTCATTCTAAGTGGAACTTTATTAACAATTTCCCTTCAAATGCATAAGAATTGTTTCTTTGAAAGAATTGGTTTTGCTTGACAGAAATGTTGTCGTTTTTATTTACTCCTAGGAATACGATTGCAATGAGCCAAATCACTTGGTAAAATTTTGCTGTTCCGAATATAAAATTCATTCTCTAGACATTCATTTCTATGAATGAATACACTATTCTCAGTTCATAAATTATAGAAGAGGTGTTAAGAAAATGTAGACTTTGGAGTTAAAGGTTCTGGGAGATGTTTATGCATAGAACAAATATAGCAAATAGGTCTACATAACAAGGTCTTTATTATTATATATATTATAACAAGGTCTCTCCTATATTAAGCTAGTAATGACTACTGGGAAAATGAAATTTGGTTTTGCTTGAAGTTTTACCTCCATATGTTTTATGTCCAGAAATGGTCTGAATGCAATGATGAAAAACATTTATGACCTATTTCCTTCTTTCTTTTTTAATAATTTAAACTATAAGCCTACTACCAAAATATGTGGTCTGCATAATAAATATTCAAAAATATATTTCTTTGCATTAATATTCAATAGGATAATTACTTTTAAGCAAGAATACTTTTAGGTGAGTACAGTAGTCCTTCCAAAACACATTTTCTAAAATCACACTCATTTGAATCCCACACAGAACTCTGTGCAATCAGTCAGCTGAATTCCTGTGCTTTCTCTCTGCTGCCTTCCCTGCTAGCAAGCTGGTCAGCCAGTGTAGTAGTTTGACCCTGGCAACACCACCAAAGCTGCCCTATCCTCCCATCCCTAGATGGGCGTGGGAGAGAAAATAGAATGAAAGGCTCATGAATAGAGATAGTTCAGGGAGAGATCACTCACTTGTTAACATCATGGATAAAACAGATTTGGGGAAAATAATTTAGTTTAGTATCAATTAAATCAGAGTATGGTAACAATAAATAAAATCAAATCTTAAAAACACCTTCTCCTCCCCCGCCTTCTTACAAGGCTCAACTTTATTCCTGATTTCATCTCCACTTTTCCCCCCCACAGCTACACCGGGGAGCAGCGAATGAGGATTATGGTCAGTTCATCACATGTTGTCTCTACTGCTCCTTCCTTCTCAGGGGGGAGGACACCTCACACTCTTCTACTGCTCCAGAATGGGGGTCCCTCCCAAAGGAGACAGCCCTCCAACAACTTCTCCAAAATGTGTCTTTCCCATGGCAGCTCTTGATGAACTGGTCCAGCATGGGTCTTTTCCACAGGGTGCAGTCCTTCAGTAAAAAGCTGCTCCAGAGTGTGTCCCCTATGGAAAATCACAAATTCTACCAGCAAACCTGCTCCAGCATGAGCTAACTTCTTCATAGGGCCAGAGGATCTGCTAATAGCCTGCTCCAACACAGACTTCCCGTGGAATAGCAGCCTCTTTCAGATGTCCACCTGCTCTGTCATGGGATCCTCCATGTACTGCAGGTGGATCTCTGCTCCTTGTGTTCCTCCATGGGCTACAGAAGCACAGCTGCTTCCCCATAGTCTGCACCATGGGCCTGCTGGGAATTCTGCGCTGGTGCCTGGAGCACCTCCTGTCCTCCTCCTCCTCCTCCTCCACTGACCCTGGTGTCCCAGAGCTGTTTCTCACACAGCTTCCTCCTCTCCCTCGTGCAGTTGCAGGCGCGCAGGAGTCTTCTTTCTTAAAACCACATTATCCCAGAGGCACTACCACCATCACTGATGGGCTTGGCTTGTGGCAGTGGGTCTGTCTTGGAGCCAGCTGGCCTGTCATGGAGCCAGATGGCCTTGGCTTTGTTGGACAGGCGGGACGTTTCTGGCAGCCTCTCACAGAAGCCATCCCTGCAGCCTCCCACTACCAAAACCATGGCAAGCAAACCCAGTACAGGAAGAAAAGCAAGAAGATCAGAATTGCACAGGTTTTTATCCAGTGAAAAGAAAACTATTGCTACAAATGAAAACAAAACCAGTAATCCAAGTTAAAATAATGGATAGAGATAATGTTTTCAGAGAGCTATAGCAAAAATTTAACACATCCAAATGGTGAAGTCCTTCAGAAAGGTCCTACCACAGCCTATGTTAATTAACTTCTGTCTAGTCTATTTTAGTGGATAGTGACTCCCTTCAGAAGCATTGCCAGCTATACTGGCACAGGTTTCATGAGATAAAGGGAGTCTGAGCACTGGGATCAGATTTCTGTCCATGTGTTTTTATACAAATAGGAGACAGCACTCAAGCATCAAAAATCTCTTTTTAGTATCTCAGTATGCATGTGAAAATTCTTCTGTTTTCCCTACAAGAATATAAAATTGAGCATTTTTAAGTTTATTTTTTAAAGTATATAATTTTTTAAAAAATATCTCATAAAATAATGTGTCCCCTATATATCATTGAACAAAACAGATTTGTTTGTGTCAAACTGATGTTTTCTTGCATTTTTCATTTTTTTTCCAATGCTGACTCTGGGTTCAAGGTATTTCCTGGGAGCAGCTGGGTCAGAAGCAGCTGTGTCAAGACTTAACTCAGTCTGTCACCTTGTGAGAAGAAGAGTAGGAGCAGAAGCAATTTCTATGTCATTCGCTGGGAAGGAACTCTGACACTTCAGATGGAAACTAAGTAAAAATTGTGAGTGATGGTCTGCCACTTGCCTCTGCTGAGGTGCAACTCACCTAAATCTGGTCTTATCAAGACATTCATGCTCAGGACTCCAGTCCTTTAATTTTGCCAGAAAACATACAGAGCTTTTGTCAGACTTTTTGTCTGGTTTAACAGTCACAGAGATGCTACGTGCTTGCTGTGACTCCTTAAATGCAAAAGACCAAGGCAGACATACACAATGAGAGCAAAGTATTAAAAGAGCACTTGTAAAATGAAAAGATTAATAACCTTAAAAGGAGAAAATACTAAAGAAATATTAAACTGAAGTTTTTAAGTACTACCTAAAAACATTCATTCTGTGCTTCCACTTCTTGCAAGACCACCAAGTCATATAAACTATTGCTTCTACTTGTTTGAGTTTGTGGGGTTTTTATTGTTTTATCTACAGAAATCACCACAGAGCACTCAGAGACGTGTGAAAACCGGGTTTTGTGCTTTAAAATGTCCTCCAAAATGCCATAATTAAAAATCTTCCTCATTCCCTACTTAGCCTTAACCGTCTGTGCTCTGATGTTCATTTGTGTCTGCATCTCTAAGTTATTAATGGTATTATTAATGGCACTGCAAATTATGGGCTGAAGTAAGTGTTTAGAAAGTTCTAGCTATACTTTCTCTGGAAATTAGAAAGTAAAAGTATTCATTGCTGTGATTCCTTACATTCAGATATCTTCAAGATTTCAGGTGAGAGTATGTAATTTCCAGTGTGCCTTAATTATGCTGCTAAGTACAGCTGAGTATGTATGTCACTAATGTTCTTTAGTGCTTTACTGTTCTTGCATCATATTGACTACTAGGTGATAGTTCATTAAGTTAATAAATAAGGAAAAGAAAAACTGAATCAAAATCCCAAGATGTACATATAGAAAAAAATATTTTTCTAGAATGCACTGTCAGAGATCAAATCCACCACATGGTATATTCTAAAGACCCCAGTTTCAATTAGTTGTGCTGACAGTAAGTAATAAACCTGCTATCTGATATACAGAAAAAGAAAAGGAGAAAAGTATATTGGGAAGCTCTACAGAACTGACACCTGATATAAGCTATGACCAGGAGTTATCTGCAATCAAGGGGGAAATAAGAAACACAAGGAGGAATGAAAATGTCATACAGGATTTTTTTACAGCACAAATATTAGCATTATTTCAGGCAAACAGCAAAAATATTGTCAAGGTTTTGATGGAGTAGCAAAAGAATTAGACATATAAGTCTGCTAAACACCACTTTAAAGGCTGAAGTTGAAAGTCTAGACTCACTCCTTCAGCTTTCTGACAATGCCACAGCTCATACTTTTTCAGCATCAGAGTTCCCTGAAGATCAAGTAATGCTTCTGGAGACACCTTCTAACACCTCACTTTCAACAGATCCCATTTTGGCTTGAGTCCTATGCCAAACTATGAATTTTTCCAACTCTGTGACTGAGAGAGTTTACTGATTTATGTATTTACAGAATCCTCATTTTCTTTTTTGCCCATCACTCAATCCTACCAGGCAAGGACAGAGTTGTATTCAGTCACCACATCTGTAACACTTAACTTTCTCTTGTGAGAGACATTCATATTGGTTCACACTCATCTCTTTTGGAATGAAATAATTTCATGAGGAGGAAATACAGTTAAATATGTAAAAAGTGAATCCAGACTGCTTCCATTTTATCCAAATCAAGTGGTTACAAATGGTTCAGATATACCATTCAAGGTTGCCTCTTCTAGAGATGACCAACAAATTCCTGTACATAACCTCAGAATTCCTCAGACCACCATTTGTGTTCTTACAAGCCCAAAAAATATATTTTGTAGATGGATGTTGCTTCCCCTGTGATGGCGGCTCTGCAAAGTGCAACACTGCCCTCAGACACTTCAGACCCACAGAGCTGAATCCATCATCCTGCACCTTTTACAAACACATGGGCACTCTCACAGAGCCTTTTTTGGACATTCAAGAACTTTACATAGGCCCAGAGGAGCTATGAAGCTAAGCACAGGAATGAGTTGGTCACTTCTAGAAGCTGGAAACCTTGCTCTAATTGCACCAAAATAATGAATGTAGAAGATGTTGATGGGGTTTTGTCAGCTGCTGTCTTGTCTTTCATATTTGCTGGGAGTAGACACTACATCAAACATTATTCAGATGGGCAGCTGGATTTTATTTTGGAGAGTACAAGATGGTTTGCAGTAAAACAAAAAAAAAAAAAAAAAGAAGGGAAAAGAAAGAAAAAGGGTTTTTTTCAAAAACAAATGAATTTTTGAGGAATGTGGGCAGCTGAGGAATAGGGATCTGGGACCAAATAAAGAAGACAAGTTATAAAACTTAGATATATTCTTAGCATTCTTACAACCCACCACCAGGTGATTATGGTATTCTGTGGGACAAAAAAAAAAAAAAAAAGATGGAGGAGGCAGCAGATGCTATTGTTTCAAGGCAAGTTCCATAACTACTAGAAAAAGGCACAGAACTGTCTCATCTTACAGTTATAGGGGAAAAAAAGGAAAAAAAAAAAATCCAATCAAGCCAAAAAGGCTTATATTGGATATTTGAAAGCAATGTATACATGTGTATTTTCATGAGGCAGTTTAGGTTAATGAAGCCCATGTGTTGCTTAAGCTTGAAGTTCTTCTGCCCTGAAAGGGCGTAAGAGATTTGAATGTACATCAGTGAAATTAGTGTTTCTTCTGACTGCATCATGCAACTCCCTCTCCAGCCAGCTCTACACAAGCAGTGAGGCTTTGCTGCTTTTGTTGCTTTGCAGGGCTGAGAGTCTTGTTGCAATGATAAAATAGGAAAGGTTTTATTCTACTACAGCCATCTGTAGAAGCAAGAAATAGGTGATTGTTTCTTCAGAAGCAATTAAAGAAAAAGAGATTAATTAAATACACTAAGGCACTCCCTTCTCCGTTCCCATACACAGTTCATTCTGTTATAATCAGCCAAGAACAGCAAAATAATGGATCAAAACTACCTTTACATCACATTTCTCGCTAACCTGATAACAGAATTATATTATACTCTAGAAAAAATTATAAAATATGTATTATTGTTCTAACAAAAAATAATGCGCATCCTAGACTTTAGAGCAGCTATCCTAGGGATAATCAAATTTGTTTAATGGAATTTTTTGTACGTTTAATTTAAGTCATACCATATTTTGACCTTAAAACTAAGTATGCTACTGTATATACAAGCATATATGAAGAAATTCAAAATTAGTTTTGACAGGAAAAGCCTGGATGACTATTATTATCTATGCTTTCCCTCTACATTTTATAAAATACTTTATAGAATAACATATGGAACAGTGACTATCATATCACATGAAAATAATTTTCTCCCCAAGCTGCTGATTTTATTTTTTTTTCCATAAATGTGAATGCAAATTTTTACATGTGGGTCAGAAACTCCTTCGTCCCAAGAAGGTAAATATTAAAATCACATAGACTTGTAAAGGTTGTTTCTAATATTAAACAACAAGGAAAAAAAATAAATAAAGCTGTGCACTTCAATGAGCTTATCCAAATCAAAAGTACTCAGGTATAAGAAGAGCTTATTCCATACCTAAGATCAAAGTAGGAGAAACAGAACTTAAACCTCCAGGAAAGAGAATATTGGCTTAAGTGATCAAGAAGTGTAAGTGATTCATTAGGTCTAATTGGGCTGCTGCTGCTCCTTGAGGGATTGTCTGAACAGCAGATCCAACTTGTCGGGAGCTACACTACCACATCTGTCTTGTAGGATCAGAATACAAATTACTCTCTATAAGTTAAGATCATCATCAACACCACCTGGAGTTTTCAGTGGGTTTTCAGCGGGTTTTCAGCACTCAGTGTATTATTTTGAGGGCGTTATACTCCCTCAAAAAGAGTGCAGAAGACGGTGATTATTTCCTGCTGACAACTGGAGAAGTTTCCAAAACCATTTTATTCAACTTTCAATCAGTTTGCAGTCTGTTTTGCTTTGTATATATATGTATACATTGCCATGCTGTGTAACATATGTATGCATACACACATATTGTGCAGGAGCACAAACTGTGTTTTCATGTTGTTTAACAAGAACCAATATGTCCTGCTCAACCCCAGAATTTCCGCAGACTTTGCAAAAATTTACTGATAAAATTGACTGATAAAAGTCAGTGGATTCACTAGGATAAACCTTGAATTTTCATTGCTCCTAGATGCATTTCAGTACACTTTCTCTTAGATTCCTTGAGATGAAACTGCTAGTCTCTGCTTGAGGAGAGGTCACCCTCGTTGTAAAGATGAAGGCAAATCTGTGAGAAGCCTAGTGGGATTGCTTTTAGAAAGCCATTGTATTCATTGCATCTCTGAATGTTTACAGATCTTTTTCTGTCACAACAGATTTTATTCTATCAGCAGCAAACTGCAATCAGCATAAGGGAGTGTTTTCTCCTATTTATGACAGGGAACATGGCATTTCCAGGCTTTTTTCTAGCCCCGGCAATAACACAAGAGGTCAGATGTCACCCTTAGGGAAATGCATTTTAAATTAAACAAACATACATTCGTGGATGCTTTTTTGCCTTATTTTTTTAATAGTTTCTGGAAAAAGAAAAGTAAAATCTAGTCTCTCTGCTTTACTTTGCTTTATTAGGGTGCTCAGAGGTCTCATTTGAAAAAAAAAGAAGTAAACATAATTCACAATGAGGATTTTAAAAATATTTCCCTTCTTCAGCTCCTCTCTTCTCACAGTGATTTGGCAATAGTTTCCCTCACTCCCTTTATTGCTTGCTGAGAGGTTCTTATCTATATGGTCTCATTTCAAAAAATAGAAACAGCTGAAGACATTTCTGGTTTCAAATATTTCTTTAGAAGGTAGTGCACCTGAAGTCTTTGTCATTCTCCTAAATCCCTGAGTTGTTCCTTATGACAGAGTGAACAGAAATCCATAAGGAAACACCCTCATGCCGAAAGATGCAGCAGTTTGGCCCTATTTGTTTTCCTGTCCATAAAACCAAGAAAGCCCATTAAGAATGGAAAAAACCCTTATTAGTAAATCTGCTAATTTTATCTAAGTGAAAAGCTGATGCAGTTTTGCTGAAGAGAACCAGTAAGATCACTCACTTTTGAGATGATTTTGAAAGAAAATTTAATGTGGCTAAGGTAAATAAAATTAAGAATTTATCTGGAATGTTTTTGCAAGGAAAGAGGTATAGCTGACATTGTGCAGCATGGATGAATTTGGTTATTTAGAGCAAAATTTTAGCCCTTCAGTGTTGGTCAGTTTTCTCATAGTCTTAAATAAATCAAATAGGTTGTAAAATTTGACTGAAAGTTACCAGCAAAAGGTTTGATTTAGGTAATAAGCAAATGGATAGGAAATGGGCAAGTTGTGAATAGTACAAATTATATAGAGAGAAAAAAATGAAAGAAAATTTTCTTGCTGTTTTGTTTTTGTGTGGTTTCTTGTATGTTTTTTTTGGTTTTTTTTTTAGTCAGATGACTGGGACATTTTGTTATTACTTAGTTTTTCTGGGCAGGGTCAGACTGTTGTTCTGGGTTAAGTGAATGGGACAAGTTAATCCTTAAGGTTGTGGATTGTGCAATAAAGTAGGTTAATTTATTTGTAAATACTACAGAAAATATGATTTATTGCTTTCTATCCAATTTTATGGCATAAATCAATAAGAAATTAGAGATTAAAATATGATGTCTAGAATCAGTGATGCTGAACATTAATACAAAGGCTAATCGCATAAAAGAAAAAAATCATTAAAATATTCCATTTTCTTTAAAAAATCAGTGGAGAGGAATCTGTCTGCTGTGCAGAGAAGCTCCTTTTTAGATGCTTCTCTTCCTGTGGTCTGGAGGATTGTGTATTTTTAAATATATTTGAGACCATGAACAGGACAAACCGTGTAGCCTGACATTTATTCAATGGCATCATTCATTTTCTGCAAAACTCCAATATTGCTATCAAGTTCTCATATTTGTAAATGAACATATGCAAAACAAATTTCTACAGAACAACATAAAATATATCTCTTTCTATCTTGCCTTTGTTCTTTGAGTGCATCCTGGGGACATGTGAACATGTGTATGTACAGTGAATATGAATATATACAAAATACCTATACTTCCTGGCTACTGTAATGGAGGTTCATGATCTTCCTAGTATCAATTGAACTTTTTTTCATGTATCTTATTCCCTGAGTTCTTTTCAGGGTTATTTATGGGTCTGTCTCTCCTATCTGTACTTCTGCTTTCTATTGTGATAGATTTGGGCAATGTTTTTCAGTGGACAACCTTTTCTGTAGTTACTGTATTTTATCCCATTCCCTGTTAATGATACTCTACATGAGTATGCTCTGCTACAAAATATTTGTCTAGACTCAGAATGTAGCACCTAAATATAACAGGACAGTGTGAACTTGTAATTTGTAAAAGAAGGACAACTTTGTTTTTTATCCAAGTGTAACCTCTGTAATGAAAAGATTATTAATTGAGGAGCTAAAAGTCCAGGAGGCACTATAGATAAAAAAACAAGTGACTTTATAAATCTCTGTGGCTGTGACTGCTGTAATAATCCTCCAGAACTGAACTGAGGTGTCTTCTCCATTTACATGGGCTGGTTTAATGGAATGGGAATTTTTATAGCTGAGAGTGCCAAACTTAAGGAGGTTTGGAGGGCACCCCTCCAGGGGAAGACTAATATTGATGATTAAAATAGATTGTGATAGAAGATAGAAATTACTTTCTAAAAGATATAGGCCCTTGGGCTAAGAGTAAGTGTGGCATTATTCAGCCATCAGTTTAATATCTGAAATATCTTTTTTTTAAACAGTATTCTCTTTGGCAGGGAGTGGGTAAATGATTAATTAGATCTTTACCATCTCTAATTGCTCTTGTCCTGTGATTTATATACTCAAAAAAGTAGAAGAATGTCCTAGCATGAGGGACACAGAGAAAATGTGTGAGTAAAGAGGAAAGCTTGAAACCAAATGCCGTGAGTTATATCAGTTTTCTCTGATGGAGCTTTGAAGCCTCAATGATCATCTAGCCTGACCTCTGTAATATTACAGGCCATAAAATTTCACTTTGTTATACCAGCTCTAAGCCAAATTTATCTTACTAAAGAGATTAAAAAGTGAGAGTCAGATTTCCAATGGTATTTAGGTCTTTAAAAGGTGGAGGTAAAAATATCAGTACAAATTATCTGCTTCTCAGTGATTTCATGAAATGTTGACATCCAACGAGTTTACACTGTTTTTAAAAACCTGAGTAGATCTCCCTCTGAGGGTTTTGAATTACATCGAATGTCTGGTCACACACATGGCCATGTATACAAATAGCAGTATTTTGCAGTAATTTTCTAAACATAATTCATGGGACAAGATAGAAAGGCTCTTGGTAAGAGGCGTGTTCATCCCCTTGAATGCACTATCAAATAAGAACATTTCTTCATTGTTTGGATGGGAATTTATTTTTCTAACTCAAACTTCTCTCAAATGACTCCTACAGCTGGTATCTGGGGGTTAGAAAGAGTCCAGCACTCTAAACATCAACCCTGAAAAGCACCTTGATCTCATAATCTAATTTATTTCTAAAAAAGCCTTATAAATGAAAGGGATCACAAGTATGTATTCTAAGCATTCTAAATGCCATCTTTAATGACATTTTAACAGAGATTAATACAAACTTACTACTTACGGCCATGAAAAATTCTTCATACAGGGATTTGGTAATTAAATAGCATTAAAAGTATATTATGTCCTGGAGAATATTAGCTTTACAGATGCTTTAGGTAGAAATTGTGAGGGAGTTCAGTAACAATCTCTAAATTAAGTTTTACCTTAGCTTTTCCCTTCTGTAAATTACATAATTTTCTTCTTTTTACTGCTAAGCAGAAGGTAAGTAGGAGTAAAATCACAAAACACATAGAAATATGTTATTATATTTGCTGTAAAAAAAAAAAAAATGTTAGAGAAGCAGAAAGAGCAACACTAAAAAGAAACACATTTCCTTTCACCCTCACTTGAACTTTCCCAGTATGCATTCCTCTACTACCCACCATCTCATAAAAAAGGTTAAGCCAGGTGTATGTTTCATTAAGTACCAAGAAATTTCTTCATAAACTTACTTCACTTTACAATAGAATGCAATATATATAGGATACTTCAAACTTGAGGGAAAATTGAATTTAAAAATAATTTTAAGCAAATTTACATTTCTCTAATAGGTAAACTAGGATGGAAGAAGAGCAACGGGCATCATTCACTTCAATTTTAGCAGGGTTTTCAACATCTTCTCTCACAATACTTCTGCATCCCAGATAGGACATCATGATCTGGGTGAGCATACAAGATGTTAAAAAGAAAGGGTTGGGTGATCAGATCTAGAAGGTCATGGGTAATGGGTTGTGTTCTCTGTGTTCTACCAATGTGTCAGCAACAAAAGGGCAACTGCAGGAGGCTCTGCTGGGTTAACATCTCAGTCAATGTCCTGTAGGATAAAATGTATGCACATTTATCGAGGGTACAGAGGACACCAAATTAAGTGGGAACCTGTTGATACTTTTGAGAGAAGGGTCCCTGTGGAGGACAATGAGCCCTCTGCAGGAGGGCCCCTTGCTCTCCCATGGAGAAGTCAGGCTGATAGCCTGAGTCATCCCTAAGATAAGCAACTCACCTTGAGCTCACAGTGACCTGGTGGTCAAAAAAAAACCAGCACGCCTTGTTTCCCTATGCAGATAGCCTGTAACCACCCCCTGTCTGCCCCAGCCTCAGCCTCTGACCCCAGGAGCTTTCTGTCCCTGGTTCCTTCACAGAGATGCTGACAATAAAGCCATCTCTGGGGAATTGCCATACAGACTCCTCTCCCTCCTGTTCCTGTGTTGGCCTGGGGATTACAGCATAGAGCTGAAAATCACAAAAGCTGAAATCATTACTCTGAGCTGATATAATTTTCTGGAATCCCACACAGCAGAGCTCTGTCCCGAGAAGGTGTTCTCTTGTGAGACACTTATCTCTGGGAAGGATACAGGCCCTTGAGTGAAACCCTCACCCAGCTTTCCTGCTGTACCAAGGTCCCTACCAGAGTGGTTGGAACAGGCTGAAAGAATGGTTAGATAGGAAACTTCTGAAATTTAGCAAGGAAAAGTGCCAAGTGCTGCCCCTGGGAGAGAGAAGGACCTGTGATGGCACAGATTTTGGACAGACAGGCTGGGATCAAACCAGAGGCAAAGTCCCTGGGACCTGATGGGCAGACAGCAGGGTAAGCCAGGCGCTTTGTGGGCTATGTGGACAGGAACACGGACAGTGATCATTTCCTCTGCCCAGTGTTCATCAGACTACAGCTGAAGTACTGTGTCCAGTTTTGGGACCTCCTGTGCAGGAAAGACATCAAAAAACTGTAGCAAGTTCAATAGCATGGGGCAGGTGAGAGCACCTGCCCTGCTAGGAGAAACTGAGGGACTATGACTAAACCTGAATGTGAATGTGCCTTAACTTATGGTTAAACCTGAATACAAGGGAGCTCTGTGGACTCCTAACAATAGCTCCTCTTGTGCCTAATGGAAGGTTTTCAGGCAGTCAGGCCCTCCACAGCCACACAGTCTCGGAGGGTGATATTCAGTGACATGAACTGAAACTAGAGATATTCATCTTGGATACATAGAAAAAAATCCTGACTCTGAGGACAGCACTGGGACAGGCTGCCCAGACAAGCTCTGCAGTCTCCAGCTGTGGGAGTTTTCAAAATCCAATGGGGTAAAGCCCTGAGCAGCCAAATCCAAACTCAGAGCTATCCCTGCTGTAAGCAGGAGGTGGGAATAGAGACTTCTTGATGTCCTGTCTGAATCTGAATTGGTTTTGACTCTGAGAAACATTAGACAATAATATCTCAGCTGCTCCCCAGTCATCCTTAAATATGTAACTAGAAAGATCAATGTCTTAAATTGGTCTTCCAACATTCAAACAAACAAAAAGACAAGAGGAGTCACTGAATCTCCAATTTCACAAGCTATTTTAGCCTAAAAGGCTGAGAACCGTAATGTACAAGCCTGTTGAAGCCTGCCACCCTGATGTCTGCCAGGTCAAAGGATCAGTCTGAAGGCCAAGAAATTCATGCCTTGAATAAAAATCTCCCTTGGCAGACATATCACAGCATTCCTTCAGTTACACTGATATTGGAAAGGTTAATTTTGCTTCTCACCCACTGCAGTGGATGCTCCCATCTATTTGCAATTCAGTCAACCATTTCCTTCTTTATTAACTTTAATTATCATCTCTTACATTACCACAGAACTTGTTTTAACACCATTTCTGAAAATGTTTCACATACAAAGGACTGCAAATATCAGTTTGACCTGGATTTCCTTAGAGACCATTAATTGTCTGGGATATTTATCCTCCATCTCATTACATAAAATTTGTTTCAAACATAATTAGGCTGATTTAAATTGTATAACTTTTTACTTCTGCAAACAATGGATGTAAAAAAATCTTTTTCTGAAGATCCACATCAGTGTGTTCATTAACTATTAGATTAACTACCTTCATCTGATAAATACCAGATGAACAATAATTTCTGATTCACTCAGAAGACGTTAAAAAATCTGGAGTACATCATGTTACCTACTTAATGTTGCCAAGAAATAAACGGTATTTTAAATAGTGCAAATTTAATCTTTTGGTCTCCTGGCCAACCCAACTCAAGTACTTTTCAGGTACTTAGACACAATTTTAGTCACTAGTATCTCTTAACTAACTACTTTAATCTTATGTTCTTTTAGAGCAGTGTACACATAAAGAATTATCTTTGCTTAAGACAATGACTTTAGGAGAACCGACTGCAGCAAGCATAAGAAGTACATATTATTTTTTACAGTCCTTATGCTTTATTGCTAATTTAATTAGCTCCCATTTACCCACAAACACAGCTTGATGGATATATTCCCTTCTTTATTATGTCAATTAGCACCCTGCAACATGGTGCTTCCTAAAATTATCTCATCTGCTGCAGATGACAATGCTCCTCAGTGGTCATATTCAGCAATATATAAGGCTCACTAGACCTGGTCTTTGGCAGCTCTTCCCAACTTCTACTTCCCTGAGGCTAAGGATGAGATTGTGATAATTAACAGGACCCTGAAAATTCTCCACTCTGTAGGTGGAGAAGAGACAAGCAGCTCCAAAGGCAATTCTCCAGAAATTGTAGTTTTATCTATAAGTATTAGAAAAGCCAACATACTGAAGTGCATCTTTTTCTTTTGTTTGCAGAGGCACTTGCAAACAAGCATTGGGAAAAAAAAGACCTGTTGGTCTTTGCTAAAAGCAGAAAAAGCATGGCCAGCTTCACTGCTGTTAGCTTTCAGAATCTCATTAATCAGAGACCTAGCACAACTAGCAACATCCAGGAGACACATATCTAGATTAATGAAAAAATCCACACTTTTAGAGTAAACATCTAGTGCTCATCCTGACAATTCCTGCTTACTTCTATAATGAGAAATTACAACCTGTCCAGTGTATACCTGAACCCAAATATCACTGTAGCTATGGATATTCATTTACAACAAAATGTGCACAAAAATACCTTTTGTCTCCATTTCTATTCTGACAGAGCCACTTCCTGCTAATGTGGAGTGCATTATTTACTGTAGAACTCACGTAAACAATACGTGATTCACGCAATCACATATATCTGCTCTTAGTCATGACTACATGATTTCATCTCACAGCTGGTGACAAACTGGAGGCGTTTTCACCCTTTATTGTAGCAACTAAGAAAACTCAAATTGAGCCAAATGCTCCCTTTTCAGCATGGCTATCAGTGTCCTGGCTAGTCACACAGGAGAACTCCCTTTTGCCCATACACAGCTCCTTCCAACTGCAGCAGGATGTCTGCACTCAACTGGAATATACGTTCAAAAGGCACAAGAGATATCAGCCTCTTTCAAGACACCTTCTCTGGGATAGTGCAGATTAAATATTCCTCAAACTAAACAAATAAATCACCCAGGACTCCCAAATTTGAAATTCTATGAGCCTCTGGACTGTGGCAGAATGGACTCAACTTTCTTTGCAGACAGTTTCCCCATCACAGAATCCTTTCTGTACAGACCTCTGTGTCTGGATGAAACATATCCATATCCACCAGCTGAAAGGATTTTACATAAAATATAAAAAAATAATACAGGCTTATATGACATACCACAAAATGTTGAGAATTTTTTGAAACAGGAATCACTAATAATAAGTGACTTATACCTGACTGACACTTAAAGGAGAATGTTCCACAGAATATATTTGGTGAATTTTCTGTAAAATATTTTCTGTAAGATTAGGTGTGAACAGAATGCATGCTGAAAACTTCTTAACTGTAGATGAAACAAAGACACCATGTAATCGAACTGAGAATTAGTGTTCTCAGGAAATCAATGCCTTCCTGATTAATTAGCATACAGCTGCTAATCACCCTCTAAATTGTTGTTACAACCAGACATAACTCTGCCAATACACTTCACTAGAAATTGCTTAATTGCCTGCTCACTTTAAATTCCCTGTCAAAAGAAGGTGATCAAAAACAGAAAAAAAAAGACAGGCCTAAACCAGAAAATCTCAGTTTGATTTGGGTGCTGAGTTTATTCTGTAGCCTAGGGAAATAGCAACTGAACAAAGGCAAGAATTCAGTTTAACAGTACTTAGATTTGCCAGATATAATAAAAGCTTATTTTTACTTCTGTCGTGATGGGCTTCTTTAAATCTAATTTAAAAAAATGAAATTCTAATATATAGAAATATTTATAAAACATAAAGAGATATAAAATTCTAATGTTTAATATTACCATCTTCCCTTCCTCTGCTCTCTGATTGCCATAAGGAAACATATGAATCGCTAATACATTTAAATCTAAGATATCACACAGAAACTTTACAAAGCAGATGAGTGTTTTCCACTGAAACTCCTATAAAGGATATTTTCAAAGCTAAACAAATGTAAAAAAATATTTGGGAACACTTGATGTTATATTGCATCAGTCTTCTTTATCAAGCTTTGCTTACTGATAAAGTATAATTTTATTTATGCAGGAATTTCCATCTGAGAAACAGGAAAATGAAGAGAGAGGAATTGAACTTTGTTGAACTTAACCCTTTCTTTCCAACAAAAAAATTTAATAGAGTGTTAATGGGGCAGAGAAATAAAGCAAGCCTGCCCCAACAGATAAGCATTATAGGGAAAAAAATATTACGTCAAATATGGTGTGAGTTTAAGGATCGGAGAGAAGACTTGTAAGTCTAGCCAGAAAAAATGTTAGAAAGTATTAGATGGGGTTCCCCTTGACTATACACTAGTTTTATGCATTTCCCCTTTGTGAAAATCAATGCCATCCAAATTGAACATTAAAAGCTCATTGGTGCTTCAGGGGCTTCTTCTGGCTTTACTGTTTTTGGCACTATGTCCATCAGTAACTAGGCCTGGGAAAAACCATCCAGCAAACATAAAAATAAACAAATCCCTTCATCCAAAATGCAAATTAACTGGAATGTGCCCATTTTTAAGTCATTTCAATACAATGGCAAATAGCTTATAATACTAAAAGTATTTTACCTCATTTCCTGAGACTTTCGGTTTGTTTGTTTTTTTGTTTGGGTAAAATAAGGCATGAATATTTAGTGTAATAGCTGTCCTTGAATAAAACTAGATGGCTACTTTTCATAAAAAGCATAAAAAATATATAAAAACATACGCTGGAAAAAAAGCCTTCCTTCTGTTTATTTCAGCTCATTTATTAGCCATTTTATCAGTGTTCTGTCTGAACCAAAACCACAAATTTTTTAGATAAAACAGTTAAGATTATTTTATCTAGATTCCTTAGAGCATGTCTTAAAAACGAAGCTAATCTGTATTATATATTCAAGAACCTTCTGTGTCACATCTGTGTATAGCAAAATCCTAAATCATAGAATCACTTAGGTTGAGAATGACCTCTAAGATCATCAAGTCCAACCATTAATTTAGCTCTTCCAAGTCCACTACTAAACCATGTCTCTGAGTGCCCAATCCACATATTTTAAATAATTCCAGGGATAGTGACTCAACCACTTTGCATTTTGTTATATTTTGTCCTAACATAGTTCCAATGAAACTTGAATTAAAACTTCTAGTCTACTTATTTGACCTGATTGCCTGAAACAACAAAAATTTCACATTTGTTTCCAAAAAAATCCAAACACTTTGGAATATTTACTTCATATCTGAAGTAGCAACTGATTGAAACATTCAGTTGAAATGTTATGTACAAGGGTAACGCTAGAAAGAAGATGAGATCTTCTCAAAATACATGGGAACTGGATACTTTGTTATTGACAGCCTTTGGCATGCTTCATAAGAGTGGAGATTTACTTTATGTCTTTTGCATAGGACCCATAAGAATGTTAAGTGAATAAAAGAAAACTAATCAAGACAATAAGTTGTAGAATTACTATGCAGACTCCCTTAACAGTAGTTAAATTTTCCCTTCTGAAATGGAAATGTTGTAATCTTGTATCTGTCCCAAACTGAGGTTAGTTTAATCAAGAGAGGGTTATCCACCAACTAAAGAAAAATAAAATTTTGAGGGTTTTTGTTTGTCTGTTTCTCAAATGTTTTCCTCATGATTGGTCTTAGTACAGAAAAAACTTTGGGTTAAATGGAAAACATAAATTTAATGTCAACTTCATGGAGTCATAGAATGGTTCAGGTTGGAAGAGATAATCTGATAGAGACAATCTTGTTTGTCCTGTAATGGACAGGGGCACCTTTCACCAGCCCAGTTTTCTCAGAGCTCCAGCCAATCTGGCCTTCAACATTTTCAGGGACTTATTTATCTTTCAGGGTCCAACTAATGAAATGGTATCAAGGTAACAAGTTTTTCCTGTTTTCATCTGTTTCACTGAATTGACAGTTACATTGCAATATCCTTATTTCCATTGTTACTAGAGTTCTGTACTCACAGAAACTCCTACTGTGCCAGTAGCCCCGGAGTTTCTGAATTTCTGGGTCTAGATATTAACCCATCCCATTTTCTGACCTCATGCTTCTTTCTCTTTATTCATGAGTAGTAGCAGCAAGCATATAACCTTGCACCTGGTGTGGCAGGTACCTGATCTAGACACCCCAAATGGCTGACTGCACATACCAGACAGCATAAATAAAACATGAAGGATCCACATTCTGCTTTAGAATTTTAGTATCTGCACGTATCTACTTGGGAGTAACTTCTCTCCTTATTTTGTCTGATGCATATCTTGTGCAAAGCGACCATACGTCTTAAGGAATTTATCACATAGATATCTGGTTTTGTCTTTTTGTAGTATATAGTTGTCCTAAGGGTCCCTTCTGTTCAAGTCTGTGTAAGAAGGAGTTGTAGCTATTTGTAGGTTCAAAGGAAAAAATATTTGGGATTTACGACGCTAACAACCTAACCTGTCTTTCAATCTCCCTGCAGTTTTCTTCTGGCCTTTTCAACAGATGTATTTTTCTTCAGTGAGGATTATAAAAATCTGTGGTAAAATCTATATCTCACACTTCTAATATATAATCAAGAAACTGCACTGGAACTGCAATCCAGGATGCAGTACAGTGTGAAATCAGATGTAAAATATTAGGTCAGTAACTCATCTTTCTTAATGCGCTTTCTTTTTCTTTACCTGCCAAGGTTTATCGCTGTTCATAATAGAGAATTGCAGGAAACTGAGATTTTGGTATTTGTAAATTATATAAAAGCCTTATTAGTTTTAAGATAAATAAAATGCCTAAAAAGGGACTTGATCATAAAGTTCTTGAATAAAGGTATTTTAATATTTCTGTAGTAGAAAAATCCCAGATCAACTGCAATATTTCAATGCCTTACCTAAAACAACTGCTGGAAGCTAAAGGCTTGTGACTTCTACTTAATTTATTGCTGAACATGGTGGAAATAATAGAAATATGTAATAAACAAGCAAGGTTAAAGCCAGGCTGACATTTCACTGATTCCCTGCACTTGCTGGAAGATGAATGTTTTTGTCCAGACATTTGCCCTCTTTTGATATCTTGACATGGCAAGCATTTGTTGAGAACAAATATTTAAAGACAAAGTGCCAAGGCTAAGAGGCTGCAAATACAGCTGCTGTGTTTACACATAAGTGTGGAAAGCATTTCATTCTTCTTAGAGGAAAGATGTATATTGCAAAATAAACTTTATTATGTTCTTTTCCCATCTAAAATATGTTTCTCTAAATGCCTACAATTCATTTGAGAGCAAAGTTATAGTGATGAACTTATGGCTCCATGCAAAGCGGTGAAAAATTCATGAGGAAAGACTAGCTTTTAAAGAATCAATTCATGCTCCTATTTTATATTATAAAAAGTAATGTTTAAACATATTCAATGTTGCCAGGTACTATTTTGTCATAAAATAATTTCAAATGTGCAGACAGAAATAGTGAGTCCAATTGTAATAGTCAAGACAAAAAAAAATTGCTTTCCAGTGTGTTCTGGTAACTGAGAGCAAAGCCTTGACCAAAGATTTTTGTCTCATGTAGGTAATAGTTTGAGGAGTAATTGCTATTAAAAAGACCCTGTAGTCTGCTTATCTTATTATTATTCATTATCTTGAAGAAGCATAGGACTCAGCACTGAGGATGTGTGCTTATATCATAAATAAAATCCTGCTAATGAGAAGTTTGTAAGACTAAAGCAATCCAATTAAATGCCTTATTTAATTAATGTATCTATTCATTTACTTCTTCATTTAGCTACATGTTTCTTTTGTTGTTTTATTTTATCTCTGCCATGAATATGTGTTTACAGAATCATAGAATGGTTTGGGTTGGAGGGGACCTGAAGGTTCATCCCATTCCAACCCCCCTGCCACAGGCAGGAACAACTTCCATTAGTTCAGGCAGCTCTAAGTTCTGCGCAGCCTGGCCTACAGTGTTTCTGGGGATTTGGCATACACAACTTGCTGGGCAACTTCTCCCAGTGCCATACCACCTTCACAGCAACGAAGTTCTTCTTGATATGTAATCTAAACCTATTCTCTTTCAGTTTAAAGACATTACACCTTGACCTGTCACTATATGCCCTTGTGAACTGATGACCCTCTCCAGCTCTCCTGTAGGCCCCTTTAGGTACTTTATGGAGGCCAAGGATTCAAAGGAGGAAATAGAAGAGGAAGACATAGAGTTTGAAGCTGTTCCTCTGGATGTCACCGGCGACTGTGTCATAAATTCACTTTCAGAAGTCTTCTAGTGTTGTCTGAAAACGTGTCATCTTTCTGGTCTATTATTCCCATGACAAGACAATTCTTTGAAGACATGACTTTGCAAACATTTTCAAAAAACAGTTGTGGGGGTGTTTTTTTAAATTTCATGTTTGCTCACCTTTCATGCTTAAATGGTTTTCCAGTTTGATATCTCTTTTTTTTTGTAAATAAGGAACTCTGCCAAATCCTGCTAGTTTGGTACAAAATTGCTGAAAATACATACTTAATCTATTTCTTGCTAATTGCTTGGTACAGCTAATGTTGAGTTCATTGATGAAAAAGAAATATTTTAAATTTTTTTTTTTTGATACTCTATTTGATACTCTGATACATACTCCTCTCATTAAAGATGAATGAAGCTATAAGCTCTTTCAAGAGTGAGGAGATCATTTTTCAGAAGTACATATTTGCATCTTGGGAAGAACACAATCCCTGTTCTGATTGAGTGAGCAACCAAATGAATATCTACTTCTGGAAGAAAGACAATTTGCTTTAGTAAAGCTATAACAATCACACTGAAAGCTGAGACACAATGAAATATCCAGTAAATTTTACCAGAGGTAATCTGTCTGACTGAATGCCCACATTTGGGCATTCTGCATCAAATGCCTTGTATTTTGGAAAGACACACATGAAAAAGAAATAGAACACTGGCGAAAAGAATTGAAAGAGGCAGCAGTGATGTTTACAGAACCTCATTCTTGATATTTGCAGAGTAAATTCCAAACATTCTTGATAAAAGTTATCCAGAAACAGTCCAAATTTTTATTTCAAATTTAAAAAGACCTTAAAATGGAAAACACTGGGGTGATTTGGTGATCCATTTTATTCTTTTATGAGTGAGATTTGCTGTCTCTTCTTGAAGCTGTTCTGTATTAGGGAGTCTGTCTCTGCTGAGGATACAGGGAGAGTTTCTCCAGGTTTCAGCACATCAGACCAGCTGTCCATGTGAGGCAGGATTATGCAGACCAAAATTCTGATTAGAGTTCCTCTCTCAAGTGGCAGCATGACCCATCCCTAGCCTAATAATCAGGAAAATTTTCCTTTTCAATCTAAAAATAATCAAGTAACATTGACAAAATTTCTTCAGCATGGTGCTTAATTTACAAGCTCCTGAAAAAAAAATAATAAGCACTAGAGCTTTGAAAGCACTCCAAAATAATTATATTCATGTTTCCTATGATATATTAAACCCAGGATAAGATGTGAAGACTCAGCACAACAGTATACTGCAGAAAATAAAAAACTGCTCTGCTGACTGCTCGGTTCTGCAAGTTTAAATCATACTCCGGGGCCTTATGCATCAGATTGGGGAAAAATACAAAGTGTATATTTAGTGTTTTTCTCCTACACAAAACATTGCTATCCTTCCTCTTTTCCAACTAAATTCAGATTTCCTGCTTTCTTCTCCCAAGGCAAAATTAAGGCCTTGGTTGAGCTAAAAATAACTCCTTCTAATTTAGCATTTTACCTCAAGTAAGTTACATTATGGAAGAAACCTCTGAGTGGCTTTTGAAATGAGATAGACTGAATTGACAAGTACTCTTCTGGGGTATCTGTCTCTTTCACTAAAAAAAAATAAAATCGTTTTGCCGACCTTTTCCCTCAGCTGTAACCAAAATTACTGTAGAGTAAGTGCTCATTTAGTTTATGGCAATTCTGCCCAAAAATCCTATTAAACAATAATAGGATTTGTTTCTCAACTGCCAGTTTCTGTTCTGAAAATACACCCCCGTGTTCTCTGAATTCTCAGAACAAATTCAGATTGATTAGTTTCTCATTTTTCTCCTCTGAAAAAAAAAATCTTGTTTTTTACCATTTTAAAGCATTTTGAGAGGTGGTTACACTGCAGCCACTCACTTGTTTTTTCAGATTTATAGAATTTTGCCCACTGTGGGCTTAAATTACATGCAACCAGAAACTGACCTTCTGCAGGTCTTGCCCTTAAAAGAAACTTTCAATTCAATTTTCTGCAAGAGGTTTGTCTATTTACTTGCAGTTTTAGAAGTATTAATAGCAGAGTAAATGATTTGTAGAAATTTTTTGTTTTATATGCCCCATATATCAAAGAAGATAGTGAGTCTTTGAAGGAGAAAACTCCTAGAGTTAAAAGTTTTCATGTAAGATAAAAAAGATGGTGACTATCCTGTCTTAGACAGGATTTTTGCTTGGTGATTTTTATTGCTTATTAGGGAACACTTTATGGCATGAACATTAAGCCACTTGCCTTTCTTAATGCTGAAAATTTCATGCTTTAACTTTCAAGATGCATAGGTAGCTATTTTCAGAAGGAAGGAAATGAATAACAGAATTGATGTTGTATTTCAGCTAGAAATATTTTTTTTTTTTTTAAATAGGAGGCAGAAGGTGAAAGAAAGAAAAAATATTATTTGAAAAGATAAATGTGCATTCTCCCTTTAGTGGATATTTCAACCAAAACAACTTTAGTTCAAGAGCTAAAACTCATTCTGCAGATGTAATAGCAGGGTTACAAACACAACACTAAAGGTGCATCCCTTTTTGAAAGATGTGATTTATTTGATAGATTTTCAAAGTATATATTAAACACATAACTTCACATGCAAATGAAGTTCATACTCCTTATATTAAATTCCTACACTTTAATCAGAGTTCCTTCAGGTGCCTCCTTCATGCTCTGGCTCTATGAAATACTGAGAATTCTTTGTGTCCATGGATGTCATTATTACTGCAAGGATGAGGAGTGTCCTGTGGGACTCTTCATTCCCACTGTTCAGATTTCTCAGTTACTCACTGGTGAGTATTTTACGTCAGAGTAGGACATAACCTCTCCCTTCTTTTAGCTCTCTTTATTCTGATCTTTGATCTTCTGTTCACTATCCAGTGGTTTCCTAACCAATAATGATTTTGATGAGTGTCCCTTTGGATTTACACATTCTGTGGATCAAAGGTCTCATCCCTTACTCAGAGCTTTTTCTTTTTTTTTATTTTCAACAGAGAGCCTATATTTCTCTAACTAGTGGTTTTTCAGCGGGTATTTCTTATGAAATAATCCTGAACCAGCAGCTGACTGCTATATCAAAAATCATAGCAGACACCTCTTATCTCTGCACAGGAAGGATCTGTTCCTCTTTGTCTGCCATGTTTTCCTTTTTTGTATTAGGTTTGACATTCCTAAAGTCTTATCACAGGCTATTACTTTGTGACTGTGAGCTGAGAAGAGTCTTTATTAAAATTACAACACACAAACACGCCTGTAAATATAAACACAGACATTGTGAAGATGGGAAAGCAGGAAATCATGTGATCAAATAATAGCAAATTTCTAAACTGCTAAATGAAAGGTGACATAGAAGGTGAAGAAGGAATATTAAGTTAGGAACAAATGAGATACATTGAATAAATCCTAAATATTTCTGGGTTTGAATGAGGAGAGTTAAGGGTTGTTTTTTCTTTTTCTAAATTAAAAGTCAACCTCTTTGGTCTCCGAAAAACATAGGAGTTGGTAATTAGAATCCAACACTAGAAAATTTTGAAGTGTAAAGGAAAGCACTTGGTCTTTCTCATTAGCTTTTATTAACAACATTCTGAGTTTGTGAAATTAGTGTAACAAGTTACAAATGATGCATGAAATTAAAAATTTCTGTTTACCCTATAGAGCTTTCATCCATGTCTGGCAATTCTCTTCTGGAATATATGCAGCAACAAGTTGCCAGTCTCTGCCAAAACACCTCCAAAATATGTTGGTTTCTTAGCCCAAACAGAACAACTAAAATGTTGTAAGGTTTGGGATTTTTTTCACACAAACTGTTTTTTTAAATTTCTTCAGGAGCAAGTATCTCAAATTCATTCCTAAAGTTGACCATAATTCTCTGTGTCCTCATGGAACAGGTTCACCTCAGAAACCTGCAGAGCACAGGCTGAAGGGCACTGGACAGGAGCAGACATCAGGCTGATACTCACATCACAAAAAAACCTGACAAACCAAAATCTAATATTTATGACATACTGTCTCACTAGACCACACGTTAATCACGTCTTAAATTCAGGGCTTACTAGGTCAACACTCAACAGAATGGTTCTGTGCCTCCTTCAGAGATGATTTGTGTACAGCTTCTGACAGGAAAGACACTCATAGGTCTTAAAGCAGTTCTTTCAGGGTAACCATACCTTTTAAGAGATACAGGATCTCAACTCACTCTCCCAAATTCACCTGTGCTAAAGTGAAATGATTTCTCCCTGCCTTATGCATGTTTTCAGGCTGTTGTCATCCTGTGATTTGTGCACATTACAGATCTTTCCATGGCCCCATTTTTATGTAGGAGACTTCATACTTACTTTTTCACCTCCCTTCTCATTGTTTCTTCTTTCTTTACTCTCTCTCCAGATATTTCTCATGAACAAACAGAAAATTAGTAATGAAATATTTTCAATCCAGAAAATGTAAAACCCACAAATAGCCTTTTATTTTTAAGGCTGTTAGGTTGCAGCGTCTTTCCAAATTGTTTTTGTGTTTGGAAATATTTTTAGCCATAGCTGAATATCATCTTAGAGTAGAAGATATCTTTCTGTTCAATCACAGTTAGAACAGGATAAGACAATGAGATTACAAGGCATTATCTAAGTTATGCAGTTTTCAAAGAGCCAAATGATGCATAAAAAACCTAAATTTTCCTCACCATTACTCTTAACTATTGCTGCTTATTTCTAGTGCTTTCTTAAGCCTGAATTTGATAAACACATAAAGGTTTAGGCAAGTTTCAGATTTCAGGGCTGAATTTGACAGCTGTTTCCATAAAAAACTTCAGTAGTCTCCCACCTCTTCTTTGTTTTAGGATAGCAAAATAAATCAATAATTATAAATCCAGTTTGAATAAATAAAGTATTTTCAATGATGGATAGTGGAAACCATGGAATGAAAAGAACCAGCTCATTTGCCTCTCAAACACAAAACTTCTTTTTCTTTTGTAAATGACTGCATTTAGGAATAGTACTGTGGCTTCATCCTTGCTAAAATGATATTTAAGCATTATTTTCATTACACTATAACTTCCATTTCACTATAACTATAATTATTAAGATTTTTCATTTTATATTAACAATAGTTTTGATAAATTTGTAAAAAGAATAGTTATTTGTTTTCCAACCCCAATGGAGAATATCATAAAATAAATAGAAGTGCAAGAAGCATTTTCTATATGTATAAACTGTTTTCAAGCACAAAATCTTGTTTCTTCTTTCCGTGTTCCTTCAATACAAGACATTTTCTTATTCTTTCTCTCTTTTTTGTTTTGTCTCCTGTAAGTATTAGTACTATAAACAAAATTTTCTTCCTTCAATAGACTTTAACGTGTGTGAAGTACAGAATTAAAGTAATATTAAATCCTGCTTAGTGAAACCTTCTCCCAAATAAGAGATGAAACAAAATTAGAGCCACCGGTGAGTAACCAAAAATAAATTTGAACTTCAGTTGGTGAAACTTTTATACTGAAAATCGGATACTTTTAGCTCCTGTCTACCATTTTAATATTAAAAAAATCAATATTGGCAAAAACAAAGCAACATTTTGAATTAAGTTGAACACAACTGATATTTCTATCTTTTTCTGCAAAAAAATGTAGCCAACTTGCTAAGGGGAAAACCTTGATGGATACCCTTTATAGTGAACTGAGTAATAGCTAAGTAACTTGTTATTCTGAGTGTTTTTTCACTTTCTTGTCCAAAAAATATAGTTATTTTAAAAATTACTTTTATTTGCATGAGACATGTAGTGAAATGTAGAGTTTTAGTATTCATTTCTCTTTTACAGTACTTGTTATGTAAAAAGAATGGAAATAATGAAATGTATACACTTACTCTTGTAGAAACTAATTGCAACATTTCTGGCTGTATTAAATCTTTTATAACTCTGAAAGTTCTCAAGTTGCTGAAATAAACTCTGGTGAAATTATGCAAATTCATAAATACTTAGGTATATTTTGACAGCACATGGCTACATGTTCAGCTTTGGGCAGTTGACATCTGTTGCTCAGGGAAACTTGAAAATCTTTTTAGTAATAACATCAGATCTATACGGGATGTGTCTTAGTAATCAGCATCAATCATCAGCTCTCACCTCAAAAATAAAGTGTTGCAGCTATTCAGTCCATAGAATTCTTCCGGGCTGCTGGGGACTAAGAATGACAGACAAGTGATCAGCTGACCTTAAATATTTCTGTGATAGCCATTTCTGCTGTGTCTTATTTCATAAGGGACTTGTGATATCTTCAGTCATCTCCTTCTACCACAGATAACCACATTGCTTAAATTATTTAATAAACTTATTAAACACTATCTTAAAAATTTAAATATCTTATGCATGTTGTTTCATTTGGCTACTACTCAAAATTTCAATCTTACAATTGCCAAAAGATCTGTTCTGCTTTTTATTTTGCTTGAATATATTTCTGTCCAGTTTGATAACCACTTACAGCTATGCTAGAACTATCATTTTGTTTGAACAGCTCTTGTACCTCAAGTAATGTGTTTCATGCTCCCCTTAGATCTTCATTTCACTAAATAAGCCAGTTTTTTGTTTCCTCTCTTAGAACAAGGACTTCACTGTATAATTTGAATAGAGGATTTTTTGTAATTTATGTAGGTTTTTTGCATTTTTTAAAATCTTGACTATGTGTGAGCAGAGCTCTATTTACCATTGTAGATGCTAAATTGTAGTACACTGAAAAATTGTCATCCAGTGCACGAAAATTTCTCCACATATGCAGATGTATATTCCTTGATTGTTCCAAAAATTAACCCACCTTTTAGTAACTAGTCTTAATTACAAATGACTTGCAATCCTATAGAGGCTTTCTCATTCAGTGGTTAATTTTTAACCAAAGCATATGGTCACGTTTTTATATTAATCCGGGTTCTGTCATTCTAGACATTGAGCCATACATATATGTGGAAGGTCATACTTCCAACATGATATTTTGATCTTTATCTACTGAAAAATGTCTCCCATCTTTTTTTCTTAATGAAAAAAGCCCTGCATCAGTTTTCTGCTCTCTTTGTGTTTATGTTGGTTTTTTTTACCTTTTTCTTTGGGTCAAGGTCATAAAAATACTAAAAAAAGTCTCTGACCTGTGAGAATTTCACTAGTAATCTCTTTTCTTTTTTTTTTGGCATGTCAATTCTTCTCCTTCAGCTATTTTCCCCACTTTATCATTCTTATAAAAAACCTGTCTTCCTCATTTTAGCCTAAATTTTTCAACATGGGAGCGCATTACATGCTTCACTTATGCCAAGATAGATGAGATAGACATCATTTCCCTTCACTATAAAACTCAGTTATCTCAGAAAGATATGAGAGGGCTCTGTTGAAATTGTCTTCATAAAAGTAGTTGGGAATTAAAGCATATGCAATGTATCTGCATTTAACAATTTCCCAGTTTCTCCAGTAGTGCAAAGAGAACCTTTCTCTACTGAGCCTCAGTGCCCCTGAGGCTCAAATTTACTGTCCATAAGGAGTTAGATGTGACTGGTTGGAAGAGAAAGGCACCTTTTTCCTCAAGCTCTGTGTTTCTTTCTCAAGCCTATTTGCTGTAAGATTCAGGAAGCTTGGAGAAGGCAAGTTACACATAGCAAGAACTCTAAAGTCTTAATGATAGCATTTTTCATGATTATCTACTGGTGAGAAATGTCCCGTCTAAGAAAAAAGTAACATCTCTCTCCAAAAAGTATTTATTAATCTCCTTGTAATAGACATTTGGAAACCAGAAATCAACGATTTTTATGTGATATCGACCAAATCAAGGGCAGCCTAGATCTAGCCAGCTCTTTAAGGCTGAAAGTGTAATAAAAAGATTCTGATCCCTGCTCATGGAGCTTCTGTCTTATCCAGAAACTACTGCAGGTAATACATGTTACAGATAACTAGCTCTAGAAGTCCACTTTCATTCCTGTGCCTTGACTGCCTCCAGTATTAGATAAGAGGTGGATCCCCTCATGTCTCTCCCACATCCTGTGGCCCAGCAACTCCAGAAATTCTTCCATCTAACTTTAAATGATAAAGCAGCAGCTTCTCCAACTCAGATTGAGTGTCCCCTAACTCAGGACAGAATGATCTTAGAATCATAAGTGTATTGGTTATAATGTTATTTTTCCAGAGATTCAACTCAATTAAGTACCCATTAGCAGTAGGCAGAATGCCTCATGGGGATTGTTTAGATGAAGACTGCTGTTTGGTTTTTTTCAGCTGTTTTGTGTTTATTTTTTTTTTTAAATCTTTAAGGTTTCAGAAGGCAGATGTTTATTTAACTGGAGACATGCTCCAGACATGCCCTGGAGATACACAGGCCATGCACAGTCATTGGAAAGAGACTTCTAAACTATGTGGCACTGCTTTCCTTCTTGTGTACTTCTCTTTCCAGTAACTCTCATAGGTGGCATTTGGAAGTGACAGGAGTTGGAGACTGTGCTACTCCCATCACCATACCAGGACACAAGAAGTGCCTATAAAACTAAGTTTACAGAGCAACTCTCAATTTGTATAAATATGTTCTTAGGACACATATATTAATGAGCTTCTAGTTAGTACATTAGTAATTTTCAATTTATTTATTCAAAATAAATAATAACAAAATTGACAGATTTATTAAAATGCCCAATTTTTTTTTTAATTTTCTGCTTAAGTTTGAGGTTTTTTTCCCAATTATATTCTTTATGAGTTTCAATATTGGTGTCTGTTGATGTTTTTAGTTTCACTGCAATAAGCTTTAAAAAAGAAAACCTGAGAAGGCAACTCAAATCAAAAAAGAAAGAGAAAGCAGGTGTTTTTCCAACCATGTTACTGGTATAGCTTGTATAGGTCTTCAAAAAATCAATATTTGGCTACATTTGCCTAATTATTTTGAGGGATAACTTTTTGATAGTGGCAGAGGCTACGACCAGAGGTCAGGGATGCACACACATCTGATTCTGGCTTATTCCAGCCGGATCCAGTGGAGCACCACTGGTCAAAGTTAAGACCATCAGTCAAGCTGTCCGTGGAGAAACAGACTGATGAAAAGCTAAAAAATTGTTGCATAACAGGTATGAGAGAAAACATTAGAGAAACAGCCCTGCAGATACCCAGGCCAGAGAAAGAAGGGGGATGATTCCCCAAAAATTTCTCTGGAGTTAAGATTATTCTAAGTAGTTGGTTATTTCAGTCACTTAGTGCTCATTTCACATCCACTAACGTTGTTTTGGCATCTAGAGGATTTGGGAGCATAAAAGTCACATCAAAAATTGCTTATCAATCCAGAGTCCAAGATGCAAAATGGCATCTTAGTTAAGCTGATTTTAAAGATGATTTGTGGTACCTGTCTCTTGGAAATCTTTCCAGCTGTACCAAGATAATTATTTGAAATGAACTGCAATGTCTGTGTGGAATCTATAATTTAAAGTCATCTCTTCCTTAGGTGAATTGATCTCCTTGCATTGCATTTGTGTAGCTGAAATGTCAATATGAATATGTATATAATTACATGCAACTTGTTAAATCTAGTTGAAATTTTTTTCTAAATATCAATACAACTGCAGATATATATACACATAGGAAAATCACTGCTGTAGTCCAGTGCAAAAGGAAATAGTAAATCTCTGGTGTTTGAGCGTGTTTGATGTACCAGCTTGATTTCTGTATTCCCATCACATACTATCAGCTGTTAGTTTGAAAACAAACTAAACTGTAGGAATGCAATAAAGGATATGAAGTGCCTTTAATTTTGAACTCATTTGCAATATGTTTTACATTACTCTGGAATTTTTAATATAGTCTTTCATTAAAACACCCATAAAATCCCATCATTCTTTGACAAGCTGAAATGCATAAGTAGAATATGATAGTGCAATAACAACTACTAAAATGTTTAAATGATTTATTTAATTTAAATTTTCCAATGGGAGGGGAAGGCAGATTAAAATGCTAGTGCCATTAAAATGAAACAGCTTTGGTTTGTACCATAGGGAAGCAAGAGTGAAAAAAAAGAAGATTACAATAGGAAACTCAAAATTAATGTTTTTTCCACATAAAGCCATTAAGTACAGATATTCAAGCAATAGTTTGATCATTATGCCCACAACATTTTTCAGTTCCATCTGAACCCAAAACTCTTCTTAATATGGATATAACCAATAGTTCCTCCTTATTGCACTTTTCTGCTAGCTTACCCTTTGTAATGATAGTTGATTGGTTTTTATTGCCTGGCCATTTCTGGAAGTTACTCTTCCACAGGTTCTTCACCAGGGCTTACTTTCCTTGCATTTCCAATGATACATCAATCATACCCATCTATTCTGCTTCAGGTTAATTTTTCTGGTGTATCACTGTTCAAAATTACATAATAATACTAAAGCCTTTTTAGAATATATTTATTCTTACAGCTTTCCACAAACACTTTTCGATAATTAATCCTTCAGGCAGGAGCTGCAGAATAAGTAACAATTTTATTAGTAGTGTATGATCATACACCCCTTAACGGTAAAAATAAGATACTTGTGATTGGATAAAAAATAAATAGCATAGCACAAGTGCTGTGTCCTCTGCAATAATAAAAATTCCATTTTGTAACACAATCACATTTATTGGTGAAGGTTTGATCAATGATTTGGAATAAAAATAACATGAGACCACAGCATTCCCATTGATGAAAATAATTAATGGCACTTTACTCATTCTATTTTTGGATATATTATTTAATCCACATTCAGTCCACATAATATATGCTATTTCTCTTTCATATCATTTCAGATCCTTAATAAAGATATTGTACAGTACCCAAAATTCATTAGAAAAATTTAATTATCATTATGCTAATAAAATGTAAACAAATTACTATTTGTAATACTTAGCATTTCATAAAATTACATACGGCTATTTTTGTGAAATCAATTTGCCAGAAACCAATACTGAATCTAGTATCATTATTATGGGTCCACTCTTTACTTTGTATGAAAAAACTTGCAATCATCATGATCATTAAATTCACTTGTATCTAGTATCATTTTTCATAGGAAGGAGCAAGGCAAAATGAAGGACCACAGCCATGGACTTTAGAAGAGCAGACCTTATCTGTTAGCATGACATTTCAGAGCATCTTTTTATTCAGAATTAAAGTCAGTTTTATCGCTTTCACTGTATAGCCAGCATATCCATATATGGATAATAATCCATAACCTTATCTGTTAGCATGACACTTTTTCATTCTCTTGCCAAACAACATACATAACATTGAAAGTGAAAATTTAGATTCAGAATCTCCAGCTGTCAATAAAACTATCTGGATGTCAAACACAGACTGAATTCCTGTCGGAAATACTTAATCTAAGACACAAATGTTTCTAGCCTACAAAACCTTCAGGAAAAGGAAGACCTGAATCTTGTCAAAATTTTGGAGAGGATTCAAGACTGATTAATGTTTACATCAATTATTTATGGTTTGTTTCAGAAATAAATCTCTTCTTTTCTCTTTCTCCCCCTTTCTACTTTTATTTTCCTTGAAATCTAATCCTTGATATTAGAAGTGTGCAATCCTGTTTTCTCCCCTTTTCAACTCTAAAAGTGACCTGTTGTCACTCTGACACCCACTGAACTTCCTCAGTTCACATTACAAACGTATTTCAAGCATTGTGCAAATACAGCCTGAAATGCATTAAAGGAATGTTAAATACAATCCTGGACACCACTTCCTTAATGCTCCATGTTGTGTTAAGGAGTTCAATTTTACAACAGCTTCAGCCTGCATCTCTTACTTTGCTTCTAATGCAAAATGCTAATGCTCTCTTCCTAACAAACCATTGTACGAAAGTTGCAGTCATTCTTGGGAACGTGACTACTGCAGTGATGATGAGAGATCTGGAAATGGAAAATAATGGTTAGACAATGGTGAACCCCATCTGAAAATATTATTAAAGAAAACTGAAACATAACAAAACATAACTCTTGGCTGTCCTTAAAACACTTGGAATCTGAATCTATAAAGCTGTAAACCTATAAAGCACAAGGTGCAAACAACTCTTAATCTGACAACACAATCAAACCCATAACTCTCTAATTTAGCAACAAGAATGTTACAGAGGAAACCGTATCAGAATCCTCACGGAAGTACAGGTAGATCAGTAGCTGTTCCATGGCCCAGTGATGCTGTCATTCCATTATAGAAGGCAACTAAATTAGTCAGGCAAAATTTTCCATTAGTGAGGCCAAGTAATCTGTCTCTAATGCCTTTACTTAAAATTTGAACAGAACAGAATCTCAAAAATATTAAATCAATTCTCTTGCCAAACAACATAAAGCTGTTGGTAAGCAAACTAACAATGCATTGAGTTGCAATGCAATGTTCTGTTGACTCCCATATGTTAACATATTTAGTTGAATTTTCACATAGATGGAATTTAGAAATAAAGGCCAGAACTTTCATATGGCATTCCTTATCACAGAAGTTTTAGTAATTTAAGGAGAAAATCTTCATTTTGCTACACCTTTATCTCCAGAAGCTGGTAAAACACATTCACACAGTCTCATTTTTTCATTTCAGTGTCACATGTCTTCATAGAACTGGTGTCATGTACAACAGCAGATTTGACTCAGTTCTCACCTAGATTATTACAATTAGAAAACAAAGAAATACATATTAATTATTTGCATTAATTGTGCATTTACATTTGGCACATTTATAAGTACATCAGGCATATACATGTGAGCCGAAGAAGAAAAGATCAAATGTTATCTATTGACTCAGAGGGCTATTGATCAGTGGTTTTAATTCACCATGTGCAAAAATACAAAGTTATATGAGAAAGGTATATTCTCTCCTGACTATTACAATGTCTATACTCTCTTGGAGATTACAGATGTCTACAACTGCAGAAGGCTGGTGGAATTCACTGTGGATCCTTCCTTTTTTCCTCATGGAATGGGGAGCTGTAAACTGTATTCAACCAAATAACATACTTGATTGCTTATGATATTCATGATTTCTGTCTCAGACACCAAGAGCAACTGGTGGTGCATTTCTGATTAATAAATCAAACCATTCTATACGCAGATAAAAGGTTGTGAAAGAAGGGAGAATTCTTCAATGTAGAGACATTTGTAGAGTGTTTGTTCTCAATTTGCTCCCCATTTAATAAGCTTTTATGATGACTTTAGTAATTATTACAATCAACGACTTCCAAGGATCAGAACATATGAGGGCTATTAAAACTTGAAGCAAATGAGAGCATATAATCAAAAACAATGAAGGCTTCAAGAAATCTACATTGCACTCTTAATAACCAGTGATTAATATACATTTAAAAAAATAATTACTTGTCAATGTAGCATTAATATGCTAGGAGCTTCTGTTGATCTGTAAACTGCTATCAGCAGAGTGACTGTGCATTTTATATGCATTTTTTTTTAATATATGTTTTTATAAATTACATTACAAAGTTACAAGATACATCTACATCTTTGAAGTGCTCACAGTTCTAAGGGCCACATTACAAATCTATACACCATTCCTTTTGCTTCCAAATGCACATTTTTTAATAAAAGTTTGCACAATTGTAAATCTGTAATTTTCTCCTTTATCTTATGTTCTGGTAATAGAGAGTCTGATAAAAATATGTACTTTATGCTTCAATTCAAAAGGAAACTTCTGCTGAAGGAAGCAGATCTCACACAAACTCCTATGCTATGGGAATTGCATAGTAACTGTACAGAGTATGTCCTGTAACAATAAACCCCAAAGACTGAAGAACTGCTGTCCAGTGTGCTCTTGGTCACCCTCATGATATATTTCCATCATTAGAAGAGATGACTTCCAGGATAACGTCCTAAAATAAAAGTAAACTTGGAAAGTAAACCTTCTTAGCATTAAACATTTTTCTGCTGATCCATAAGGCAAAATACCATCCATCCAAGAGAAGAAAAAAGTCAAGTTCAACCAGAAATAAACATTGAGAAAAAAATTTGCATTTGGTCTTTTCCATGTCTAAGATGCAATATATTTTTTCCAAAAGTAGAGGTACATCCAGAGTTTTTATATTAATATAATTATATCAAGTTCCAGCCGGCTACTCATTAGTGTACTTTAATATAAACATATGAAAGTATTCCATCTCCAACATACACTGAATTTAGGCAGGGAAAAATAATGGACATGTACTTCTCAGAAATCGGACTATCAGGGCTGCCCTGTACTCTGACTTCTTACCAGGATGTTGGTTAAGTCATAAGTTGGTTAAGTCAATCCTCATCAACAAGGAAAGTAAAAAAAGTCCTCTAGATGTATCCCTGAAATTACTTGGTTTATTGTAATCCCTGTATCCATTCAATGCAGGACATTTTGCCTTCAATCAAATCCAGAGTTCATTGATCAATCTCATAATATGTAAGCTGAATTATTTGCTGCAATCTGTTCTCATGGAAACAAATTCTCCTAAATGCACCATCCTAGAAAAATCAAAAGTAATGCAATTGTATATTGATTTTTTTTTTTTATGACTATGCAGACATCAGGCAAAAATTTGAGAAAGATCTTGAAGTTAGTTGAGGAAAAAACAAGGATCATGTATTTTAGTTTTTTTTTTTTTATTTAAACCAAATAAATTTATTTATTATATTTATTCATTAATTCACAATCCACGTTACCTCTCATTACTGAAATATATGTGTTATTTTTTTAATTAAAAATAGAACAAAGACTGTTCAGTTACTTACTTGTATGATCAAAGTGATAATACACATTTTTAACACATTTGTATGGAAAAAATAATTTTTAAATACATTTCTACAGGTATACTACATCTGTTCAATAACCAGTTCTCAACCTGGCCTGGATACACTACAACTCACACAAAAGCTCTAGGGTTTTGTTTGGTTATTTTAGGGCTTGGGGAGGGTTTTTTAGTGAAGGAGAGGAGAAATTTAAATGAGGCTACCAGTGGAGGAATATCACACCACTACCTTTACATTTAAGGAAAAAAGTTAGCTAATTCTGGAAAATTTCCATCTAAACAAGAACTTTTATAAGCAGAAGCAGGACCACATGCCATTTCTGTCATGGATCCATGGCAAAGTAAAGGAATATAAAAAAAAGCCACCTCAATATCTCTGAAGTTTGTACAGTTTTCATTTTTATAACATTCTGTTTGAGACTGTAGACTATGGCAAGGATTCTGAAACAACCCTTGACCAAAGACCCATAGGAATATGTAGAGTAAATGCCCAGCACCAAAATTCTGTTCTTGTGTGCTCTTTTTCTAGCAAGGATGTACCATGGTGTTGTTTTCAGGCTTTTCTTCTCACTCTGGTTTGGATTTTAGTTTTTGTCCTATCCATTTAATGTTCCCGTATTAACAACAGAAAAAGGATAAAGGAAAACACTAAGGTAAAACAGATAAAAATAAATAAAAGATTGTGTTTTTCTAGATTTGGTAGAATAAAGATTAATTTTCCTCCAAATATTAAAATTTAAAAATATTGTAATACCTCCATAAGCTGAGCTTAGAATGTTCTGACACTCACTGAACCTGGCCTCTGCAGTACCAGCAGGAGTAAATGCATCACAGAGAAGAGGCATTGGAGGGGACATACACAGCTGCAAGGAATGTACATATGTGCTGGAGAAAATTCTTGCTACTTGCCAAAAGTCTTTTGAGTGACACATCCATTAATGAGTAGGACTTGCAGAATATTGGAGGGCTTGTCTGGGACAGATGGATGTCATGAAAAACAAAAAGAAAAAAAAAAATAATATAATTTCTGTTGCTTCTTTTTCCCATTTTCTCAAACTCATAGTAAAGTTCTCTTCTATAAAGGACAAACAGGACAGTGACTCTTATCTATACCAAATGCTTAAATTCAGTGTTAAATCCACCAGTGGTAATAAAGAAAATGTTCAGCATCTGACAGTGAAACGGAATTATCTCACACTTTGCAATCATTGACATAGAGACAAGAATTACATGGGAAAATGATCCAAGAGACAGAACTGTTGCACTATAGAGACTTTTCCTTGTGGTAGAGATTAGTAATCCAAAGTATTGCTCAGGTAGGTAGGACCAGCAGCATAGAAAAAAAAATGCACAGGTCTACATCTATATTAAAATATACTTCCAACATTCAAATTACTTCTGCATGGTTTCACTTCAAGTGATTCCTCAGGCAAAGTTAGGAATGACTGGCATCTTTCCATAAAAGCACTAATACATTAACCTTGTGAACTGTTGAGCCAGTGAGCAAGACTGATTGAATTAAAAACAGAAAATTCACTTGAGATGGGGAGGAAGTGGATGCATTGGTAGGAGTTTTATATTCAGAAATTAACTGAATAAGAAACTAGCATTTGATAAGTATTAGTTTACCCGTAATTTGGTGAGCTACATAAGAACCTCAGCTTTGACTAAGTCACTGTCCTTATTCTGACTTTAACTTTTGTCATTGCTAGCTGTGAAGAATGAAACAGCAGAACAAAGTCAGAAATGTTTCAAACACTGAATCAATTTGTTCTGGGAAACCAGAAACTTTCATAGTTTTCTAAGAATTTTACCACTCCCTAGCCAAGTTCTTCCTTCATGGATCAAAAAAAGTGACTAGTCAGGCAGTGGTAGGTTTAAGCAATGATAAGTATCATCTTACATGTTTGTCAACCACCATTTGACATCCTTCCTGCACATCTGGAATGTTTCAGTGAATTTCTTGAACCTAGCTCCCCATTGATACAATTTGGATCCTCCAAACAGAATGTATTTAAATAAACCTTCCGTCTAGTATTGTTAATATGTACCTAATTAAACAGGATGAGCCATGTGTTTAATCAGGAAAATAATTATTTGACTCACAAGCTAGGAGAAATTAAACAGGGCAAATATTCTTAAGGGGATTCATTTTTACCTATACAGATTCTGAGTTGCTGACTGTGAAACATTTGAAAGATACTCAAGTCCTCATAGTATTTCTCTCTGTTGTGTTCAAAGAAATTATGAAATAGGCTAAAAAAAAATCATGTCCTCTTTCTATATACAGAAATGATTTTTGAAAGTAAATATTAATCTCATTTTTATGGTTTAAAAAAAAAACAAAACCCACACAATCTGTGTAGGCTATCTCTTTAGCCTTTAGATAGACCTAAACCACAAAACCTTTACCCTACAGATTCACTGCACCTTTTGGACCACAATGCCAAAAATAGGTATACCATCAGCACTGGATTAGTATTAGTCTCCACAAAAAATGCCAAAATTAAGTTCTGGAAATTCAGTAAAAATGTGACAAAATTCTTGTCTTGATCCAGGACAATTAGTTTGAGTTAGAAGCAGAAATGCAGCCCTTTGGCACAGACCACTTCAGGCCAAATATCAAAAAGGGTACAATCAAAAAGAGATTGAAAGTCCCTCCATGAAAAAGTAAAAACTTTTATTTTCTTTTACAGAACCATATTTGGATTTGTAATACTGAAATTTCAGATTCCTTATGAGGTTGAATTCACAATTTATAAACATTTTCATAAACCAAGATGCTGTTAATTAAAGTTTGTCAGAAGTAAAGAAAGGTGTCTGAAAACAGCTTTCTAACGAGATTAATGCTAAATAAAACTAAATGTTCAAGGAAAGAAACATCATATTTATAGGATACAAGAAAATCCAAAACTCTGAGGTTGTTCAATGAAAAGTTCATTTATCGTTATTGAAATTATTCAAAGATAGTCATGAGATCTTTTTAATTTACCTTTACCATTTTTTTTATTTATTAGTCCTCTATTTATTAAAAAGCATTACTCCTACAAAAGCATGCCTATCTACTTTCTGATTTTCTACAACAAATGAGATTAATAATGAATTAAAAAAACAAGCACGTCCTCAAATATTAATTATATGAAGCTGATAATTCTATGTTAATAGAAAACAATACCTGTGCTGAGAACTATACCATCAAGTACAGGCATTTTAGACAGTTACCTTGATTTTGCCTTGGAGGATGCTTTCCTGATACTCTCCATTCAGAGAAATTTGCCTCACCACATCCTTGATGGTAAACACTGAAAATAATATAGATTATGGCATTATATAATTTCTCCAAGTAACAGCCAGTAAATATGGAAGGCAAGGTAAGATTTAAAGGAACTTTAATGATGCTGAAGAGAGACAAAATAGAAAAGGACCATTGCCCACCACTTTTGTCATCCCCATGGGAAATGATAATTAGTTTTTTGTCTCCATATATAAAAGTAAATATTTTACTCCACACAGGTGTATTTTATCAACAGAGCAGTAATTTTATTTCAATATCAAGTTATGACAAATGTTTAGGATGTCAAATAGTGTCGAATTAGATGCATGTCTGTTTTGCATAACTTTCATCATGATTTTGCTTAGAAAAAGATTTTTAAGAACTTTCCCCATTTTAAGACTGTAATGATAATTTTTGTGACACAGAAATAATCAATAATATTCATTAATGTTTAATTCATTTGTCAGTCTGACACAACCAGCAACTTAAAATGAAAATAATCAAACCCATAAAACAATATCTTTCCACACTTAATGTGGACACAAATAATGGCATAAGCTAATGCTGAGACATAGAAAGTCAACAACATCATTAATTTAAAGATTATCTGCAATGAAGGAATAAAATAACATAGATATTTGTAAAGGACTATCAGTTTAAAACTCTTCTAATTACATTGACAATAAAGCAGGGAAATGGTGGGGAAAAATATATATTTCTGAAGTTGTACATCATTATAGGAGGCATATTTTGCGCTGGTACAAACTGTTCTCCACATATCAAAATACAGATTTGTCTTCTTTGGTGAGAAATATTTGAAGCAATTGCAAACAGTTGAGATGAGGTTACATAAATCTCCTTAAGGGACACAGGGATTGATTATTTACACTCAGAAAGGCCCGACAGAGCCTTGCTCAGATATCAGTGGAAGCAGGAGCAATCCCAAGGTCCACTGCAGTAGAGGTCTTCAAAAAGTAACATGCTCTGGGCCCAATACTTCAACAATTTCTCCAGAATGTAAAGTTACTGTGCATTGAGCCAAATACTTAATTTCTCATTTTAATTACTGACATTGAAAACATGCAAGTTGAACTTTAATTAACATTAATTCTGCATCAAATACCAATACTGCTTATCAGTAATAAACAGCAATCAGCAATAAATGAGATTACTTTAACTGCATATTCTGCCAGCATTGAGAATTTTAGGTGCACAACGAATGACTTAAAATATAAATACTGTCCAAGACTGCAATAAAACAAATTCTACTACTGTTCTTTCAAATTACTTCCTAAAATCATGTATATATTATGTTGTAGAGGTGCTATAAAGGAGATAGAGAAATTTGAACCACGAGATACCATCTAATTTTCATTGTGAAAAATTATGCTAATTACTTTTAAATTGGCTTTTTTTACTGCAGCCAGTGTATCACTCTTTCTGTTGCCTGGCCTAATTGTTGTTGTTATGATCATATACATACATGCCCTTTTGTCTTTAAACAACCAAGAAGACAAAAGTAAAAGTTTGTCAGCAATGTAATTTCAGGATAGTTCACACAGAATAGAGTTCAAGAGTTCACATAGAACAATGCTAAATCTCAGTAACAGATAACATCTGTATCTCAGTTTATAAAGAGCACAATCATCCAAAGATCTACTAGTCCTGAATCCTCAAAGGAAATCTAAGAATCCTCTGCTAACATTTTAAGAGTTTCTCTTCTGCACTGCTGTAACTCATAGATTTTAAACAACGGTAAGAATATCTTCCACTTTCTCCTAGATTAGCTTGCTTTTCTGCACTTGCTTTTTGTCTTGTAATGATTTTTGTGCTTTTAAAGTCTACATTAAAATTTCTAGATGTTCTTCCTTGACTGCATCAGTCAGATGAGACCCTCAAGTAGATCAGTAGCAGACTACATTTTTGCCCAAGTCATGTAAGATAAGAAGTTACTGTTAGTCCAGTTAATGTTTTATGGCTGATTAGATATCCAATCAAGCAATTATTTAATTAATAAAGACCTTTTTAATGATATTGCTCAATAGCTATTCTTCCCAAATATTAGGCTCATTTTGGATGATCACTTGGACAGTTTTGTTCTACCTCAAGAATAGTGGAGGATTAAAAGCAATTATCAATGCCCCAGTTGTTCAATGAGGAAGTGTCTGGTCATGGTGATAATGATGGAGTCCTTTTCTCCTCAGTCTCAGTGACCACTTGGGTCATTTTTACATGTATACTTATCACAGCTTGTTTCCTTCTCCTTGGGTCCCAGCTACAGCTGGCAGGACATACTCTGTCCCATGTTGGATGCACAGTGCCAAACTTAGGTTTGTTAGACTGTTTAAAATAAATAAGACTCACAAAACTTATGCTAAACCATGTGGTCACTCTACCACTGTGATATCAATAAAAAAATACAAATCAGCTCTGGCTAAGGCAAACCTACACAAGTTCTGAGATCCTGCCCTCCTACATCAATACAAAGTAGATGGTTTTATTTCAGTAATGGCAGACCTACATCAGTCAGGCTGCCCTCCTGCCCAGCGCTGCCCCGTGGAAAACAATCCATTTTTATACTACCTGGGGATGCCTCAGAAGTGCACCAAGATTGATGTTGCTTGAGGAAGAGCAGTGTTCTTCCCCTATGTATAATTCAAAGTTAAATTAATTTAGCAATCCGAAAATTTACCTTGCAAAGGATATTTCACACATCAAGGCTTCATTACCTAAAAATGTCAGGAAAAGTCATGAATTCTCTCATGCCCAAAAGATAAAAACTCAACCTGGTGACATTATGAGAACCTCCCTTGTGAAATTTAAATAATTAAGGGATTTAACCTTGCATTCTCCTCAGACCACTTGACATCATAAGGATGAGGGAAGGATAAAATCATAAGAAAAATGTGTTTCTGTAAATAAATACTAACCCCCAAAGTGGCTTCACTATAACAGAAAAATACAAACGGTGGGTAACAGATGGTTTATTCTGCCCTTGAAGAAACAGTCAGTACATAAATTTATGAAGTGCTGAAGTTTTTAGAGGCAAAGGTCATTATCATTTTAAATGCAAATAGTTAATATAGAATTTTACAGTGAGTATTTATTATTCTCAAAAATTTATCCTTATAAATATTTTTCATTTAATGTGAAGCTTGTATTTATTCTTCTAATGTTGCATGAAAAATGCTTTTTTTTTTTTTTATGCACAAAGGATTTATATAATGCTTTCCATAACTTAGGCAAAACTATTTCAAAGTCACATTCCCTTTTGTTTCTCTTGCTATTTGCAAAGATAAGTATTTATGATCCCCATTTTTTAAAATAGTCTACGGTATAAGTGGGATAAAAATGGGATAAAATACCATTAAGTTGTTGCTTTGGGATCAGCACAAGCCCTTGGAGAAGAGACTCAGCTTTTTGAAGTGGGATCCAAGATGCAAGAAAAAAAATAATGGGGAATCAACAATTTTGAAAAGTGATGCCAAGTATTACAGTGCCTTTAAAGGAGTTAGCCCTCCCATCTCTTAATTCTTAGATGATTTCATTTAAGGCATTTGCCATGTGAGGAAAAAGTTCAGTTGAACAAAGGTTTTTAAAGACTTTTAAAAATTATGTACAATACATTCACATACCACAGAAATTATGCTAATTGGACAATTAAGTTGCAATATTCCAGCAATATAGATGTTGCAAACAGCTTGTTTCCTTTCCACTTGATTGCTCAGAGTAGGGATTGCTACTATTTTTATGACTGCATTTCTGCTGTTACTATCTTTTGCATTGATCAAAGTGAGGCAATGAGACTAATTTCCTCTTCATTGTTTTCTCAAGTTCATCAAATTTTCCAATGAAATTCTGGAATTGTAAATCATAAATAAATGCATTCACCAAAAAATTGTTTATTCTGAGTTAAATACTTCTGCTTTATTTACAGAAATATTTATGACCCTTTCACACTTCAGACATATCTCTTAATCAAAGATCACAGCATTATCATGTCTTCACAAAGATTAAAGGGAAAAAATACGGGATAGGGATTTTTATCCTGAGAACTGACATTCTTACTAAGACAAATTTTAACATCAAAGAAGGGACTGTTAAGGGAAATTGAAATATAGTAGAAATACCTAGTCAAAAACTATTTAGTAAAATGGACAGACTGTAAGTCTGTAAAAGTTTTGGAATGAGACATGCAAGGGAATATGGGGAGCAGATTTTGAAAAATGCTGTTAACAATTTTGCCTTATCATAGGAGAGTCTAAGAATGATAAAGTTTTCAGCAGCTGTGCTGTTTACTGTCTCTATTCATAGCTCATACATAGGTACAGAACTCAAGGATAATATCCTGAATCTTTAAATGCATGTGAACTTCAGTACTGAAATTCTAATGCACATAACACTATCCTAATGAAATGGTGTCATTTTCTGAAACAAAACTCTTTGTTTTGATGAAAACATAAACAAATTACAAGCTAGCTAATTTTTATCTACTAGGCAGTTTATATATATTTTTTAAGTGATGTGATCTAATCTCAGTTGCTTATGTAGCTCTGCATGCCAAAATGACATGCTAGGTGCACATCAGATGTCTAAAACTCTAACCATGCCATTTTTTATGAAAAGACACTATTTGGTGGTTGAAGTAATTTCTATTTGTAGAAGTAATAAATAAAGATTTCATGTATCTGAGGCATACTCTTTCCTTTCCATGCTAAGCAAAATAGATACATAAGGACATAAAAAATATTAAAAAATTAAATATTTCCAGCTCACTTGATCACAATTGACGAAATGAAAAATTTGGTTAAATGTAATGCAATTAGATTTCAGTAACTATGTGAAAGTCAAAAAAACACAGAAAATCAGCATGCTACACATTACACATGTTCAGCTCTGAATAACCAGAAAGTCTCAAAGTGTAATTAATTCTCAAGCAAAGACTCCTTGGTGAATGGGTGTGCATCTTAAGACCCCACAGGGAACAATTCCTGTTTCTGTCTGTTTATAAGGTTGTAAGCCAACAATTAATTTCTTACTGAATAATTTTGAAAATGACACAAACACTAAATAAAAAAAGGCATAGGTAGCAAATATAGAATGGTCTTTATTTTTCAGTCAGGTGGTTAAAACCAAACCATGCATGGCATTATGGCAAAGTTTAACATTAAGGCAGGAAGTACTTGCAGAATTGAGAACTAAAACTCATGACAAAGAAAGATCCTACAACCTTTGTATCTATTTTGAAGGTGAATGTTACTAAAACACTGCACCCAGCCAATGGAATAGAAAAGTGAGATGAAATATTTCCAGTCATACTTCAGTTCTGTTCTGCTGAAAAAGAATTTCTGTTACTTTGTTTACAATTTCTTTATCACAATGAACATATATATATATATCTATATAATGCATACTGAGTTGATAACACGCTACACTTATTGGTGATGACAGAAGACAAAAATTTTAAAGCAGTAAGGAACAGTCAGATTCACCAAAAGCAGTTATATTTTTCCAGCTAATAATTAGGAGACACATTGATTTCAATTTTTTTTTATATAGCACTAAACAACTGCTTATTGTCTCCTATTTGTTTTGTGTTTACCAGCCTAAAGCCTTCAAACTAAAATAAATATCTATGAAAACATAATATCTTACAGACCTCTTGAAGTTTGCCACATGGATATGATGCATAAATAAATAAATAAATAAATAAATAAATGTATTTTGTATTGTCATCTTACAAACACAAATTAGCATACCTGTTTTAAGATAAAACTAATTATTAACTGCCTATAAAAATACCATAGATAAAATTGATTCCCTATTGCTAAGAATTTAAAAATAAATGCTAAATATTTTTCAGAAAAATATTTTTGTTCCAGACTTAAAAAGGTATTTATTCAGAAAAGCCTTACACCTTTCAAAAAGGAAGAGTATGTCATGGTGCTTCTTCCTTTAACTTAAAAAAGATTTTTTTTTTAAAAATGTTAAAGAAAATTTCACTGGTTAGCTTGTACAGAACTTTGCCTTCACTTTCCCTCACATTTTTTCTTTTCACCATGAAAGAAGATGTAATATCAATTAGGAGTCTAATGACCTCTCAGCCCCCTAAGGCAGTAAGAAAGAAGAAAAGCAAGCAGACACTGCCTCTTTTTGCCTCATGAAATATGGATATTTGTTTTAGAGTTCATCCTGCAAAGCTGACTTTGGAGTAAAATTTTGTTGTCTCTCTTTTCCCTGTGCAATACGACTGAAAAGACAAACAGATTAATTCTGTCTTTTCCTAACACTCATGGTTCCACAGCCAGAGAGTGAATGAGCCCCTGCAGGTAAGGATCCTCCAGAAACTGCCTTGCTTCTGCTACCAAACTGTTTAAAGACATCTTTGTGTCACCCTGCTGTCTTTTGCACAACCTTTATGCAAAAACACATAAATACCGTAAGATCAAGAAAACACCTTAAACTAGTCGTACTTTTTTTATACCTCTTCAAACCTCATTTTCAACTGCAATTCAATTATTTTATGAAAAATTTCCAAGAATTTCAGGTAACTATTAAAAGCATGTGTGAACAGTCTTAGATGAATGGTTGAATTTTAACATCATTAGAAGAAACCAAAAGAAAATAGTTCCAATGAAAACTGTTAAAGAAATATATAATATTGTAAATTTAAAAAAATCCAAACACTCAAATGCTTCAGTGTTTTAAAAGAAAATGATGATAACTGTCATCATTATAGTTTTTATTTTAAGCCTGAATATACCGTCCAAAAATTCAGGATTTGATATTTCTTTTGTTTTGGTTTTTGAAATAATTTATCATTTTCTTCCTACCATCTGGTCTAATTAGTCAATATTCAGTGTCACAGATCCATAATAATGACAACTATGATTACAATCTGAATTACTCTTTTCTTTGTTAATTATTAGTTTTCAGCATCATAAAACTTATTGCTTACTACTGTTGTGAAAACCATAATGCAATTTTAGCTTTCTATTGGGTTTTGAAAATATAAAATTTAAAGATTTTTACATGTTTCTCAGGGCAAAATGACAATACAGCAGTCACTGATGTGTAGTTAATGATTTTTTGATTAGCAACTGTTCTTCAACAAGATCCTGCATCACACCCAAAGAACCGCCCACTGAACGTGTCCTGCCCACTGAACAGGGGAGAAAATGAGAAAAATGGTTTGAAAGAGAAGAAAGCAGATGATGTCATACAGGAACAGCAATAAACTTAGGTGCCAGGTCCGTAGCCCTTCCATGTTTAAGAACTCATTTAGCTAAGTAAATTGTTGCTTCTTAAGCAGCTTGGCACCCTTCATTGTACACATGCAACTTCAACCTTTTTTACTAGAGTCAAACACCTGTTCAGAACTAATTATTATTTATTTGTTTTATATTCCTACCTGTAGCTTCTGTCACAGGCTATGATGCCATTGTAAGTAATACTTGAAAAGCACAGGATTGCTACTATCATCACAATGAATTTGCAAAAAAGTTTACAGATAAGTTTCACAAGTAAGTGATAGAGCAGATGGATACAGACTGCCAGGGGATTGCATGGAAATAATGAGATGGTAAGGTTAGAGCAATGGGGAGCAGTGTTGTAGAATTCATGGGTGCATGGTAGGAAGTGTAAATTTAAGAAGAAATTCAAAGGAATCAACTTTGTGGGTATTTCTCCCCAAGTGCTGTGAAAGGCAGCAGAGAGAAAAGCTAGTAGTTAAAGACAATTATCTCTTGGTTAGTAGGCCTGAGGCTGAGAGCAGATCAGAGGGGAGGTTAAATAATGAGATAAAAGTAGAAGATTGACATAGGAAATCTGCCATCTAAGGTTTCATGCAAAGGATTACAAAATATGAGGGAATGACAAATTTGAAGTAGAAAACAAGATAAAATTTTTCAAGTCCTGAGATATGGAAGTATTGGAAATTAAGACATCTACTGATAAGAGTTTTACCTGTGGAACTGTCAACTCAAGCATTAAAATTAAAACAGCCTCATCACAGTAAATGTGTATATAGAAGCCTAAGAAATCTGGTAAACACTTAATAGCATGAAGTAATAAAGGGCAAAATCTCAAAAACAGATTCATTATTTGAATTCACACCTCCAGCATATTTCAGAATGCTGTCTTACAGAGTCCTTTCCTCACACAAAGCAGTCCCTGCTTTATGAACTTCTGGCATCACTTTCATCTGGCAACTTATTGGATATGGAGTGACATAAAATTGACAACCTGCCTGGTTCTCATCCCACCTTTTGCAGGTGATGAGTTCCTCTTGACTACATTGATTTCTAAGGTCTATAATGTATTTCTGGATTCACCATCAAAAATTGATTTAATACTGTTAAGCAGTCGTACATTACAAATTATTGGGACAAGGATCCCAAAGAAATTTTCTAGGGTTGCTATCACCTCCCAAGACTCATAAAACTTTCCACATGTCCAAGCCTCTTCCGCTGCCTGTGATCTCTCAGACTGACCCAAAGAGAAAAGAAATGCAATTATTGCCTTTAAAATAAAGTGATTTGTTATTATAGCTCTAAATTTTCTTGATCCTCTGAATTAAACATAGTTCATTCTGAAATATCCAGGGAACAATATCATGATTTCTGGGAACAGTGATTTAATTTTTGTATTAAATTTGAAGGGGTAACTTTGATGGTAGTGTATAGTATAGCCTGAGGCTGGTAGTTAAAAACTGAGTGTACAGAAAATGCAGAGAATAAATTCCAATGGTAGTTTACAGTAGGCAACAAGGACTGTGTTGATTTGCAGCTGAAGAGTTTGGATTTCTGCCTTGGGACTGAAAGCAGCTGCAAAAAGTCTCATGATCACATAAATTTATAGAATTTTTTTTTTTGTGATTGTCTCCAGCTGATATAGAAGCTTGGCAATAAAGATATGATAGAAGGTTTTAGGAGCTTTAACAGCTAATGCAAAGTAGAACAGGAAAAGGCAGAATAATGACTCGCATTTGAAAACCATCCTTGCAGCATAAGACAATGATTCTTCTGACACATCAAAGTGACACAATTTCAGAAATATCTCTCAGTTTAGAAGTTTGGGCAGCTTATTTTGCAAGATAAAAGTTGAGCTTAGTTTTTAAGAATGTCTTGTCTAATTAAAATTAAGGTTGTAACTCCTTAGAGTGGAATTTGTTGGTATTTGTTTAGAAGAGAGAAAGGGGAACTTCTTCATGATTTATAAGGTCTGTTTTAATTACTTGTGTGACTGTTCTGTCACTCTGAGGCAGTGAGAGCCACTCCAGACAAAGCAAGGAGCAACGTTTCAAATGAGAGGACAGTGACAGTTCCCCTTTAGCTCGAGCCAAAGCTTAGGATGCTTGGTCAGATATGTGAAACCACACAAACACACGGATGCACACACAGTCTGCTGGGGTTCTGAAGTGGGCATTGCAAAATGCACGGAGCCTGATATCAGTGCCTGCTCCATAGCAGCATCTGCCAGTAAAACCAACCAGTGAATCTGGGTTTTCTGTTTCATTGAACATGTCTCATTGTCTGTTATCTTAATTGCATCATACGTGGCTTTGCTTCAGGAGAATCATTATAAAACAAAGGGATATAAAGTGTTGGCAGGTTGTCTGAGCTAATAATGATCCTACTATTACACATAACACTAAACACATTGTAGCCTATACTGCTCTGTAGAAGGCTGTGCAATGCTGTTAATCTGCTCTAGCTAGCAAATAAAAAAGAGAAATTAATTCCCACTGTCCTTATCATAAGATACAGTTTTATTAATATCTCTCCATTAGCAAGTTATCAAATACTATTCATAGGCAAGTCACACTATTTTCACATTCTGGTGGAACTTGATCACCATGCCAATCCATATTTTTCTTGCAACATAAGAAGCAGTTAATGGACAAGGCTAGTGTATTAACATCAAAAGAAAATTTATCAGTCTAAAATTGTTTTTTTGAGAAATTCTTTAGAAAACCAATGATGAGTTACTTTACTATTCCAAATTTATGACCATCTGTTTTACAGAAAGGTGATGACACCCTATAAATAAAATCTTAAGTACTTCTTCTAAAACAGTTGTTTTCTCTTTCTTTGGGACATAATTTCTGCTACTCATCACCATTAACCACAGCCTAGATGTAATTTTCAGTGGTTAGAGTTTTTGAAGTTTTGGTTTTGCAACAGTTTCTATGAGGAAGTTAATCAGACCTTTGTTTTAGTTTTAAAACATTCAATTATCTTTCTTTTTTTTCCTACTCATCCTTCTGTGGAGGTCTGAATACTTACTGACAGTGATACTAGCTGGGCAACCACAGTTGACAGGGTAAAGAGAATATTTTCTTTATTTACAGCACTTTGCTGAAAGAGGATGCAAATTATTTTGTTTCAATGAAAATGGGAAACAGCATTTCAAAAGCCTGTGTCCGGATTCTGAACAACTGCAGTCACCTATAGGAAATTTGTGGCCTGGAGACTGGCAGAAGGGGAAGGTAATTAGCAAACACTGAGAGCAGTGGAACTAAAGGAGTTTTAGGTTGAAGAGTGTGATTTCTGTTTGAGCAATGAAAGGACAATAAGACAGTGACAATCTTTCCCTTGCCATGGGCCATGCTGCTAACCCCTTAGAGTAGTACTTCACATTACTTCTTTGACATTTGCCCTTTTCCAAGTTTATGCTGACATTCCTAAATCTGCATGAGTCTGCCAAGAGATCTGTTTTCATAAATGTTCAGTTTAAAGTAAGCACAGGCCTGAGATGCAGTTAATACTTCAAGTGCAAGTTAAGAGCTTGAAAAAGCTCAGTCTATATAAGTGCTTTGCAGGGACTATCATGAACCTGGCAGAGAGTAAAGGTGGTGCTCTTAATGGTACTGTGTTGCATATTCTTAGGGCTCCTAGGCATCAGGAAGCTGCATCCATGCACAGGGACACAATATCCTATAATTTGGTGAGGAAAAGCTTAGTGTGACTTTTGATGAAGCTGCAGTAATGGAAACAACTGGAAATAAAAGAGGGAACAGGACAGCTGGACAGGTAGGGGAGATGGGCCAGGCCTCAGTCACACAAGACATACAGATAAAACAGGTTATAGGAAGAACAATCCATTACAAGGAATGTAAACAGTAAAAAAAAATTTTAAAAAAGTATTAAACAGTGGAACATGTTCCTACAAATCACAAAAGAAACACATGATAGCTTCACATTTTCTGATTTCTGGTCAACTTTGAACTTATTTTATTATTCTAACATAGGAATTTAAAAGATTATTTATAGATTATTGGTACACATGAAATACTATAGAAATTGATTCTCTGCAAGTTGCTTGCAGCCTGGCTAAGTATGCTACTCCTACAATCTGAAGTCTAAAGGATTCCTTCTACACTGCAGAAATTATCTTTGCAATCCTATCTCCAATTTCTGTCCAACATAATCTTTGTTCAAAACAATGTATTTTCTATTGAAGTTGAGTTGTTAACATTTTTATAGTTGTTATAGTAAAAAAAATAGTCATGAGGCTATGATATATAAATATGATACTGAAACCAGCTTCTTAAGAATATGACAATAGTTCAATCAGCTGCAGCATTGGTTCAAGTGTGTTAATTGCCAAAACCTTAACGAGATGGTTCTTAGAGCCTTGTAGTCATTATCAGACATTAATTGCATTGATTCAGAAGCACTTTTATATAACATTACTTAAACCATCAGTATAGGTGTGCTGAAACATCGGTTTTGAACAATATAGGTGCTTCATGTTTTTGTTCTAAAAAAAGGCCAAAAAAAAAATAGTCTTCAATAACAAAATGATAGACAGACTCTTAGATTTTTCATGATCCCAAGTGGCAGAGGTTGAAGTTTCAGGCTATAGATGAAATATACATGATACATTCCTCAGCTAATTATTTGTCAGTATATTAATAAATCACACCAGTCTCTGCAAGGCTATCTAAATTTAGAAGGTTCATGAGATGTAATACATAATTAATACCCTTAGATTGGATGGCTTAAAGGCAAGTGATTTCCTGATCTCATATGAAGTAGAGAACATTTGTCATTGTCCAAGTCACAAATTGCCAGCATGCCTTCTTTTTGAGACTGTGTATAAATGTATTTGTCATTTATTCTGGTTCATGAGAACAAAATAGAAAATATGTAACAAGCAGAGCTAGATTTTTTTAAAACTCACGAAGCTGTTTTTATGAATGATAAAGGAATAAAATCTGATATGTGCACATTAGGGCAATGAGTTGACATTTAATCATAATCATCAATGGGAGATTTACCACTGATCTCACAAGATCGCTGTCAGGTCACAAATATATGTGTGCAAATACCTGCAAGTAAAATTCTCAATCATGCAGGCATGTGTCCTCATGCTCTCCATTCTCTTCTCAGAATGTTCATCCATGTTCATCCATAGACTTTTGGGAAGAAGGTCCTCACACCTTCCCTCCCACCCTGCACCTTTCTTGCCCTTTGCTCTGTGGTTCTCCATAGGACTTTTTCCCTGGTCTGACTCTCACTTGTATGTTTTATTTCTGCATGTCATTATTCAAGTGAGAGGAACCACAGTGTAAAGAATTAATTTTTTCCCCAAATGCAAAGAAACTCAGTTCTTGCATAGTTTGCTACAGCTTACTAGAGTGATACACCCTACAATGGCTTTTACATATCTATAAGCTCTCTACAGGCAGGACTGCAGAGAAATGTACAGGTTTACAGGAGATAGTGTCTTTGTATATCTCTCCTCCACCTTCCTATCATCCACAAAGGCAAGCTTTATTTCTGAGAAAAACTGCCCAAGGGAATGAATTAAGTTACAGAATCACACAATCACAGAATCACGTTCTATAATAATGTTTCTGTTTTTCTCTATAGACATGAATTCTCCTGTCTGAATAGAATACTACCTGACTAAGAAAGCATCCCTTCGATACCAGGTACCAAAAGCAGAGCTCCCTTCTCTCCTTCAGACCTTCTCTAGTATCTTCCTGTGGATAGCACAACAATACAGTCTTTCCCACTATGGAGAAAATAAGCAAACTTTTCACTAAAAAGGTTTTTTCCTCACAGGTTTGTGACAAAATTTATGCCATCATTCTTGTAGTATTATTTATATGATTAATTTCTCAAATTAAATTTTGAGCCATCAAGTAGATGGCTCAAAATCTTATGAAATTCTTTGGTTAGAACATAGTCTGAAACTCTAACTGCTACAAGGCTGATCATTTTTATCCTGTCTCTTAGGTCACATGTGACCCATTTCACTCAGAAAAGGTAGAGTACAAACAGAAAAGGTAGAGAATATCAAGAATCAGAGGAAGAAATGAAGTTGGCAAATTTTTTATCATATAATAAAAGAGGAGAAAAACTAATCATCTTCAGGTCAAGGAAAGGGAAAATAAAGACACAACTAATGGCTCCATAGTGAAAAGTGCTGAAAAACCAGCTTTTGAAATGGAACTTCCTTTCAAGTTACCTAATTCCTTGAAATATTTCTCAAAATCTTTCTTCTTAAGTAAACATATTTTTGCAATTTCAACTTAGGCCACTTCTTTCTTGTGTGGACAGATACACAGGCAATATTGAATGCAGACTCAATAGCATTAGAGAGGAAGGATAAAATCCTGTTTCAGTCAGGTGTGAAGCTTTAATATGAATCTCGTCTCTGACTTGACTTGATGTTTTGGTAGCAGCTGGGATGGAATTTGTTTTCTTGTCAGTAACTTGTGCAATGCTGTGTTTCAGATTTAGTGTGAGAATGATGTTTACAGCACACTGATGTCTTTGGTGTTGCTCAGTAGTGCTTACCCAAAGTCAAAGACTTTTCAGTGTCACGATCTGTCAGTGAAGAGGTTCACAAGTAGCTGGGGGTGAGCAAAGATGGGAAAGCTGGTCCAAACTGGCCAAAATCCTATTCCATGCCTTAGAATTTCATGCTCAGCATATGAACTAAGGGGAATTGGCCATGCATCACAGACAGCTGCTGAGGAACAGGCTGGGCATTGGTCACTGCATGGTGAACAGTAACATCGTGCATCACTTGTTTTTCTTGGGTTTTATTCCTCTCTCTCTCCCTCATTTTCATTGTTATCATTATTATAATTAATATTATTGTATTTTACCTAGTTTTGATTATTAAGCTATGTCGTGGGGTTAATTTGGTCTTTCCCAGCCAATGCACCAATTAATGTTGAGAGTTTATTTTCTGTTGTGAGATAGGATTAAAAGGAATGAAAGCAAAGCAGATTCAAACTTGAAAATATATAAAGAAAACTTTATTAACAGAACTAAAGGGGGAAATAATAAGAAAATCAGAATAAAATTTCAGAACATCTCTTTCCTTTTTCACTGACAATGCAAGATAAACTTACAACTTTCAGTCAGTCTACTACCTTTAAAAATAGTCTTTTTCTCAGTTCACTTAGGGAGAAGTCTCTCTTGTTATGCTATGGAGACTTTTCACAAGAAAACATGTTTTCTTTTGGCTTTGTCACAAATGAAAACAACTGCCCAAAAATAAAATTATATTCACAGTGTCAAAGTATTTCTCTTGTTTTGCAGGTTTTACACAGCTGCTTTCATAGACTATATCAACCATCGGGGTGCTATTTCTAAGAATGAGCTACTTTAGTATACAACAGGTTTTTTCATCTATCTCTGGAAACAAAAGTTTTTTCCTACTATCTTTATCTCTCTCATTTCTTATTAAATCACAGCAATATCTATTTGTTTCCACTACTAATATTTCAACTCACAGCTGTACTAAAATTGCTACTTTCACCCCATACTTTTCTATATGTCACAAAGAAAATAAACGAAGTCTGATATATCAAACATATATCTTTACCATAGCTTTACAAAAGAAATTAAATCTAAGCTCAAAGCATTGTCTTCAATCTTTTGATCTAGAATCAAACTACTTCTTTACTGACCTCAAGAGTGTAGTTTTATCATCGATTGAAGCAGCTTTTATAGAGTCTCACAATGCCAAAAGGTTAATCTGATCTGAGCTCTGTATCAAGAACGTAGCTTGCTATGCTTCTCTGCTGGCCACAGGATTTTCTGCTAGCATCATGCAAGCTATGTTGGGCTGGCTCTGCTGAGGTGCTGAGACTAAGGAAAAAATACTTCAGCCGATGTTTTTGTCCTTTTACCTGAAGTAAAGTTAGTTCAAGGTAGCTGAGCACATAAAGTTCATTGTGAGCCATGCTGAGGTGTCTTCGGCTGCCTGGAGCCATCCTGGCAGCTTCTGCAATCCCCAGCCACATGGCCACACTCTGTCTTGGGGTTGCTCCTGGCCTTGGAGCCCCTCCTGGCCTCGGGGCCTGGCGGGCTTCCCAGTGAGAGGCTCGGCAGCCCTCACACCACCCTTCTGGAAACACGAAAATCTCAGCGGAGCCAGGAAGATCAGATCAGCCTAAGCCTGGCCACCCGGGCAGAGAGGGCTGACCCAGACCCTGCTCAGCCCAGGCCTGCCATCTCCTCCCAAGGCCAGATGTCAAGAGTCTTACCCTTGGCTTTTTTTTTTCTTGAGAATGTGTCTTCACAAAAGCACAGCTACCTCTCGTTGGCTCTATTGAAACAATGCCAACCTACGACGAGCTATTACTATCTTAACAGGTTGGGGAAGAGGCGTAGGAGTGGGTCCATGGCACTTAATTGTCACTTGAGTTATGGCATGACACCTCTTTTCAGCAACAATTTTCCTGGCTTTTATATAAATAAATTTATTCCACAAATATTCATAGATAAGCTATTAGAAGAAGGCTTGTACCTGTGCTTTTTTTCCACTGGATCCTTACTTTTTACTGCAGAAAACTCATTATATGGGTACAAATAAAACCTGGATTTTAGATAGGAAAAGATCCCTGTTTTCATGCTACCTCTTCACTATATTTTGAATGATTTTTTGCCATATATGTACAAAATGGAATTATTCTTTTATTATTTCCCTTCTGACATTTTCAATACTTGTTTGTTTAAGGACTTTAGGACTATGGTAAAACTAATTATGGCTTCACTGTAGTCTGTTGCTCAGTGTCCTGGGGTGACTTTATGATGCATGTATCCCCAGTCATCTGTTCTGCTTATGCTGGATATTGAGTTCAGTGCTTTTAAGACTAGATCTGAGAGTGCAGAGGGGGAGAAGGAGAAGCAGTGGAATGTCTGAGGTGGCTGTATTCAAAAACATAGAGATAAGAGCTTCATCTCTCTCTCTCACAAACTATGTTGTCTGCAGCACGGAGAGACAGCAGGAGAGAGCTTTCCTTTGCTTTTTAGTTATTCTTTTTGTAGCTAGCTGAGGCAGAGGAGTTCCCCAGACTGTGGATTTTCTTTTTCTTGGAACCGATCAGCCTTGCTCTGGATGTAAAACTCAGAAGAACACCAGAAGCTCATACCTGTGGCCCTCCAGGGCCCAGGACATAGAACTTTGCAGCACAGGAGGAACAGATAAGAGACTCAGTGAGCTGAGCTACACCTCACAACAAAGACTTCCTGAATTTGCCATCTATTAAGAACAGCAAGAGGTTCCATTGTTTAATATTATACATTTTTCCATGTTTGTAAGTACTTTGCTTGTTAAATAAACAGTTTTTTTCCACTTCTCTCAAAGGGGGTTTGTGTCTCCAAAACTAGAGGGGGGAGGTGCCACCTGAATTTGCTTTCTAAAGGAACCCCACTCAAAGGTTTCCTCCCAAATTTGTATTAAACCAAGACACATAGAAAGTGATGCTTGATAAATGTAGAGGCAAAGACTATGGAAGGAAACATTGACATGCTCTGTCAAAGACCTGATCTTCAGTACCTCTGCCTACTAATTTATCTTGCCCATATTATGAGACAAAAAAATCATCATCTTACCTCTCTTCTCATATATTTCATGAAGATACTTCTTTCTCTTTTATGCTACTGATGCTGGAACTATGACAGTGTTTTCTGTAATCCACTGCTGGTTTTCATCAATATTTTCAGAAGACTCTGCTATAATCTATAAGTCTAGCATTGATATTTTGCATATAATGTTTTTATCTGTTACCCTTATTTGGTATTGTTATACAAAACAGAATTATTAGTTTGCTGTTATATTTAATTGATTAGTCTGATTGTAATGTAGAGTTGAATGTGCAAATCTAAGATAAACACATTTGAATGGATTAGTTGCTGCTTCTGCAATGATCTACTAAATGGTTATGTGATTTGTACATCCACCACACACTAATTAACTTTGAATACCTTGTTATTTGAAATAAATGTCTGTAAATATGGTCAGCAAAGAAACAAAGAAAATATAGAAAGTTTAAAAGCATGGGAACATTTGTTCTTCTGAAAACAGCCGTAAGTGTGAGGAAGTCTATAATGCCATTGCTTTTTTGAATGCAGAATTTCCTGATATAATAATTACAATAATCAGACAAACAATTACAGTAATCAGCTCTTGAACTTTACATCTTTCATTACAGCAAAGGGAAAAATTTTCCTTATAGAACTTGCAAGCAGCTTCAAACATATGTTTTATTATTACCAGGATGTTACAGCTGAGGGCTTGGAGACAAGTCCAGGCATGCAGGAAGGAGCTCAGGTTTACCTTCCGCTGAGAGGCTTCAAAGCGAGGGTGAAGGAAGGAGCCGATTCTGATGGAGGGTTTTGATTCAGAGTTTTATTCCTGGCCCAAGGGCCTCTGAGTCCAGTAACTGCTCCAATAGAATCCCAACCGCATGGCAGGCCAGGCCTTTTAACCAGGGGAGAGGGGGCAGGAAGGAACACAGGTGACACCAACCAGGTATGGGGGGAAGTCCTAAGGGACAGAGGACACTTGGATGGCCCAATGTCTTCCCAGGGGTGGGAAGCATCTTTTGAATTCTGCCAACCACTAGACGCCCTTCTGGAATGCCAGAGTTGGGTGGCGGCACTCATCAGGGGACAGGATGTGGAAAGGAGGAATGATTGACAAACCTGGCAGGGGAATCCTCTGGGTGAAGCCTGGGATATCTTTAGACACACCGCAACATTTTATAAAGTTATTTCATTTTTATAATTTAAAAGTTATAAAAATTTCTCTGCTCAAACAGGCCAGAAATGTTTTCCTTACTATAGGAATATTTTGTATGAATGACATATCTCTTGCTCCAAATTGTCCTTGAATGTAAAAGCACTTGTATACTGATAAAATATTAAAATTATTTCTTAAGATGTTCTTATATTTTTCAATATTTTGAATTTAGTTTTTATCTTTCTTCTATGGTTTAACTCTGTATATTTTACTACAGAACTACAGAAATGTTAAGAAACTATATATTCAGTAATGCTTTCAGAGACATATCTTTAGAGATATCAGCATCTACACATGGAAAGCCTTAAAATTACAAACGTACTATACCTGAAGGTGATGAACTGAGTTCTTTTATCTCTCCTCCTCTTTTTGGTTGAAGGGTAAGATCAGACACTTCAAATGTTCCATTTGTAGACCCAGGGGAAAAATAGAATGCTTGTTCTGTTATGTACTTGAAAAGTGGAAGATTTATTTTAAGAGAGATTGATGGTTAACAGAGTAAGGAAAGGGCAAGGATAATACCTAAAAATAATGTGAAAGAAAGGGTAATGGATTAAGATATTTTGTTTCAGATTTTTATACAGAGGAAAAACATGCCAGTCTTTTTAAATTGTTTGCCTGTCCTTGTGTTTTCATTTTGTCTTACTGTACTGCTTAGGATCATTCAGATCAGCACTAAAATGCATGTATTGTTTAACACTACCCATAAACTATTTTTCCTATCCAGAACACATCTCCAAAACAAGCAAGATACTCAATCAACGCAGAGACAATGCATCATGGAAATGCAATCTAGACAGTGAAGAAGTTCCGAAGAAAAAATGAGATCATCTTTCATTGCAGCTTTATTGTCTCTGTATAACAATTGCTAATTCAAATTTGTTGTACTGCAGATCCAACAAGGTAAAGTAGCTTAAGTTAAAAAATAACTCTGAAATTAAATACTGACATAACTTTTCTCAGTATCAAATTTGAAGGAAGCTGTTCTATAAAAAATATACTATCTATAAAAAATATACTATCTTGTAAACTTGTTCTTTTTGCTGAAAGATCAACCTGACAGAAAATCATAAAGACGTCATAGAGGTCTTTTTTAATCAAAAGACACAATTTTTGCAGTCAGGTTGTGATAAAAGGCACAGTCATACCATGAGGCAGGGTTTCTCCTAAGGCAGATCACATCCTACATATGTGCTAGCACCCCAGTGTGCTACACTGTGTTGGCTACACTCTGATCCAAGGTAGGGCCATACCAGCGTAAGTTTACATATTCTGAAATGTTGATCTTGGCATATGCTCAATGGATATAATTTTGATTTTAATGAATTAAAAATATTACACAAGAAAAAAAAATTTATAAGCCGTGGAACACTTGTATCCATTCTTCATAGGTAGAAACAAAGGTTAGTAACAAAGAATGAAGATTAATTGAATTTTTTTAGGAATTTAACTCCAATAGAAAAGGAGCTATAGACAGGGTGACTATGTTAAACAGCATTGCAACTTCATGAATGGCAAAGGGAATTCTATGTATTACCTCATAAAGTCAAGGTCAGACAAAATAAATGCTTCCTGCAAAATTGGTTACAGACTGCATAAAATATTTTTAAGAAGATTTTAAAAAATAAACCAACATGGAAAGATGTAGCAAATTTGTTTTATATTATTTTAATCCCTCCTTTCATGGTATGATTATTTTGCAATCCTGAGCTATCAATTTACTGAATGTTCAGTCTTGAATAAGGATTAAAGTATAATAAACTACTCAACACAATCAGCCTGTCTGAGGATCAGATTTGTATTTAATATTCAGGACTGTGCAGCATAAGGAGAGACAGAGATTCCTCCTCTGACCTGTTCCAGTTCTACCATCCTGCATCATATTGCTCAATTTCCTCCATGGCTGAGAAAAGATGATAGTTACGAGTGCTTCACAATGTCAATCTTACAGTATATTCTAAGTTACACTTGTGATAAAAATGATTATTTACTTTTCTTTTGGTCACTCCATAAGACGGTGAAATCATATACTGAATTTTACATAGAATAGTTAAGCCACTTAGAGGTGAAATACAATACCTGTGAATTTATAGTTGCAAAATTCTGGCATTAAAGATAAAAAATTTTTATTATTCAATTTATTATTGAATGTCTGTGCTTTCTTCTCCTCATTATTTTTTTATCTATTTGATTTATAGTTTCAGACCCATAATCAATAGCAAGTGCTTGCCTGGAAAAAATTTCCTGCCATTGTTAGAATTTTTGGAGGAAGAAAAGACTGTCTCAGACAAATATTTTATTTCAATTTATCATGCTTTTGCTAATCTGAAATCAATAACCTATCTGAACCTGGAGCCAAAAAAAAAAAATTTGGATGCACTCACCAAGAGCGAGACTGGTGGCCCTCACTGCACAAAACACGATTTGTGTGTTTCCTGAGAAAACAGGAGGGAGGGACAGGACCCCCTCACAGCTCTTAACTACACAAATAGCCAACAAGGAATCTGTGAGGAAGTACAAGTAAATATGAACACAGTTCACAGGCTACCGGGAAGGCTCCACACACGGGCTCTCTGCACTCAGCCCTTTGAGACTGTGGGGATGGCTGCACCACTGGCTGCACCCCTGCACACCATGTCAGTGAGAAATCAAAGCCCACACTTTCAAAAAAAAATACCCAACTTTATTTTGTCAGACAATTGGGAACTTGTCAGCAGAAGCAAGTCAAAACACGAGCTGATTCCAGGTGGCCTCATGCCATTTCCAGGCACAAGGAACTTTTCCAGATATTTGGACTTATATAGCTAAAGATGATAACCACAATGACAGCATTACTGTAACTAGGATTTTCTGTATCCACATTTTTATTGTATCTGCTGGGTCAAATAAACTGAAAAATTGATTTCTAAATGCCCTCAAGTGATACTGGCAAATTTCCTCATTTTACTGAGGGAAGGAAAGGTACAACAGGGGACTTGTTTCATTTATACAGTAGCATGGCCAGATATACAAGCCAGAAACCCCACTGCTTGTCTGTGAGTCTGAAATGTGCACTTGAAGATTTTATATCGTGTTAATGGCAACTAAAAAAGTGGCTTTGCTTCCTTATCAGAGTGATTCCAGATTAAACCATCCCATATAAACAACAATGCTTGCTTAATAAACAAGAAAATGCTGTGCTTACCTACATTTTCTCTGTCTCTATATTCTTATAACTTATCAGAAGCCATACTATTTTTTCTTAAATAAATACAGCAGGGCTAGGCAATGAAGTTTCCCCAAAAATGAAACCAAGAGATAAAAGAGTAGGGAAATACTCTACAAAATATTTCAATGATAATAAGAGTTTAAGAATTTGAAAACTTCAAGCTTTTCATTATTGCTGGCTCGGAGCAAAACTGTTGTTCATTCATAGTTTGCTATCCCTAAAAACTGCTAATAGAACTGGTGCCTTAGGACATATCAGAGGTAGTGCCAGCTGGGAAGCAACATAGTCAGTTTAATCCAGTACAGAGCTGAGTTTTCATCTGACTTGGAATACAAACAGATAAACCTTATACCTGATTAGGATGTTATCTATATGAAGTGCCATGTCAGTTTGTCACCCTAGAATATGTGATATAGACATGTTCTTCCTGAGGTGTACAGTCCATCCTCTTACATTTTTTCCCAGACTTCTAATTTTTCCTAAGCTCCCTAATCTTCCCCCCTGTTCCTTTCTAAATTTCCAAGTAAATGCTACATATGGTACATTATTTCTTTCTTATCACATCGCAGAACTTATTTTATCCACACCTTCTCATCTAGTATTCTTTGCTTCAGGCTGAAAATCCTGTGCCCTTCCTGCCAACTGCAGCCTTGAAACACGTGGCTTCTTGCACGTGCCTGCAATGAGGCAGGAGGAAGCTATAAACAAAGAGGCTGGTATTCAGACACCTTCAACAAATAAACCAGATATACAGAGACCAAAATTACACAGACAAGTATTTCATGGGGCATAAATCTGTGCCCACACAATAAAAGTTAAGGTTGAGTGCTCCTTAAAAATGTATTTAAAATAAATCTGAACGCTGGAAAACAGTAAGTGAATCCTTAATGTGCCATTAGAAATAAAGACTTTAAAAGTTACAAAATATATACTGTTATCAGGAGCACTCAACATAGCCAACTTAATCCATTTAGCACTACATCTTCATACTGTCTTCCTTTTTGCCCATCTGTGCTTGCCCAAATCTTTCTTGTAGGACTGCAAAAAGCACCATCATTCGGGGAAATAATGTGTCATTAATACTAAGCCCACCCAAGTAGTATGTGTGCATAAATCCTAGAAATAGGTTTTCCTTTTTCATGGATTTAAGAAGTATCACATCCATTTTGCATACAGAATTAGAGACACTTATCACTGTTTAAAATGGAGTCTTTAAAAGCATAGCAAACTGCTATAAAACAACTTATTAAAATACTGTCCACTTTAACAAATTTTCATGCTGTTTTCCATGTCAGTTTGAGTTTGGATTTTGGATTTTTTTGGTATTTTTTAAACTATAGACACTCATTTTTAACACACTTTTTTAATTAGCTATTAGGAGAATTTGACCGTATATGCAGACAGTTTTGCTACCAGAGCATGCAGGAACTGAATTCTATCTATATTCATATTAAGTAGTTGTGTACTTCTATATTACAAAACTGTGATTGGAATAACAAATTCCAATTATAGCCATATTTTGAACTAGATTCGATGAGCTGTTATTTCTCATAGTTCAATTTCCTGTAATGATACTTAATCTAACCCAAGTACTTTAAAAGTAGCTTTTTTGATGGATACCCACTAGTAATTGAAATAGCAACCATTTAGTTTAAAAATGAGAATTTTAAGTTCATTATCTGTCCCCTGCAGAATATGCATGGATAATTTAGTCCTATCCATAATTCACTCCTTGAACAACTCTCATTTGTACTAAGAGAGACTATGATAACCATACGCTCTGCTTTTATTTAGACTTTGATACAAGATACCTAATTTCTGGCACAATCAGTTACAGTGTCTCTAGAAATTAGATCCTCCTTCAATTTCTTTCCATATGACTTCATTATAACATGGGAAACATTATTGTTTAGATCAATATTTGCTGAGTGGCATTTCTGTCTTTTTCAGTGCTCATTTTGAAGCTAAGCTGCTTAGAGAATTTTTGTTAAAAAACACATTTAATGATCCTAACAATGTTAATCTGTGTGCACAAGAATAGATGGATATAAAGGTATCTGCCTACAGAATTTAATAGCTTCCAATAAGATTAGGTCCCCTGACTTTATGGATACCAAGGAAGATTAAAAGATACAGTGAAACAAGCAGACATGAGAAATTTGAGGTTCTGCATATCAGAAGTCAAGACAGAGCGAAAAAAACAGAACTCAAGAGTCTGGAATTTCTTTTTTGCACATTTAAGTCCTGATATAATAAAATAAGGGCCATTCTATGGAATCACTGCATGTTTAGGGTTGGAAGAAACCTCTGGAGATCATCTAGTACAACAGGCCGCTAAAGCAGAGTCGCCCAGAAGTGACTGCATAGGATTACACCCAGGCGGGTTTCGAATATCTTCAGAGGGGACTCCAAAACTTCCTGGTTCAGCCTGTTCCTGTGTTCCACGACCCTCACAGAAGAGATGGCTATCCTCACATTCAGATGGAACTTTCTCTGTTTCAGTCTGTGCCCCCTGTTTCTTGTCTTATTGCTGGACACCACTGAAAAGAGGTCGGTCCATCCTCTTGATATCTGTCCTTAAGGTATTTGTGTGCATAAGATCCTCTCTTAGTCATTCCTTCTCCAGGCTAAAAGAGCCCAACGCTCTCATTCTTTTCTCATGAAAGAGATGCTCCAGTCCCCTCCTCATCTTAACAGCATTTTGCTGGAATCTTTCCAGTAGTTTCTTGCACTTCTTGTACTGGAGAACCCAGAACTGGACACATGACTCTGAAACAGCCTAACCACGGCAGAGTAGAGGGTTAGAATTGCTTCCTTCAGCAATGCTCTTCCTAGAGCAGGCCAGAATACCACTTGCCTTCTTGGTCACAAGGGCACACTGCTCTTAGACGGCTTATTGTCCACCTCAGTTCCTTCTCCAAAGAGCTGCTTTAATGGCCAACCCTGAATTATAATGAGATTTTCTTGCATAAATTTAAATACACATTAAACACTCTAGAGTGGGAGAGAACAATCTTTATCTTTCTGCCAATCGCAGGTGTTTCGTTACAGTGTGTATGTGTAGAGTAACTATATGTAACTTTTATTTCAAATTCTTGTATTATAAGGTTTTCAGGACCTGATTGAACAAAGCCCCAGGCAACCAGGTCTGATGCCAGAGCTGGTTCTTTCACAAGCAGGCCTTGGAGACCTCCTGAGCACCCTTCCAGCTGGTACTAACCCATGCGTGTATAGACTGAAAACAGAAGCTTGGAGCTTACAGAATTTAGTGGAGGAAATTGCATAACCTCTTTTACACTGAAGGGCAGCATAAAAAATCCCTCCTGAACCTGAACTTACAAATCTATGAATCTCAAGGACTGAGTTTAATTTAGCGCTTTGGTTGAGAGTATTGCAGTTTTGAACTTCATCTCCTGAACATATCCCCTCTTGCAGTGCCTTGGCTTGGTTCACAGGGAAGTTTTAATTTATGCAAACTAGATTCCTTTAGGAGAAAACTGGAGAGAAAACTCTGTAACAGGCATGCACCAAATACAATCTAAGAAGTAATGGGATCATTAGTGTTATAATCAGAGGTCAGTGCTTCAAATGACTTAAAACTGTGTGTGGGGTGAAGACATTTGAATCAGAGAATCAGATTAATTCTGCTAAAAATAATGCCCTAGAACAGTGGACAAGACAGCACCAGCTAATTTGATCTGATGATGTGTTACTCCTTTGTGCTTGCTGATGTAGACATAGCATGTACTAGAAAAGTTAAGCTACCTGGCAAATGTACAGCTGGAAATTAGTGCATCAAAAACAAGAGAAATCAAAGGAATACTAAGTACCTAGGTAAAGACATAACAAAACTCCAAATTATTTGCCTAAGTTTAAAACTTCAGTCTTACAGAGTTTTAGGGTATTCATTAATCTGCAGGTTGAGAATGGGAATTACTTCTCTATTTTTCCAAAACAGTAGCACCAGCTAATGAAAGTTTTCGGTTTAATTTTTATGTCCTTTCTCTTTTGTATTTTCAGGAACTCCTCTAATATAACAAAGAGTGAAAGTAAACCAATATAAGAACTCTCAGTTCTACAGGGAGAGAAATCTGCAGATAAACAAAGTCCCAATTATGATTTCAATGCTATGCTGTTTAGGAGTATAATAACCATCCATTTGAAGTTCTATGATAAAAAGAAGTACTTAAGCCAGAACATGGGCCAAGATTTGTCCTTATGTCCTATTTATTTCTTGTTAATATTTAACAAGAGAGTATTTAAAATTAATACCAAAGCATATAAGCACAGCATAACATATAAATGCAATCCAGCATGCTAACAAATGTAAAATACTAGAAAAGGAGGTGGGGAAGTGGGATAGAAGGGGGTGTGACCAGATTGTTTCTTAGGAGCAATAAGTAATCTTTATAAAATTTCCAAAATTATATACATGTTATTTCAGTAGGTTAAAAGGTGTCACAATCAAATCTAAGTCACTCTATATATCATACAAATATATGATATATGGCATATGCTTCTCTTTTATTCTGTCCAGAAACCAATAAAAACACCATTAGTGACTCTGGAGTAGCCTCTCTGAAAAGAATAGCTTGCATCTCCCTGTGGAATATCAATGCACAGCAGAAAATATATTTCAACTATCTTTAGAATCACTTTCAATGATATCTTGGATGAACAAAAATTATAAAAAATTGTCTTGACCTTAATTTTTTCAGGTGGCTGAGGATAGATTCAGTGACAGTGAATGAAACTTCTCATCCATCCAGTGTCTCAAGCTAACACAGCCCATAGTCCATGAACAATTAAGCAACTTCTGTCAGTAGTCATTCTAACAGTTTTCACAGTAGCTTTGATAAAAACTTATACTTACCTTAAGGCTAAGGACAGACTGACAGAAAACTCAGAAACTTTGAGCAACATTACAGTTCTCAGAAATTTGCTTTATCTCCACTTAGTGTATTTTTTAAAATCTAGCATTTTCTCTAACATAAAAAAAATCCGCAAAACAATTCCTTTAAAACTGTTTTTAAATATGAATAAAGTTGGTTTTTTTTTTCAGTTTTCTGCATAGATTACTGCTGTACCTAATCAATAGAAGTAAGTTCCATTTCAGTAAAAAAATTTAAGCTTCTGCATAGGCTGAAGCAAATCCTTACTAGTCACTGAATTACTTTGCATGCTTAAAGTAAAATATGCTGATGGTGTTTTGCTGAATCAAGACTGCTTTTTTTAGGCATTCAGTATGGTTATGACAGAGGAATTAGAGGTAACATTTCTTGATGTAAACATCAGAAGAAGGAAGATGTGCAACCAAGAATGAAGAAACACATAAAATCATCAATAAATCAATATAAATATTACTGATTTATCATAATAATATTTGGAACTGCCTTTACAGACCTATTAGAAGATTATTTTTTTCTGCTCTGATGACTTAAAATTCTTTTTTTTCATTTCTTTCATTATCCCCCTTCCTTCTACTGATCATTCCACAACACTGATGATATGAATCATCATAGTACTGTTGATTAGTGCCATTGCATATTTTTGGTTAAAAGACAAGTTAATGTGAGCCATCTTTGCTTTCAGCAAGTAAATTAGATTCAGTTCATTAAAAAATAAGCTTATATGAAAAAACTTTATGAATGTGCTAAAATTTGCAGGTGAGTGCTTTACCATCTATGAGTCTTTCCAAGACAACTTGTTTAGCTATGAAAAGATCCCATGGGCTGGCTGAAGCACTGTGAACTGAGTGTGTGAGCACTGAGGATCGAGCGAACTTCACAGTCTCGAACCTTAGGATATTCATCATTATCTTCAATGCAAAATTTATCACTCAAAAATCCTTACTCTTTCAGTCTAGTCAGTTTACACTGGCTGAAACATTTTTTAAATCTAAAACAGACAGGACAGTAATTTCCATTATACAAGTAGATTTTTCTCTTATTTAAAGAAAATTATCTTTATTTATCTTATGATTTATCAAAAATTAATTTGATAATATTTGTACTAAGAAAAGTTAAAATACTTCTTACCCAGTCAAATAAAATAATTGCATTTGACTTGAACATTTTGGCTTATTCTGATTGAAATCAATTTTAAAAATTTCTTTAACTTAAACTGTTTTTTCTTATTTTTTTATTTGATAAAAAAACTGAAACCATCTTTTGTACACATAACTTCAAAGTCCTTTATACATTTTTATGTATAATTTTTATGAATATTACACTCCATAATAGATATCTTTCAAATATATGTGATAGTTATAAGATTGATAGCTCTGAGAAGTTACTCAGCATAGAATTTTTTCAACTAATATATAGATGAAGGTGATAAGGATCATGTATATGTAGAGTTTCAGAAATGTAACATAATAGAAACCCAGAGACATCAGTAAATGTATCTTGACTGAATAATTTCTCCATACTTTTATGGTCTGCAGTCCTATAATACTCTACACTTGAAGTACAGATATTGCTCAAAATCCTCAAAATGGAGGTTGTGGTCTTATTGAACCAGAAGAACTCATTCACTCAGTAAATAGGGGAAAAAAAGACAGCTTATGTAAAATATTTTAGCCTACAAGTTCATCAAATTCTAACATGAAAAATCAAGTTACCTAATGAATTCTTATTCACTTCCCCCACCTCCTTTTTATTTTTTAATGGATTTTTAATATCAGACATTGGAGAAAAGGCTGGTGTTTATTCACAAATAGTTAATTTTGTTTCCTTGCTCAGATGCAGTTGGAGTTCATAACACTGTAATATCTACTTCCTATTCACTCCCTTGTTTAGTGGCAATATAAAATTCGAATTGTTTTTCCCCAGAAAATCAAACTAGACTGCTCTATACTTGCAATTCAACACAAGCCAAGGAAAATTAAAACCACCAGCATGTGGGTCTCATCAAGCTTCCTTCTTCCAATTGGGTTCAGAGTCCCTGGATCACGGCTTGTGTCGTGCCTGACACACTCTACAGTAAAATGGACACTGCCAGAGAAGGTCCCAGAGAGATATAATATAATAGCCATCTGAAATTTAATAATTCCCAAGAAATTCTATCATGAAAATAGCATATTTTGTTAGTCTAGGCACATTCCTTTTTGTTCTTGTTTATATTAAATTCCCATAGAGACTTATCTAAACTGCTAGTATAAAATATGAGGTTATAGGAAAAATACTTCATATAAATGAGCATTGTTGTCCACACAGATTGACTACTAGAAAAGAAAGATGTTTGTCTCTTTTGTCTTTTTTTTCCCACCTCTTTATAGCAAAATTCCCTCCTGAATCAGTCTTATTAAAATCTATTCCTTTCTTTTCTTTTGTCATAGTGAAATAGAAGTATTACATTTCTACATAAATTATTATCCACAACATTCCCCATAAGCTGAAAAAAAAGCATTTCTATTGATGATTCAGTACAATGCAAATGGTTTTGTACAAAATCTTATGTAGCACTAAAGATTTTTTTTAATGTGATAATTTTTTTACATAAGCTCAATATTTTGAATTCAGCTGAGGAATCACTTTGCTATTTATTCAATAGCTTTCTATTTTCTTTAAGGAACAAAAGTTTTCTCCTCCTTGCATGATTTACTACCAAAAATTCATCTGCTCCTAAGGACAGTATAATTCACATAGCCAAATGGTGAAAATATTTACTGTGTCCTGAAGACAGAAGCACACCCTCAAAAAACTGTATTGCCTAATACATTTTTTAGTCTCAGAGCAAAACCAGTACTTATTTCATAAAGTGGAGATCAGTTTAAAACTTTCTAATTAGATATACTATCACTAAATCCAAATTAATTTTGAAATCTTTCCTGAAAATTTTTAAAAATCAAACCTTTTTGCCTTATGCTGGGAAGGACTGCCTTATCAAAATTCCAATGTAAACAATTGAAAATTAAGACTGCTTATGTCACTGCTCTGTTGCAAATGTAACTCAAACCAAGCAGCAAGAAGAGGATTGTCATGGTCCAAAGAGCACCAAGAAACACATACATGAATTTTCCCATATCTGGAATTTCAAGATATCTGAGTTTTTCAAAATTGCAATAATAGATATCATAGTAGACCTCTACAGTTTGATTAAGATAGAAATAATCCAAATGAAAATGGTGCTGTAGCATTTTAGGCTTACTATGCCACCCATCTTTGTACCTTTACAATTCTGTAATAGAGGGAAAGAGTGAAGAATGAAGGAATAAAGCTGTTAAAACTTATATATTCCTTCAAGTTCAGTTTCAGATGACATGTTTCTCAAAGAAATGCTGCCACGAAAATACATATTTGCACTCCATCCCTCCACGTTTTATGTATGTTTTCATTACGTAAGTCCATCATGAAATTTGTGAGTGGAAGCAATAAAAGCCACTGAACAGCCACTAGCCTGCTGTTTAGGGAACTCACTTGGACCACAGAGCAGTTCTTCAGAGAAAAGAGTACACTGCATTATCAGAATCATTGTCCTTTTCTGAATAACTCACAGTCAGCCATAATTTTTGCCTTTAGTCTTTAGTTAGTTTTTGCTTCAGAAAAGATTCCAAGACTATTAATGCAATGTTTTATTATGTTGCCAATTCTTGAATGGTTGCCCAAGCAACAATGGATCTTGCATCTCAAATTGAGAGAGGGATGGGAAGGGCAGTGGAAGACAACAAGATCAGTGGAGGGGAGGCAATCCAAGTTAATACAGCTTGTTTATGCTCTTTCATAACACCATTATGCTGCATAGAGCTTGTGAAGAAACAGTCAAGTGCACCAGCATCATCGTGGACTTACACACACTGCCTAACCCAATAGGGAATATCACTGGATCTGCGGTCTAGAAAATATGTGGTCTGTTTCACAATATCAAATATGAATGAGCAAATACACAGATGCACACATGCATAGCTCAGTGAAGTGGATTGGCACAGGAGAAGAAATGGGCCTGGCAGCAAAGGCTCTGGGCAAAAGAGAACTGAGTTATTGACAGCAGAGTAGGATTCTCTGTGGGGCTTCTTTGGCCGATGAATCTGACCCGTGCCAGGTCTAGCACAAGTCAACTCTTCAAAAACACAACTGACTCATGGCTGAGATCCCTTACACCAAGAAACATCCTTTTAAAATGGCACATAAACTGTACAGAAAGCAATGGAAAGGGGTGTGAGACTGATAATCCAAGAAAAATTCCTTCTGTTAAAAAAAAGAGGGAAAAAAAGTTCTATAAAGGTCCCTGATATTGGTTAAGAATTTTAAAGCATATCTAAAGATAAAATTGAACCAAATTAAAGCTGAACTTGATAATAACAACTGAGGCATGGTCTAAACCACTGAATCATATCCATCCCTAAAACATCATTCATTGTCCACAAAAGAAAATCAGAAAAATATCAGAGAAACAGGAAGGAAGAAAGGAAGATTATTGGTGTTATATTGTTAATCACTAGTGAGGCTGAAAGAAAAGTTCTAGGTGGAAAAAATCCTTACATGAACATACACTAACTGCATGCTGCGCATATGTCTGCATTTATATACAGTTGTTCAAATTAGATTTCCATATTAAAAGTTATAGCTGTTTCTAAGAGGCTGCTTCACTGTTCTGCTGTTTATAAATTTGTGCCTATTGTGTGCCTGTCTACTCTAGTGAATTCTGCTCTATATGGGTTGTTGTTTTTCTCTGTATGGTTTATTCTGGAAAATTCCACTAACATACAGTAAAATCCAAGACTTTGAAACCTTCAAATTCTTCTGATACTGTAAATTTTTGCTTTTTATATGTAATAAAGCCTTCAATTTTCTCATTAAAACTTGCTTAATTTATTGTGCACTCAGATTACCTGAACTGATGTTTTGTAGTCTGTAGCCATCTTTGTATCTCTTTCTTTCCTTTTCATTCCTTGGTGTTTCTGTCTTCCAGCATGCCATATTTTGGAGGTCACATCTGGAGGCAAGATGGCATTTGAAAATGAAAAGAGAAAAACTGCTCTGCTGCGCTCCAAGATGAGCTGAAGTCATGAACAATTTGCAACTGTGAGCAAATATATGGTAAACTCATTCAAGATTGTATAGAACAATAAATCATAGGTTTGAGAGCCGGCATCTGTTTGCTTTCAACAAATGACTGCAGAGAATCTGCTCATTTATACTTGTGAAATCTTTAAAACAGACATTGTGAAGGTTCCACAGATCTAACAATGTTTAATCCCTTTCAAAACAAGTGTTAAATTATATTTCTCTACATTGATCACAGTTCTTTGTGGGACACTCTTCATTTTCCTGGATTTGGTTTTCCCACTCCATCCTTAAAGAATTGTTTAAAGTCTCAAATTAACTATTTTATTCTCTGGCTCCTCCCTTTATTAATCTTTGCCTGTCGGCTGCCTTTGGACAGATATGCCCTGGATTTTCGTCACAACATCACTGTCTGTTGGTTCACCTCTTTCTTCTCAGGTTCACATCTCTCTAATCAGCTTTCTCAGAAGACCTCTTATGATTTTTCCCTATGCTCAGAAAAAAACCACACTGAAGAAAGAAGTACCTATGGAGAGAAAAAATGGAGAATATCTCATCTAATGAGGTGAAATTTGCTCTGATTATGGTCTAGGTAACATAAAGAAGAGGGTAATCTCTCTTTTTTTGAGGTATTAGTCTCATTAAAAGTTGTAAAATATGGAAAAATTATAGTAAACATAGTCTTTTTATGGTGTTTAACCATAAAAAGCATTTTAGCAATGAATAACATGATTTTATGTAACATCTATGGTGGTTTCCATGCTCCAATCCACTTGAAACGTAAACTGGTCTAGGACACTTCTTCCTCGTGCTCCCCAGTTCAATTGAACAATAACCACACATCATTTATTTCCAGTGATATTTCTTTAATAATTTTAAATTAGATTACAGTTTCCAGTAATTTTTAAATTCCCCAGAGAAAGTAGCAAAGTTTTACCACCACAGGGATTTAAACAAACAGCGTACTGGATTATATTTCGAGTGGGATGCTTTTAAGAAAGCAATTTTCCATGTCTACAAAGAAAACCTGTCAATGTTTTGTAATGTCTAAGCCTGCTTCATAAATTACCAAAATTAATGAGGTAAACATACCCCAGTGCATAAAGAATAGCACTTTCTTTCTGCTACCTTGCAGTATTTTCTTCTCTGTAAAGAGAAAAAGAGTATTTCAGGGAAGAGCGGTAAATATGACTTCATAATATCAGTAATGAAATGGTATGTTATAATTTTAATTTCTTATTATAAATAATGGATATTCTAGAGCATTTGGATTTATTTAATTAGGAAATTAAGAAAGGCAATTGAAAATGATCATGTGAAATCTGATCACACTGGGGAATGAGGGAATATTTTCATTTACCTGGGGCACACACATACATGGGCTTTCTGGATGACAGGATATTTTTGGGTGACAAAGCTTAAAGTGACATTTTCAAGTAATACAAGGATGAATGCTAAAATTTATTAACTTCTCTACCACCTCCTCCTACTCACACACACACAAAATTAATACAAGTAAATAATGACCGTTTTAATTAGAATTTATAATGCAATATTACTTTAATAAGTGGAATCAGTATCAGGACCAGACTATCTGAAATTAACGTACTTCTTGTTCAAGTCCTTTGTCTCTGCTTTTTCCCTCACTTCAAACTCCTGTTGCTTCCTCAAAACTGTTCTGTATCTTTTTACCAATAATAAAAAGAAAATTTATCCATTTCTGGTGAAGAATTATGTGTGGAAATAGGAAAATAATTGTCTCTTAGTATCTGAGCAACAGAAAGCATACAAAATCTTTTGCCTGATTCATGCCAACTGACCTACTGAGGTCAATAGAATTAGTTGAGCAAGGAAGGAAAGCAGATTTTTTTGATAGTCTGGATCATCAGAACAGAAATTTAAAAATATAACATGGTCCCTCAAACTGGGGATAAAATATTAAATAAACTCAACATATTGAATAAAAAATGCACAACCTGATGTTAACAGAAATGGTCACATTTAGTTATAAAAATTTACCTTTGCCATGAAGTTTTTCCTAGGAATTTTATCATCACATATATGTTTTCACGGCACAAAATAATTCTGCTTTCCTTGTGTCCTAACAAGTTACTATTACTGTTCCCAGCTAACTATCCCCAACTACACTGGCTGAAGAATCTGATTCAGACATGACTGGTTTCTTTGTGGTAATCTGTATTCTCCTCTAGCTGGTTAGTATGAATGCATAAAGCTAAATAATAGTCATATTGCTCTCATAGTTGGTGACTCATTCTTACCTTATTTAGATATCTGTAACTCATTAATACCTGAATATCACACAAGTTTTCACATATTTATTTTTACAATAGTTCTAAAACTGAAAAGTACTTTTTTCCCCCTCTATTTTCCTTCTGGGAAATGAAGAAGAGAAATATTGGAAGCTAAATTCACAAATAATCTGTATTGCCATTCAAAACTCACGGCCTGAAGTTAGACCAATTATCCCTTCTAGAAACACAGGCTTCAAAAATGCCAAAAAGGTGACAGGGAACTACTTGTGCTAGCTGAGAAAAGTTTTTCATCTTTGCTTGAGCATCCCAGTCATAGACTAGAACCACAGAAATGCAGATACTTGCCCCATGACCCAGGCAAGAGAGTGCTTGTCTTGAAGATGGTGCCAAGTGCCACCTTCCTGCTTGATGGGAAACATTTGATTTGATCTCTGAATAAGTATTTGATCTCAGCTTTTTTATATCTGAGGAGAGTACCTCAGCACCAAATCTGCCAGGCCTTACTCTGAAAGGAATTTCTATTAAACAAGTTTCACATGAATAAATAGGTGATTTTACTGCTCAAGTGAATCTCTTTAATATGAAGTTCTGCAATTATTTTTGTGTCTTTAAGTCTATGTATTCCAGTGAATGATTATTAATATAATGTAAAACATTCTCACCCAAACAGGCTGAGGTAATTTTTTTAAAGTCTAGGGCAAAGTCAAAACAGAAAATGTCTAAATTAGGTCAATGGAGATCTCTCTGACCAGATAGTTATTGTTGCTCAAAGCTGGTGAGAGGGCTGAAGCAACACAAGACACCTTTTAGATTGACTTCTCCAGATAACATCTAGTTCTGGGAAAAATGCTTTCATTTCAGTGTAAGGAAGAGTTAAAACAGATCAGTGGCAGCAGGTTATTCAGTCACTTAGCCATCTAGGAACTCAGGTTAATGAAAATATGGAGTATACTTCCCCATAGCACAGTGCTTCATGTCAGAACCCGCACCACTCCTGCAGGGCAGTTCAGCTCAGGCAGAGCAGTGAACAAGTATGGCTTTTCTCCAAGATCACAGACAGTTCACTAGCAATGAGTTGTAATACCTCTGAATAACCAGTAAGTGCACTTTTTCTCCAGTATTTATCTTCTGGAAAAGACAGTGAGCCACACTCAACAGTCGACCAACCATGGATCCATTTAACACAACATCTGAAGAATCATGCTCACCAAAATAGACGAAAACATGGTTCATTATGAGGCATTAGAAGTGAAATAAAGCACACTGATTTGTTATCACAGAATCTTCTTCACCCTTTAGCCTTCATATTACTGTGATTATTTTAGGTCACTTTATCAAAACCTCTCAAAAAATCTTTTGTATTATAACCAAAAGATGTACTTGTCACTTGCGTTTTAAATTGAAAGATTGGCTACAAAAATGCAATATTGTCAGTTAAACTTATCCACATGACATCTTTCTTATCCCACAAACTAGCAAACACCTTTTCCTCTTTTTAATCAAAACTGCAGGTGGCACTAGTAACTCTTGTTCTCAGATGTTCAGTGCCAATAATTCAGCCTGCATAATTGAAGTTGGAAAGGAGGATGTACATGTTAATAAGTCTGCACCATGAAAAGATTCCAAAGTAGCTGATTCTCTTGCAATTTAGTTAGCCAACTAAATTAAAAAAAAAATTAAAACTTAAAAAAAAGAGTGGTCAATTCAGCCCCTTAGGCATCAGGCAACAATGGAATTGTCCCTTTCTTCTATAACCAAACAGCTGCTGAACAGTTTTTTTTAGAGATATTTCTTACCACGCTTATAGCTGAGAATAGAAAGACTAGGGATCTGCCAGTATGTGTTCACGCTTTTGGAAATGAATGTACATGAAATAATAAAAAAATTAAACATGCTGTTAATATTTCTGTGTTTGACACTCCACCTGGAATGCACTCTTTCACTTGACTACCATCATTACTGAAACATTTAATATTTTTTCTCACCATCCCTCCATGGAAAATCCTAATTGCAATTCAAAGTAGTGTTTATTGATAAAATTAAAAGATATTAATCGAGGAATAAGATAATTATATCATGCAGAATGAATAAATAAATCCCCTAACCATTTCAAATTCTTACTAAGATTCAGAGCAGAAAGGGAGTTAAGACTGCTCTGCTTTGTCTTAGCAGTCAAGAGTGAAGATGCATGCACATGATTTATTTAGCCTTCGTAAAAACTTCTCCCAGAGGGCACAAACACAGAGACCCTTTTGTCTAAATTTACTAGCTGATCCATAAAAGCCACACATTTCTTCATTCTGAGCTTTATCTGTAGGGGAATGTCTAAGTCATCATGAGCACAAAGAAAAAGCTTGTATACAAACTCTTTGCCTTTGTCTGCTCTGTAGATGTCATTCAAAACCATACAATTCATTGGAAAAGAAGAAGTTGAAGGAAGAAAGATTAGCAATAATTTCCTCTCTCTGTTCAAATTTATGGGAAATATTTTTATTTCAAAGGATTCTCAGCCCTCTGAATGCAAATATTTTTGTAGGAAGGAGAACTAAATTTTTTTATACCTTCAAGATATTCCAAAATGATGGTGCTTTCTGAACGAGCTCATCTGTTTTGTTTATCTTGACAAAGTAAAAAAATACCAATTGCAAGAGCAGCCTGAAGAATTTATGACTTTCTGTGATACTCTGAGCAGACAGCTTATTGGTCTAAATAGGAAAGGACCTCCATGTGAAAAAGAAGACAGTAGTAGTACACAAAGTACTGATTACGTTCTTAGATCCCGAGTCTGAAATATTCAGCACTTATTCCTCTCCCATGAGTGCAGGCCAATCTAGAACACAGCAGGCACATCCTTTGGAGTAAATTTGCCAGTGCCAGCCACACGTCAGAGATGATTAGTGAGGCAGAGATGCCAGCCACCTTCTCTGACATCAGAGGTCAGACAAAGGAGAGTGCGACAAAAGCTAAAAAGCATCAACCCTATAATGACGATGTGGCTGACCTGGCACACCCACTATTCCCTCACTTCTCAGTGCTCCTTTTGTTGGCATTATTTGATGTGAGAGGAGTCTCTCTGGAACTAGCAGCTTGATTTTGGTCTTAGGAAAATAATCATAATATGGAAGGAGTCAATCAGACTGCCAACTCCTGCCTTTCCAGTAGTGAATTGCATTAACTGCAAAAAGGCAGATTATATTCAACTCACAAGTTTCTCAGATGGAGTAAACGTTCCAAATTGGTGTGAACCAGGCAGGTTCAGCCTGCTGCAACAAAAGCATGTATGTTTTGCCTCTCATTGTAAGAAACAGTCTTCAAAATAGATCAGGAAAACAGACATCCTCCTAGGAGGCTAAGAATTCCATAAAAAATATATGGTGGGGCTTCTGCACTACCAACATTTTCCAGCAAAGGATGTTGTTTTATTTTATGAGAAAGCTGCTGCTTCTACTGTAGAAACCATGTGTTGTATAAGCAATGTGTACATAATTTAAAATACTTTTCCTAGAAGTCCTTTTTCCTGGGTAGTTTTTCCTTTATTTCCTTTTCCATTAAAAGTCAATTCTTAGGCAGCACAGAGTGGTGTTTTATCAATAATTGTGGTATATCAGAACCTTTTTTCCTAAGGGGATGATACCCTGGTGTAGAGTCTTGCATCTAATTCCCTTCAGAAGGTCGGAACACACTGGGCCAAATGTCATTCTTGTGTACAAACATGAGCAGAGTTGTTTGCAAATCTGCAGTCTCAGGAAACACTGACACTGAATAGATGTCTCAAAGGCCAGCATTACAGTTCATGAGACATTTTCAAACCTTGCAATGATTAGACAGGGGAGAAAGAGAGGGTAATTCTCTCTTGATTTTTTTTTAATTTGGGAAGTAATATGGTCACAACTTCCTGAAATGTCTTTTCTACTTGTTTTTGAAAACTTAGATTCAAGAGAGGTACCAAAAAAGAAGTCACTTTAGGGATCCCTTTACTTTTCAGATTCTTCAAAACTCACAAAGTAAGATAATAGTATCTTATTTGTAACCAGAACTCTAAGCAGAGATCATCACAAGCAATTGTTGGAATCCATCATTAATATAGAATTTTCTTAACTCCATATTAATTTCGGTTAGATTCCAGCAGCAGCATAAAGGTCTTTAATCAACATATTTATTGGTAATTTCATATATTGATAATTTCAATATTATTTTGAAGTTACAAGAGGATGAGATGGAAGGAATTGGCTGGATATTGCGTATCTATTTTTAATTAACCCACTGCAGAGGTTATTTAAACTGAGTAAGCCTTTCTTGCTATATATTGTTGAGCTCAGAGAAATAAGAAGTGCTTTGTGCTCTTTGCTGCCACTGCAGAATTAGTCCATTAGCAAGCACTATTTCTTCAGATTGTGCCAACCTCACTGGTGCTGTTGGTCAAAAATACCTTTTTGCCATATGTCTGTGCTGCTGTTTATGAAGGCAAATATTTTCATATCAGCTCCATTCAGATTAAAGTAAATATCTTACAAAAATAGCTTACAGATTAGTATCTCTTAAGTAGATAATGTGTTTTTTCTTTTACATTAACTTAGCTGTCTCTGGGTAAAAAAAAAAAAGAATCTGTAAACTCCTAGCCTTAAGTTTCTAAGATGCAGTAAGTCCTCATAGTGACTGTATTGCAGTAAGCAAAAGCAGAATGCATAACTCAATTTTAATTAAAATACTTATCATATTTCATACTAACTTGGTTTGGAGACTTTAGGCGTATGCCCTGGATTTTATTCTCATGGTTGATCTTTCTTTTAAAAGCTTTCCTCTGAAATCATCTCAAAATACTGTGGTCATGATTACCTGTTAATTAGTTGTCCTATCACTTCCTTTCCCATTCTGTCTTTTAGCAGTCTCAAAATTCCCTGAGGATGCACATAAACAACATCTAACCTGGGGAATATTCATAGAACTTCAATAGTGCCTTTCAAATACCTAATCACACTTTTACTTTAAGGTGCATTCTGAAAAATCAGTTCTATTTTTCCACATGCATACTGGCTCAAGTTCCTTAGTGCTGCTGCTGAGACAGAGACAGCTTTATTTGAACTGTAAACATGAAACACCCTGGCATAGGATATAAAATTATGTTGATTGCACATGCTCAGCAAGACGTCCCATAAGAACTCAGTAAAATTGCTTATATTTGCTTATATAAAAGAAAAATGATATCAGGTAAGATTACCACAAAATAGTCAGTAGGTGACTTTTTAAGGAAATAAGATTATTTTCTTAAAATATCTTGTAGCAGCAGGCATAATGATGGGTATCTATAATGATAAATATCTCACAGTGAAACTCCCAATCATCTCTAATTATATATTTTTAAATCTTTTAATTTAACTGGCTTTTCCCTTTGATTAAATTTATTACAAAGAAGATGTTACTGACAATAAAACTAAGAGCACACAGACAGAATAACCAGAAGCTATCCTGACATTATTATAACATGGGACATAGAGGTTATCTTGAAGGAAATGCTAAGTTGCAGCTTATTTTCCCAGCACTATTTATAAGCATCAGTGCCTTTTTATGTTTTTCACTCCTGAGTATCAGTAGACACGATTAACCTATTGAGAATGGTTTTGTGCATGTTTCTTTTTTTCAGCATACATGATTGTGCATTTTCTGCATGCACCATATATTTAATACATCTGCAGATAAATACTTAAAAACCTAAAAAATGTTTTAAAAGCAAACAAGATTAGGGAACAACCAAAGAGCACGTAAGTATGCAAAATTCATAACTCAAAATAGAAAGGATTTTGAAGTCAGGGGATTTTTGGAAACAACTGGAAAAATATATTCTTCCTTTAATCTTACCTTCTGACACAGATGAAGAATTTTGCAGCAGTGAAAATAATAGGGAACATGATAACCCCGTGCAGATGAAAGAACTTGGTTTGCAAAATTCTTATTCAAGTGTTAAAGATGGCAAAGCTATAGACCATTAAAATGGAATTTCATAATTCTCACCATATATTTAACTAGATTTTGTACTACAACTGGCACTTGTAGCAATAAACCAGTGGAACTATTTCTTGTCTCTCTTCATCCAAAACTTCTCAGGCTGCCCAGAGAAGTTGTGGATGCACCATCACTAGAATTGTTCAAAGGTAGGTTGGGCAAGGATTTCAGCAACGTGATCTATTGGAAGACATCCCTGTCCATGACCAGAGAGCGGACTGGCAGGGAGTGTGGTGAAGAGTGGAAGGGAATTTGGACTAGATGATCTGTGAAAGTCCCTTCCAACCCAAATCATTCTGTAGGTCTATTTATGTTTATCTGTGACTCCTTTTATTGGAAAAGATGTGATGTACTCATAGAGTTCCTAGCCAACAGAAATCATAAACTTCCTGTTTGATATCCTATTGACATCTCATAGCAGTGTCATAATTCACAACAAGGGATTCTTGGCTGTTACTTCAATCTCTGCAAAACATGAATGTCTGCAAATGGTAAGAGCCCTATAATAGTTGTACAATGAAATGTCTAATAAGGCCCAACAGCAGAAGCACAAAACTCACCTTTTCCCTTCTATAAGAGAACAGAATTTTGGTTCTGGTTTTATAAATTTGAATATTTCATCCAGAATTATGGCCTCAAAAATAATTTATAATGCTACTCCTCCTCTGTGTCCAATTCTAAATTTAATGTTGAACAAAGATTATCACTCAGAAATCTAATTATTCCTTTATGTGGCCAGTAAGGACTTAAAATCCATTGAAAAACTGATTTTGTGTGCTGTTTTCCTAGCCTTGCTCGCAGCTCCAAATAATTTCATAATTATGGTGCTCCCTCAACAAACTCTCATCACTCCTTGTTTCTGCTCACACGGATGTGGATGTCTATTTTTATAGTCATTCTTAGTTGGAGATTTGCCCACAATTAACAACTTTGGGTCTCAGTTAGTAACTGAAGGCATTTTCCATGCCAAACTCCACATTTCTGAGCCTATAGCATGTGCCAGTTTGAGAAAGTTTTTAATTATGAACTTTAATGGTGAAATTTAACACTGTAGAAAAAATTTCTTTTGTAGTAGATATGTGAGGGGCCAAAGTGAAACTCCATTCAGCTTACACAGAAAAAAGTTTCCAGAAGATGCAACTTATTTTTGAGAAAACTAGAAATACCAAGTGTCAGATAATCAATGCTACCCTGGAAAGAGATTCATCAGGGAGATAGCATGGCCTAACAAACTGAAGGCTTTATAAATCAATGCAAGAGTCCTGCAGTAGACCTGGTAGTGCAAAGGGAATTAACAGTTCACCAAATAATGATGTAAAAGACTCTGCATGGGACACACTAAGCCGCAGTCAAGTACATTGGCTGAATGAGATCAGCCCAACAGCATTTCCCTGAAGGGCAGGGAAATGTCAAGTTCAAAGATGAAATGCTCTGCCAAGAGCTCAAAGGCTTCACACAAAATCAGCAAGCACAGAGACCAAAGCTTTTGTCTCTCTCAGCAAATGAGAAGATGAGGATGTATATCACCATCTGGAATGGGGAGAAGGAGCAACCTCACCATGGAGCGTTGATTTTGGCTGAATGCCAGGTGCTTACCAAGCCACTTCATCGCTCCCTCCCATCAACTGAATAGGGGAAAATATGGCAAAAGCCTTATGGGGGGTGCTGCCACTTCATCACACATTCTCTCTGCCACTCCTTCCCCCTCACTGCCTTTGACTTTTCCAACATGGGGTTAACCCCATGGGAGAGAGCACACCATGAACTTCTCCATCATGAGTCCTTCCCTCAGGCTATAGGTCTTCATTAACTGCTCCAGCTGTCCTGTCCACAAGGTCCAGCCCTCCATGGCCAGGATGCTCCAGTGTGGATCCCCCAAGGGGTCCCAGGCCCTGCTCCAGTGTGAGCTCCTCTAACCACAGGACCTGCAAGGAGCTTGCTCCAGTCCAGATTTCCCCTAGGCTTACAACCTCCTTGCAGGCATCCACATGCTCCAGTGTAGGGTCCTCCAAAGGCTGCAGGTGAATCTCTGCTCCACCATGGTTCTCCGTGGGCTGCAGGGGTATAGCTGCCACACCATAGTCTGCACAACAGGCTGTGGGGAAATCTCTGCTCTGCTGCCTGGAGACCTCCTCCTCCTCTTTCTACTCTGATATCTGCAAGGCCATTCCTTACGCATATTCTCACTCCTCCCTCCTGGCTGCTGTTGCACTGCATGCTTTTCTCTTCTTAAATATCCTTATCCCAGAGGCTCTATCACCATCACAGATGGGCTCAGCCTTGGCCAGCAGCAGGTTCATCTTGGAACCAGTTGGCAGTGGCTCAATTGGAGAAGAAGGAACCTTCTGGCATCTTCTCACAAAAGTCACCTCTGTGGGCCACCACTATCAAAACCTTGACACACAAACCCAATACACTCATCTAGCTTGGAACTACATCCAAACATAAAAAACTAGGAAATCGATAGGGAAGTGTGAAAAAGAAGAACTTTGTTGTTGTCGCTACGGCCGTGTGGTATGATATACATTCAAGCTGACATTTAAATCTAAGCTACTCAGATTTTCCATTCTCATAATTGAATTTTACAATGAAAATAAATAGATAGTTTCTTTAAAAGTATTCATTATTTTCACACAGCTCTGCTAATCATAATAAGAACAGTAATTGCTTGACATAGGATAAAGCTCTATGTCTCCCTCGTGTGTAGATAATAAATACTGAACTTCTCCACTAAGAGTTTACACTCCATCTTAGCTACTTGTCTAACTGCTGCTCAGTTTAGAAAGTATCACAAAACACCCATTCCATATCTGTATCATTATACAGGACATAAAATAATTTCCTATTACCTGGTAACAAATTTGAGTCTTGTGCAAGCTGCTGTCTCCTGGACTAAAATTATTCAAGAGAAACCTCTAGAAGAAATTATCTAAAATGTACTATTGATACCACCACAAATAGACTAAAACCTATGTAAAGAGGTGGGGATGGGCACAGGGGGCAGGAAGCTCTACTGATACATATTTTTAAATTTTAAAAGTGCAACAGAGAAGACTAAGGGCAAAAAAAATCAATTTGAGAAAACAGATTCTAAAATCTTCTGCATTATATTATTTCTGTGTAATTTTGAGCAAGTTCAATATCTTACCAATACCTCCAATTATTAAGCGAAATGGCATAACAGTTCTTGCAGTATGCTGTTCAGAAACCAAGAACAAACTAGAAAATAAGACAGATAAGCGGATTTGCAAGTATAGACAGAGATTTAAATTGAATTAAATTAAAGAGGTGTTAAATTTAGTTGTTTGTAAACCAAATTATTAATTTGCCTAAAACAAAATCTGCGTCTGTAGGAATTAGCTGTGATCTCTCATTAATACATCTAATATATGCAAGAGAACTTGAAATCTCAGAGATTATGAGCTGGAGACACTATATAAAACATCTGAATCCATCTCCAAGCAACTTCAGGTGAGATGTAAGGATGAAATGGAAAAAATCTATCATTTATAAAGTAACAGTCGCAGCTTTATTACAAGGCAAATACATAATAAGAACTTTAAATACCATTGAGAATATGGAAACATCTACTTTGTATGCATTCAGAAGAGAGAATTTGGGTTTAACAACCGTAATCACCCATGATGAATCCTTCTCCTGTTACTGTAATTTCTTCAGAGGATTATTATGTACCTGCTGGTCTTTTCCTAAGCAATAAACCTTTTCTGAGGAAACCTGTAGTTACAGTGGATTCATAATACTAAAATAATACTTTGTTATCCAGTCCCTTTGGCTCATTAAAATATCTACAGTATCTGGATTGATCTCTTAGTAAAATAGAGAGTGAGGCTGTTCTCTGGAATCTGTTCCCTGCAGCAGACTCTTGGCTGTATCTCAAAGTCATTTCTCCTCTCACCCTTCCTTGACTTGGAGGTCACTTTTTCATCAGATTCAGTTGAGAAACTACTATGAGATATTTGTTTATTCAACAATCTGTATTGGCACATAGATCACAGGTGCAGTTCAATCCTTGTGAAAAAGATTCCAAACTTAAGTCTTCAGAGTTTGCAACTTTGTCACTATGAAATAGACAGTATCAAATATTTCTAGAAGAGTAAATACTTTATAAGAAGAGAAAAAGAAAGATAAAAATGGGAGATCTAAACTGTTCTTCAACCTAAAGGCTATCCTCTAATACCAAGGACATTTTTAAAATATGGAAAAATTATTTCTTCTCCAGTTTAAAACATTAAAAGCAGCTAATTTTAAATATAGGATAAAACTGACCTCAATTCTTAAAAATCTCAGTGCAAATTGAACCACTACTCTCATTTTGCAAATTAAGATATCTTAAGAACACTTCATAATAAGAAGCCTTAATATTCATGAACTACAGAACAACTATTTTTATTACTGATTATATTTTTTAATCCTGGTCCTGAATAATGGGAGAATTAAGTTTAAATGAAAAAAACCTATGCAAAGAGCATGTCCCATCAAAAAAATATATAGCTAATCTCTCAGCAAAAGTATACTTTCACATTATCGGTATTAAAAATATGCACTTTTTTCATGTAAACTAAGTTTGACTTTAGTACATCATAGAATTAACTGATACATATTTTAGAGTAGTAATTAAATGCATGGATTTCTTTTATTGAGTCTAAATCTATGCAGAAATTATATAACACATTCAAAAATAATCAACAATATTATAATTATAAATTAAGTTTTGCGGGGATAGCAGCTGGGTTATTTGGTGCATACAGTGTGCAAAGACCACCTGGCAGGAACTGAAGCACATATTTTTAAATATCTCACACACTTCAGAATTAGTGGCGCTGTTTTCCCCTGGGCCTTCTCTCTGTAATTTCTATGTTTAGACATAAATTGTCAGGGTAGGAGTCTTTGTGTTCACAAAGATAAAGTTTACTGTACTGAAAAATTAGTATGTTCACTACTTCTATGTCAAAATTTTATTTAAATAGATATTATGAGGAAATGTCCTCAGATGAAAGAAACTCCACCTATGTTAGGGACTTCATGAAGACGGCTACAGCCTATAGGTTAAAAACCCATGACTCTAAAGAGCAACTTCTCGAGTTCAAACTCATGAACAATGATTTTTTTTCAGGGTTATCTTCATCATAGATGATTTTCAGATGCTTCACTCTGTTCCACATACAACCTTATAAAAGTCAACACAGAAAATGAGAGTGGTCTTCAAAGCTTTTTAGTCATCTCATTCTTTCTTAAATCAACCCCAACTAGTCCCTTCTTAACTGGTCTGCACCTGAGTTTTCTTTTTTCTCTCAATTTTAAACAAAACTCAGGCATTTTAGCACACACTGCTTACTTTCTCCTGAATCTCTGAAGTCTTGTGCACTGTTATGTGGTTCTATGCATCTTGCACACCGTTTTCAAATGATGTTTAAAAAGCATGCAGTGGAAAGCCTGATGGAAAAGGCAAAAACATAATTAGCTTTTTTCTCTAACACATTTTGATATAAAGAGCCTGTAGAGAACACACCTGACTCATATGGGATCAAGTGATCTCAAGGTGTCAAACTGAGGAATAGCACAAATGTCAACTCTCCAGCTGTTGTCACAAAACAGCCTCATGGACAGATTTTACAGTTTCTAAAATTGTGCCAAGGCAGAGAGCAATTTGAGAGCCTACTTTTCCATCTAAATGTGTGAAAATATCAATAACGATCTTGGGATTATCACAAGTCCATCTAGTCCCTTAAAGATGTTAACCTCTGCTAACAAAGCCCCTGCTTCGAGTTACCCAGGAAGGTGGTGCAGTTGTTGTGTCTGGAAGTAGACAGGTGTCTGGATGTGGTACTTGGGGATATGGTTTAGAGGTAATTATGGAGGTGCTGGGATTAGATGATCTTGAAGGTTTCTTTCAGCCTTGATGATTCCGTGATTCAGTGATTTGATGTTAAGTATCTGAACAAAACACAAAGAAATCTAATAAAACCCTTTACAGAAACGCACCCCGCTAGGGTTTTCACTAGATTAATATGTTCCAGTGCAAAGAAAATGGATTCCACTACAGAAATTTGTAGTTTTTAGGATATAAAAATCAAGAATTATTTTCCCTTAGGACAAAAGGGGAAAATCATCCATTTAAAAAGAAAGCTAGGGTAACAACAACAAAAAAAGAATAAAACCACTTCTACAGCTAGATTTAAAAAAAAAAAAAAAGCAAGCTTAATAACTTAATTTTCAGGCTTAGACATATACATTAGTATTTTAATTCTGTAATGAGAAATGTACTCACAATGAGACCTTAATTACATGTATCTCTTGCTCCTAATTCCCTTTCATTTTACCCTGCACTTTAAAGAGAGTTGAAGGGTATTACAGAATTCCAGGGAACTGGAGATAATTCAACAAATGGCAGTAAATCGGATTTTTACCTCTAAAAAGCTGAGCTTAATCCAGCTTCATAACAATTACTGTAGGATACCCAATGTGACATAACAAAATATATCTGTCCAGTTCCTCGGGGAAATAATTTTTAAAAGTTAACAGCCTGGATGTTAAGCACAACAGGAAAATCGGTGACTTAACTGGCTTGTCAATTGAATTTTCAGCACTGTGATTCACAAACACAGCACGTGAGCAGAAAGAAGCTTTCACTATACTCATCTGTGCTGTTTGCACTTTTCAGAATCACAGAATATTTAGCCTCAAGTACTGTCTATTTTCATTTCTACAAATCTTAAGCTGTTAAAAAGATAGACATTAACAATGGAAAGAAAAGAATATTACTCCACTTTTTCAACTTTTATTAATATTTGTGCCTACAGCCAGAGTGAAGGTCATCATACTACCAGGAGAGATTTTGTTTGAGGAATACAGGCACACTACAGCCTGGTAATGAAAAAAAATTCAAATTTTAGGGTGAAAAAGTGCATGGGGTAAAACACTGTATTAATCTCAATAGCACAATTTACTTTTAAAAAAGGTACAGCAAAAAAGAATGTTTTATTTCCACAGAAAAGAATATAAATACCAAACTATGCAACTGATAAAGTAAAGAAAAAATTAAGGTGGTGACAAAGTCCACACAGAATTTTTTTTCGCGAAAAATTCTACATCACTCTCAGGATTTTTGAGAGCCTGAACACTTAAAGCAAAAACATCCCTTAAGATACATCGGTGATGTTTTTACAGGGAATGTATCACAGTTATTCAACAGGTGAAATATCTGATTACTATTACAGTCTTTACATTACTGTTTTTTAACTCTGCTCTTCCTTTTGGAAGTATAGGAGTACCTGGCTTCATTAGTACTTGGATAGAAAAGTACTGCATGGGTAGGTTCAGTAAAAGTAAGAAAGCACTAGAAACCTACTAAAATTTTTTCTCCATTGTCACCTTTCTCCTCTTATGAATACCATCAAATCTAGATGAGTTAGAAAAATGTGACCCGTACTATTTGTCAAAACAAAACATTTGGAGTTAAAAAACTTAGAAGTGGTAGCTCCAGTGTTCTTTTTAAATTACATTTCAAGTCATTAAATTCTACTTAACCAAGACCCTGAAGTAGTTTCGATCAGGTAATCTACTCCTTGCTTTCTGTTCCAAGGCAGAGCTCATAGCAATGAATACAGATGAAGCCATACATACATATATAAACAATTTTTTCACTGACCTGTGAGTAAAATAAATCAGTGATGGTTTTACAGGGAATGTTCCACATTTACTCAATAGGTGTTTTACCTTTGGCAGCAGGGGTCTGCAGAAGTGTCCGTATGGGAGGAGGATAGACTCCTCCCAGACATTACCAATTTCACAACAAAACCATTGCAGGACACAGCCAAGGCCTTTGAAAAAGCTGGTGGCACCTGTAGGAAAACACATTTAAGTTAAGAAAAAAGTTCCAGAGAGAAGAGAGAAGAGATAGTGGGAAAAAAAGTATGAGAAATCACCCTGAAAACACCAGGAGTGGGGAAGAAGGGGAATGAGGTGCCCAGGCATCAGAGAAGATATTTATGTGCAGCCCATGGAGGAGACCAGGGTGGGGAAGGCACTTCCCACCAGCGGGCAGAGAGGATCCATGCTAGTGCAGATATCCACGCTGGAGGCCATGAAGTACCCCCTACCAGAACATCTGGATATTCCCTCAAGGAACTGGGGCCTGTGAAGAGCACACACTGGAGCAGGTTCATCCTAATAACTCCAGCTTTTGTTAAGCATCCAAATACTTCAGGTTGATCTTCAAGAATTGTGGTGAATGAAAGCTCAAAACAGAGCAGGGCAATAGTGTTAGGAGGAAAGAGCAGCAGATAGAAACTGCCAAAAACTGAACATATTGCCCACATTCTCCATCTTTCTCTGCATGGTTCATCAGGGGGAAGGGCAGAAGAGTCATAAATGAGGGAGGAGTTTGAGCCTGGGACAAAATGGGGTTGAGGGAGGAGTTTGAGCCTGGGACAAAATGGGGTTGAGGTGAAAGTTTTAATTTTTCCTGTGCTTCTCACTATTTAAACCTATTTTCATTGGCAATACATTGAACACATTTTCCTCAAACTGGTAACTGGTAGGTCATCTCCTTGTTTTCTTCCCTACCCATAGTTAATTCACCTCAGTTTCTACCCCCTGTCCTGCTGAAGTGGGGGAGTGACTGATTTGGCAGCTGGCCAAAGTCAACCTTCTACAGCCTTAAAAGTTTTGCTTCAAATTCAGTAGTAATTCAATCATCTTCATAGTAAATTACACTTTTATTAAGCAGCACTTGCATTCTTATGTATAGGAATTTACATTGTGAATGACAGTGTTGTTCATTGAATAAAATCTGTCACACTAAGTTTATTTATATGAACCATTCTATTTGAAGTATAAATCAGTAGGAATGTCTTGAATTTTTTTCCTTTTCATGTTTTTCAGGCCATGGTTGTCCTTTCAGTGTGACATGTGCTTCTCATAGATGTTTTACATTTTAGGCTTCAAATATATTCTAGTCAGGTAAATAGAAACATACTCAGACCAGAAATGGAAAACATTAAGGTATCTGCTGATTTATGTGTGAACAAAAGCAACACCTTTTTGCAAGTAACTTTATAACAAGTGCATGTGCAGAAAACCTTTATATTTTGTGGAAAACTACTGTATGCACCTTGGCAATTTAGTCCAATATTAAGAAAGCATAACTTAAAGTTTCCAGAAATTCAAGGAGCAAAGAATTATTTACTTCTTCTGTTTGGTCAAGAAGCAAATAGAGCTTCCATGAGACTTAATGGACAAGCTACCTGCCTAATTCTCTTGAAGTCGCTGTAAGTATGCACAGATCATGACCTCGGAAAGAAGCATTTCAAAGGGTAGGGGAAGGGAAAAAAACAACATCACCAAAACAACAAAAATAATTACTCCACTAATATGGCTAGAAGGTAAGGTCTTCCTGTGATATGAAATAACTCTTAGTACTGGATATAGCTGGACTATTTGGATTCTGTTATTTGACTGCAAGGGGTGATGTTGGGTGGGTGAGATGCAGTCAGTCAAGGAACTGATGGCTGCCTCTGCAATACTTCTCACTGAATGCAGAAAATCGTATTAAATTTTTGATTTCGTGACAACTCTTCATTTATAAAGTCTGTGTTTTTCCAAGTTTTCATTCAAAATCCTTTCTCCAAATATTGTCTTCATTTGTACACAGTCTATGAAGGGAAAATTAAAGGGAGCAACATTCAGTATTTCCCAGTTTATGAAGAGCATTTAAGCTAAAGATTATGTGTTTCAAGAGGCAGCATGACAACATTGTTCTTGGCTCTTGCTGTGAAACAACTGCCTGAAAGGTTTTCAATAATAAATACTTTGTATAGCAAGTCCCAGACAAGGTCTCTTTCAACATGTATTAAAAACATCCTGGAGATCTTGTGCTCTTTGTAGGTATGGTGTTTATAGAAGCAATTAATTTTTGGTGGCTCTGGGGATGTAATTTCATCAAGAATGTTGAAGAACACACTGAAGGAAATGCAGTAAAAAACAAGAAAATCTCCTGCATTCTATGAACCAATTATTAAAGACTCTTGCAGACCATTGCCTGCATGTTAGTTCTTCACATTTCCAAATTGCTCAGGGAAGCTGACAATTGGGATATAAGAAAATACCACAAAGGCCTACATCTCCTGGAATTTTTCTCCCTACAGTTCTTTGCTTTTGATAAAAATGAAGAATACCCACAAACTCTCAGAATCAAGCTTCTTTGCCCTCTTTATTTCTTTTCTTTTTTCCCAAAGAGATCTATGGATCTTAAGTTATGCTATTTACACTCAAAAAAAAAATAAATAAAAGAACAGAGAAGACTTCCATGAAACAGAGTCATGACAAATCTGAGAGAGTAAAAATAAATTGCTTCATTGCAATGATAAGCTCCTCTTGTATGTAATTTATGAAAAGCCAACTGTCATCAAAATTCTTAATTTATAGTGTTCAACAAAATGCTACTAACTGAAAAGCATTAATCAACATCACCAACTTAATGTGCTTTGTCAAACTTCTCAGTCTCTTCTGCCAAAGAAGAACATTTTTGACAAGTAGATTGATTGGTGAGCTAACAGTGTTTGACTGGGGGGAGAGTGCAAAACAAGAACCTTAAAAAAAGATGTTAGCAGTAATTCTATTTGCTCATACAGAACCTGTGTACAATACTATTATTTTGCAAAATACATGTCAATAAGTCTGATAAATTATTATGTGGTTATAAGAAATTCTGTTACAAATTGGATTTCATTCTCCTTGTGAAATAATTCATAAAGAGTGAAAATGTGCAACTGATACCAAAGATGCCCATTAGACCTGAATAATAATCAACTACAGAATGCTTTGCTAGCTCAAGTGGTTAAGAAAAGTAATTGAGATTCTGGCTTTCAAGCTTAAATAAAATGAAAAATAATATACTTGCTTCTACTTTGTTAAGTGTAATAGATACTGCAGATTTAAGATTGAAAACAGCTCCTTTTAAAAAGAAGGCTTAACTGAGAATCCCATACTTTCTCAGGAAACAAACCACCCTTGCATCTTGCTTTTCCTAATTTTCTGGTGTTCCAGCTATTGCAACAAGACTTTTTTTTCTGAAAGTGGGTGGGAGGAAGGAATTGAAATTTTAACACAAGAGGATTATAAATGAGTTCATACACCTGTCCCCTCATGTAATGCCCGCACTTTGGAGCAAAGACTTGCCCAAAAGGATTTTCCAAGGCTGGGTGGAAATAAGTGATACAGATTTGACACAGAAAATTTTGTGGCAGACACAGGTATCTGTGACACTGAAGTGTATTTTATTCTGTTGATCCTGAGACAAAAGGGCAGCACACAAGGTAAATCATTACTCCACTGAAGTATTTCAAGAATCTCCCAAGTCAGAAGAATAACCTTCTTGGATCAGACCCAGAGATTTATCTAGCCTTTTTTGCCTCCAAGAGTAGGCTTAAAAGGTATTGAGGAAAAAAAGAAAAAGAGGAAAGCTAAACTATGCAATGTTTTAGCCTATTTCTTCCTGTCTTCTTAACCAGTTTTGGTTCAATTTTCCTGAGCATGTTTATTTAGTAACTCCCAACAATGTCTCATTCCAAGTTTTTTTACACTCACACCTTTGAGACCACATAAAATTTCACATCTCTCTGACATCTCTTGGGAAGGTGTTGAACAGGTAAAGAATCACTGTAGAAAGTCCTATAACACTTTTCAGGTATCATCACATAGTCACAGTGAACAGCAGTCTTTCCTCTAGCTACACTACTTGTATTATAAGCAGGATTTTTTGTACTGTATCCATACCAAGTAAAAGTTTGTAGGCATTTATTTATCTGTTCCTCTATCAGAACACCATACTAGTTTTTTGTTTTATTAATATTTACTCTTTGTATTTTTTTTTTTTTGGCTTTTGCTCTTTGACTCATTATTAAAACTCATCAATGAACATGTTGAAAATATATTTTTGGTATTTAAAATTCCTCCAAAAATTGATTGCCTTGGCTTTTAGCTCTCATACTCAGCATCTTAAAATGGAAAAAATAGGATCTTCCCACATTTTAATTACAGCACCTAGCACATGTTCCTGCAGGGTCTAAGTGCTAATAATTTTGGTATCATTTTCAATACCAAAACACAAGAGACCACTCGTGTCAGCTGGCAGCAGCAGAAGTGTCCCAGTGAAGTGCAAGAAGCACTGGGAGACAAGGTTCTCAGGAGGGAGGCTGGTGTAGGCAGACCACTTCATCTACAGTACTTCATTAACACAGCTGTTCTTCAGCAAAGCACCTGTCAAATATTCCTAGCATTGCACATACTTTTGCAATTGAAGTCACAGTGAAGAGAGTTTCTACGTTTAGTCCTTCTGGAAGGAGAACATAAGACTGAAAATCAAACACAGATAAATGATTTTACACAGTTAAATGAGCCAGTCATGGGCAATCATCTACAATCCATACCCGTGTGCATGGCTTATCAAGTTAGCCTTTCATAATAACGCTTTGGTATGCCCAGTCACAGTGAGTTAACTGACTAGAGTAACTTAGTTAACCTCTAATGAGTTGTCTGTATGCCCCAGCCCCATGACAAGGTCAGCAAACTTCCCAGGATGAGATCACAATCCATCTCTAGCCTCATCCTCTCACTCCACCAAATTACAGAGGCCTGCTGTTAATGGAATGGTAATGGAAGCCTCAAAGTTACCCAAGAGGAACAGAAGCATCTCTCATAGAAGATAATGTTAGGAAACTATGTGGCTATTAGGAGGCTTAGAATACTGGAAAAAGAGTAAAGGAGACCATTATAACAAGGGAGAAATGTGAGTGTTCTGTCTTTTTTTTTGAGTTCCGCTGTCACCAATTATTGCAAGTCTTACACAATTAGGAATAATTTGAAATCGCTCATTCCTAAAATCAATGCCTCAGGATATTCTCAGAAGAGAAGTTTAAAAAACTGTTCAAGTTAACAAGAAGTAGAAAACATCAGAAAACAAATCTTCTCCCAAGTGTTTAAAATCAAATATTTTTAAGTTGATCTTGGCTAGGAAGAATAGTTTGAATTATTATTTATGAAAGCTAGGGTTTTTTTTTTCTTCTTAGGCTTATGTGTGATTTTAATCAGCAGTCTTTCACATAAATAAATCGAACTCTTCTTCTTTAGTCTCTAGCAGTATTTAAACTTATTTTCTCTTTCAGTGGGAAAAAAGATCAAATATATGCATTTCAGCTTTCTGTGGAAATTGCTAAAAAAACTATCACTTTTTATTCTCTTTCAATGGAAAATATATCCCAGTATTTTTCTGAGTAAGAAGTAATGACAGGACAAGACCTCAGATATTTGGATATGCCAATAAGTCATATTGCTTTCTCTAAGATAATTTCCTTAGCTTCAATATGATAATTGTAAAAATATTTGTAGTCTAGGAGAGATAGCTACATGAGTCATAAGAAATACATGTGCTTTACATACACTCAGCATTTCTGTTGTGTCTTCTGAGCTGCCTCAAAAGAAGTATGACCAGCAGCTCAAGGGAGGTGATTCTCCACTCTACTCCACTCTCATGAGAATCCACTCTTGAGACCCTTCCTGGAGAAGTCCAGATGATCAGAGGGTTGGAGCACCTCTGAGAACAAGCTGAGAGAGTTGCAGTTGTTCAGCCTGGAAAAGCAAAGGCTCCAAGGTGACCTTAGGGCTCCTTCCTGTACCTAAAGGGTGATTACAGGAAAGCTGGGGAGGGACATTTTGCATGGGTCTGGAGTGATGAGACAAGAGGAAATGGCTTTAAACTGAAAGACAGTGGATTTAAATTACATATTGGAAAGAAATTATTTATTGTGAGGGTGGTGAGGCTTTGGAATAGGTTGCCCAGAGAAGTTGTGGATGTCCCATCCCTGGAAGTGCTTAAGGCCAGGTTGGATGGGGCTTTGAGTAACCTGATCTAGTAATAGGTGTCTCTGTCCATGGCAGGTAGGTCAGAACTTTAGAGCCCATTTTAGTCAAAACCATTCTACAATTCTGTGATAAAAAACATACCGGAAAAATATGGTAATGACAGGAAATATAGGAATTATTCTTTTATTTCACATTAGTCTACCTGAGGCTCTCAGGTAGGTAAACGGTAGGTAAAATAAAATTTATTGAACTATTGTGCCCATAGCACTACATACATCTTATTACTCTGCACATTTTATGTTTCATATAATACTTTAGGGGACTTACTGACTATGAAAAACACATTATCCTTAAAAAAAAGTTATGAAGTACTGAACACGTACAACTAAATATGAAGTTAAAAGTAGCAGCAAAGACTTCCTTCTTCAATCTTATATTTAAATAAGAACACCAAGTGGGCAGCAAGGAAGGATCCTGCAATATCTTTAAAAGGGTAGAGCTACAAAATTTTCGTGACTCACAACTCACAAAATTACAGTATAGAAAAAAAGTAACCTTATGATTCAGACTGTAATTAGCAGCTTAGAAAATGCAGAAGAGAAAATGAGTCAAATACCACAGCCATTCAGGGCCTTAAAAATAAGGACAAGAACTTTAAAATCACTGCACTAAATTTACAGTAAGCCTGCAGTGAAGAGAATTTTTAAAAAGTAGATATTTATAGAAAAGAAATAATATAAAAGTTAGGGATGAGAGATGCTACATTGAAAAAAAATCCTTTTTCTACAAATAATTAGATCAGAAAATTCATAAAATAAACCAATCCTTTCACTGATCAACAGTTTCTATTTGCATTAAGACAGCAAAATCAGATATCAATACTTTTTCTAGAATCAGCATTTCTTATGGTAAACAAATACCATTAGGCTTCCCATAAAGTATGAAACAAGAGTTTTATATTTGAAAAAGAAGAAACAAGTGTTTATCAAGGAGCGTACCTGTCATTAGAAGTCTGTCCCACTGGCAAAATAGGAACTGAAAGTTAAAGCGGATCATTGAATTGTGCAACTGAAGAAATGCAATTGGTCAGCTCTGCATCTGAGTCTGAGAGGATACACAGAAAATTCACTTGAATACTGCTTTCAAATCATCAGCACTGAGAGGAGATACCAAGGCTTGATTCTTACCTCATTTATGAGCAGCAGTGTTTCTTCATTGCAAGGGAGAAGTTCCCTCAAGGCCTTTCACAGCCAAGACACAGAAAAGCCACAGGGACACAAAGAGATTGTCAGCAAGCAAACTAATAAGAAAGTGTCCTGCAAGCTATTTCCTACTGTTTTCTAGGGCAAACTTAGATTTTTCTTTATAAGTAATCCAAACAGCACTCTTCTGTGCCTGCAAAACTTTACACTTTCTATGCAGTTAGTTTATCTGTCCCTGAGGTCATCTCCCAAAGCTTTACTCTCCAACTTGTTTTTAGAGGGTATGAAAACCATTACCACATCAAATAAACAAGGAATGGCGTTAACTCTGTAGTCATTTAACATACACAAATTCATATTGGTATTTTCAGGAACATGTAGGAAAAAAACATTTTCCACTAAGTCCTGATTTCTCTGCACTTCACTTGTTCTGTCATGCATCATCTTGGGTACAGAAATCTTTCCCTGGTTGGCTATGAGTTGTTACCCTCTGCAACCAAAACCAACCATCAGTGACTAGAAAAAAACCCCCAAAAAACAGAATACTTTTTTTTTCTTTTCTCTTTTTTTTGAAGATCTCTATTTTTTTATGTGATATCCACTGAGCTAGGGGCAGCTGGTGATACTCTTGTTAGGAATTCCCTATAATGATGGATATCACTTCCTGAGACCAGACATTTTCTCAAAAATCTTAGTAGGTTTTTTGTATGGATTTTTTCCCAAATGTGAAAATGTGATTTTAGCATAGCATCATTATATCAAAGAGAAATAAGATATGTTTGTGGGCTTTTTGATATAACATTAGGCCTAGAAAATATTTCAAGAAAAGAAAGCTCAGATATACACAAACTGCTTTAATTTTCAGTGGGGATTTCTGAAGACATAATACAAGATAAATCTAATTAGCTTCAAGGAAATTACAATAAGAGATCAGAGGAGTGAGTAGACTGGTTAAATCTACATAGATGTCAAAAGATTCTCAACAGAAAAATGCAAGAAAAAGACTAATGAAGGAAATTAGAAACTGCGATATAGATAGCAAAATTCAAATTGGATTCCAGAATACCACTGTTAGGTTAATGATTTGTTGTATAGCATATGCAGGGAACAAGGGTTTCTGAATAGAAAAGGTCTAACATTTAGCTCAAGGCTGTTATAATTACACCATGTATATGCTGCTTTTCCCCCTTCTGTTCTGGTGAAACAGGGTTGTGAGTTTACCTGATCTTGGTTCCTGCACCTGCTTATTAGCTGCATGCGAGTAATTATTGGATAAAAACTGTTTTTTACAAAAAATATCCTGAGGAACGTGGAGAGCTCTAAGTTTAAATGGTGATGGCAATTCTGAAAACATGTTAGAGATGAATGGCTGTGAACTGCACAGATTAGGGTAAAAGGGAGGTTGGAGCACAGTAAACCAGGGAAGGAGTCCATAGAAAAGACAGAAGGATATAAGCAAAGAAAAAAATTACATTTTTGCATGTTCGGCCTAGAGCAAAATATTTAATTTAAAACAAGTAACCAATAAAAATAGTAAGGAAAGAGATGTACAAAATAGGGGAAAAAAAAGATTGTTTAGCAAAACTTGATTCAAAATTTAAGACAAACATGGCTGTTTCAGAACAAAAGCTATCATGAGGACTGCTCTACATCTGTTAGTTTGGGACATAAAGCCATTAATGTAGGCCAGGCCATCCCATATGAGTCCCTATCCCGGCACTAAAATATCACTGTTGTTTCTGTCTGTAAAAAATGAAAACCTGTTTTTTCTTTTAAGTTTACAATTCACGATCTTCACTGCAAGGTACTTTAGTTTAAGCAACGCCTGCAGAAAATTATTCAGTTGCCTGAATCTGAATTTGCATACAAGAGCACCCAAGTTTCAAAGTGCTAATTAATGAAGTTATAGTAACATCAGCATTAGTCAACTCAAATTTTGTTTAAAAATTATCTTAGATTTTTGATAGTGGTCTGCAAACAATATTAAATTATGTGCATTTTGCATATTCTGGACCTATTACATGCCCAGCTTTCCAAGGAGGTGCTGTATGCAGAGGCGACATGATCTAAGCAAAGGGCAGCACAGTGGCAAAAGGAATGGCATGGTGTGAGGAAAACGGATCCAAAATCCTGTCTTCAGCTCCTGGGCAGGTTACAGCCATAACAAGTCAAATCAATTTTTGATACTTGAAATCAATCCAACATTTATTATACTAAGGTAAAAGGGAACCTAAAAAGCAATTATGACAAATTCTTTTTCAGGTGTAACCCAATAGTTAACCCAATGTGATTATCCAAATCAGTTGTAAGTGAAGACTTGAATGGAAAAACAGCATAATGTAACAGCTTATACTGGAGAATGTCTCTTTTTAACACCACAAAAGAGAAAGCAGCTCTTCAGATGTAAGTTGGAAAATGCATATAATAGAGACTTTAAAACTTCTTAAAAACTCTAAATAAGTATGCAATGACAATTCATAGCTGTCTAGTAGACCATCATGGGAACAAAAAAAAAATAGGTTAAAATCTTTTCCAGAATGAGAAACAGTTAATCTTTGATATAAAAAGAGAATACCTTTTCCCTCTACCATATTTCTCATATAAAGACAGAAAAAGACAGACTCAAACATATGCTTAATTTTGATGGTACAATATTTAACAACAGATACAGGGAATATTTCATGGTATGAACCATGAAATATCCCATAAAGCCATAGCATAATTGTATGTGAGCTCTCTAGAAATATCAATCAGCTAAATTCTGCAGAAGTTAACAGAAACTTTTTCAAATATGCTATTAGAAGTTCTCAAGCATTATAAAGCCTCTAAGCCCCTCAGCTAAAACCTGTCATGCTTGAATACCTATAACAAGCACAATAATAGGTGCATAGTCTCTGAGGCCATTTGGAAAACTACCAGAAACTTGTTATTCTTTTCTTTGTGAATGATAAACCTCAAGTAATGTGTTTTAGGCTATTTATATCACACACAAAACAAAGAAATCAGTTTAAGGAATCATGTTCCACACAAGTCCACCAGCAAAGAATAGACGGGGAAAGACATAATGGACTCTTTATGACACTTTACCTGGTGAAAAAAAGCAGTTATCTGGGGACAAGCAGCTGTATTAAGCATTGAATGAGATACAGACATCCTTTTGTTGCATCATTTTGCATTTTCAGAACACCACACATCCTGATCTAATTAAGCTTCACAGTTACTTCTTCAATATCTTTAGGGGGTTAATCATTAGTTTATAAATGCAGAACAGAGATTTAATGAGGGCAATATCAGTTTAGGAGCAGGTCACAAAAATATTCAAGACATCATGAAGGATTCAGAAACACAAATCTCATTGAAAGCCAGCCCCATTCACCAACAATTCACTGTACAGTGGGGTGTCTAGCTCATAGACATTTTATTGAGGTACTCTAAGCATGTCTTTTCAGATGCTAAAAGGTTTACAACAAAAGCAAGTCACTTTACCCTTCTGACTGCATGGTATATTTCATTTTCAGGTACTACATTAGTTATAATATTAGCCTTAATAAATCACACACAAACAGAATCACACACACAGAATCACACGGTTGGAAGAGACCTTCAAGATCATCGAGTCCAACACGTGCCCTAAGACCTCAACTAAACCATGGCACTGAGTGCCACACACAATCTTTTTTTAAACACATCCAGGGATGGTGACTCCACAACCTCCCCAGGCAGACCATTCCACTACTTTATCACCCTTTCTGTAAAAAACTTTTTCCTAATGTCCAACCAGTATTTCTCTTGGCACAGCTTGAGACTGCGTCCTCTGGTTCTGCCAGTTGCTGCCCAGAGAAAGAGACCAGCCCCCACCTGGCTACATCCACCTTTTGGGAAGCTGTAGAGAGTGATAAGGTCACCCCTGAGTCTCCTTTTCTCTAGGTTAAACAGCCCCAGCTCCCTCAGTCATTCCTCACAGGGCTTGTGTTCCCAGCCCCTCACCAGCCTCGTTGCCTCCTCTGGACAGGCTCCAAGCTGAGGGGCCCAGAATTGGACACAGCACTCATCTCTGTCACAAAACACAATGCAACTGAACAAACATCTTTAACAGCTTCAGTCAAATGCCTGAGATCATCAACACTATGAATGAATTTAGAGGTTATTAAAATCTGTCTACCTTTAACCAAGTTAAATCATCACATCTAATGCTTATTGGTTGTGTGTGTGAAGAGTGCTACAGAAGATATACAATCAATCTAGAATCTGTGATTTTTCAGTTTATTGTTCCTCTTCCCATTATGTCAGCTGCTCTGCAATCACAGAAGTGAATCATGTCTGTCAGTGAAGTCTGAGCAATCATCTTGAAGCATCTGTCTGCAGCATTGCTTAAAGGTTGTTTATATATTTATACATATGATACCAAGATTAAAATTAGATTTTTGTCCTTTACAGATATTTCCTATTGCATAACTACTTTCTCTCTCAGTATATCTCCCAGGATATAGTGTGATGTGTTCGAGCAACCAGCTGCAGAATAAAAAGAAGTTTGCATTGCTCTTGTCCCTAGTGTATTTTGTTCTGTAAATGAGAAAATTAACATTTCAGTAAGAGGAATTTGACAAAGCTTTTTATTACTTCTATTAGTGATTCATGTAGTCTAGAATTGTAGATATGGATTAATTACACATTTTGGAGAAATCACATGCAGATACATAAGCTTCCATGAATTAACACCCCGCTACAAATGTTTAACATGATACAACCTTGTTCATAGTCAATTTTTTACATTAGGACTAGAATTCTGATATTTCATCCAATTTTACTATATTTTGGTCTTTTTAAAACTGTGGGTCACACGGAATAAATAGTTAATTGAGAATAATCACATGTTGGATAATGGGCTGTCAGCAAGACGAGCTAGTTCCAAATAACTTACATCTCAATGTTTTCATGCCTACATTAGCACTAAAATCAGCAAAAGAGATATCTGGCCTTGCATAACTGAGAGTAGTTTAAATATTCAGTATCAGCATTTTACGTTATGCTTATTTTCTTATATTTAAATATTTTCTTTTAACATAAATATCTATGGTATTTGAATAAAATTTTACATATTAGGATGTAAATTTCCATCATGAGGGATGGAAAAGACATAAAACTTTGCTCAGTTTAATATCTACAATGTGAAAGTCCAACAGGAAGCTAATAGCTTGTTAGGATAACATTTAACAGGAGAGTAACAGATCTCATCCTTACAAGTGGTTTTATTCAGGTAATACAGGGAGTTCAGTCTGTATCTCCCATGCCCTATAAAGAGTTTCAAATTACTGTATTTCCTCTCAATATGATTAATGGAAAGTATTTCCTTCTAACAGAAATACCCCAAGATATAAATTACTGTGTTAACAATTTTAATTACTATTCCCAAGCAAACAGTTAGGCCTATTTGGACTCATTAAGGGTATCAATTTCACATTAGTTCAAACTCAATGCAATAAAGAACTTCATTTGCTCAAAGCTACCATAGACAACTGTAGCATTATAATACTCAATCCTACATTATTTTCTGCTCTGCATATCCAAGGCTTTTCAAGTTGAATAAACAAATCTCTATTGACTTGAATGATTTTCAGGTTACCAAGAGCAAAACCTTTGTGCTTGATAACAATTCTAACTTTGTATCTTTTCCTAATTTCCTAGGATCATCATCATCATTGAGATATTTCAGCTGAAGTTCATTTATAAGATTTTAAACTTTTAAAGATTAACACTGATATTTTCTCTTGCTCAGATTTTTACCTGTACTGTTCTTGCAAGCTTTAATCTAGAGCATGGTATGCCCTTATTACCCTTAATTCTTGGCAACTTAACATTACTGTGACAACAAGCAAAGAAGGAAAAGAGCTATCAGCTCTGAATTATACTTTACAAAGTTTTAGAATGAAGGAAAAAACATAAAGTTTCCACATCACATTAAAACTCAGCTGGGAAGTATTGCGAGTCTGAGCTCACTCATTTCACACACACTCCAACAATTTAGCACTTTCCTCTCATACATCATCTTTCATCAGAGTTTTTGCATGTACAAAAGTCAGGGATGCATCCCAGTAATGAACTGTACTCTCGACTAATATGGAAATTTATGAACTTAGGAAAGTCTTCTGGGAATCTATCTGCTGTATAATATATACTACACCCTGAAAATAAAAAATTATTTCTATTTCCTCAGATCTGTGAAGCATTAATAATAGATAGCTAATATCTACAAAAATTCAAAAGAATTTATGCAGAAAGACAAAATCAAATAATTATATTAAACATGGACTATAGGATTTTCAGAACATAGCAGAGTTCTGATTATATTAAACCATAATTTAGAAAATTAAATTATATGAAATAAACATAGAGAAATTAGAAGCAAATTTTGGTTTTATTGAAGAATTCTGCATTTGTTTGACAGTCATAATCACACTCTGAGTAGAATTCAAAACACATCTATGTTGGCCACACTTGCTTTGCTCTTTACTGCTATTCACATTGGAAGAAAAAAAAAATTGTCTCCACCATACAATCTATTCCTTTTCTGCTCATTTTCTTTTTTTAAAACTTTTTTACAGAATTTCACTACTTCATGGTCGTTTTTCTTTGATGTTCAAAATTATCCACTGATATTTTATTCTTTCATTATATGTACAAGCACTTCGCATTTTAAAAATTATTCTTTGTAATATACTCAGAAGTATCACGACTGAGCCATTTCCACATAAAATTTCTCATAATTTTAAACTAGAAAATGTTTATTGTGGCTCTCCAGCAAATCTCATGGGAGGTCATACAGAACTGCATGATAGACATGAAATTATACTGTAACATTAATAAATAACTTAGCATAAATGTCAAAATCCCTAAGCTTCTAAAGACTGCTTTGGTAATTATGTTACATTATTCTTAAAAAAATGACATTCTGCCCTTTCTTTCTTCTTTCCTGTACCTCCATTTGGTGGAATATCTCTGCTACTTATCAGCAATTTATTGCGAATGAGACTACAGAGATTTAAAATTGTTAATGCAAATCAAGTTACTTGATAGCTTCAGAGTGAACAAACACTAATATTTTTTTTCTAACTGCCTAATATTTTCTCTTGAATAACTTGTAAACATTTGAAACACAATTCTATTATTAGCATAATATAATCATAATGTTCCCATTTAATTACTATTTATTTGAGTGACTAATCATCAGTTTCATGTTTCAAAATAATGGAAATATTTTACAAACTGCAATGTACTATCTGCTTATCAAAGCATTAGTATAAAGACAAGTTGCAACATACATGGCTTTTATTATCCACTGTCTTTAAAAATATTCTATTTCTTTTGCAACCTCTGTGACAGACTTGAAAAAAAAAAAAAGTTTGATGCATTTCCATGAATGATGCAAATAGAACTGTCTCCCAAGAACAATTTATCTAAACTGTTGGGTTTTTTCCAGCCTATGCCACTAATAACCTCAGTTACTGGCATCATCCCAGTAAGAATGAGTCATCTTAAATTTGAAGGATATCAACTGCATTTTTATAGCCATGTTAAAAATGAAGGATTTCATAGTCAAACACAGCATTATTTTAATTGCATCTTCTTCAATTTATTTAAATGGTAGAGGAGAAGAACATAGGATGTGAGATAGGAGAAGTGAAGGAAAACAGTCAGGATCAAACCTTCCACACCTTCCATTCAATCTGTCACTCCTGTCTCAACTTATATGTGTGTGTTCATCAATGCTTGTTATTTGCCTTTTGCCACATATTCCATATGTCTGTTTGCACATGAGAAAGAGCATTGCAGGTCAGCACTTTATCCCCTACTCCCTTTCTGTCATGTCCTTCTCTCTTCTACGTGCTCCTCCTCTTCATTATCACATTTGTGGTGGGACATGCACCAAGGAACTGTCAGTAGGCTTCTTGCTGCTTGCAGCCTAGTTGTGAAAGCCAGACATAAAGTCTATTCATAGGAAAAGTTTACCACAGGGACTAAAGAAGGATTACATTTTTCTTATTTATCCAAAGATTTATGCATCTGAGAGAGAATATTAAACGGTGAAAAAACTCTCTCAGTAAGAGATTCAACACCAAATCTAAAATCTCAGTAAAATTATTTGCCAAAAGTCAACAGAATACACACCAGAAGCCTGACTGTTATTCAAAAAGACTTCCTAAACCTACAGTTGAAAAAAGACATGTATCTACTCTATGTTTTGAAATTACTTATACAGTTAATTGGTAATAAAAACTGCCCCTGCTGCTGGAAAATATGATTTCAATGTTCAACCTCTTAACCTCTTAATGTTAACTTTTGCTACAAGAATGTCTTTCTTACTAAAATTTAAAAATTGAAATTAATGATGGGTGAACAGATGGAAAATTAATTTATATATCTGAATTATATAGGTCCTTAATCACTTTATTGTATCTTATTGTGAATTGCTCATTCATATAACAAAGGCTGTAGAATATAAAATAGCTTGTCATAATGCATTCTCCATTAGTAATTCAGACTGTCCAAGTTGCAGCCATTAGCATAAACTCTTTTAATAAATCTGCCAGTTCTGTATGACTTCTGTAGAGGAATAACAGTCTCCCTCCCTTTAAACACTACCAAAAAGCTTTAATCAATTTCAGAAAGTTATCACACACTTATTCCTCTTATTCTTCTTATTAGAAGTAAGATTTCTCCTATCACCTTTTTTCTTTCTTTTTTTTTTGTGGGCAGGAAGATTCTTCATAGACCATTTCTTTGCTGGGGTAGGTTTTCTTATTGTGTCTGTGTGATAAGTAAGGGTAAAAGGAGCTGGATTTTTTGCTATTGATCTTTGCTCTGTTTCACCAACATAATTTACTTGCTTTTTTCCCCATGCATATTCATATCCAAGCAAAAGTTGCTCTGGACTTCTCACTCACTCTCTCCCCTCCTCTACTTCCTCTTTTGATATATTATAATTTTAAAGGTAAAATACTAATAATTCAGTAAATTAAAATGATAGCAATGGAAAAAGCAGCTCCTCTAACATAATTGAAAGTATTATTGTATTAAAATATGTGGGGCCATTGTCCTGTTCAAAGATATAAAGCTAGAAGGAAAGATAAGCTAAAACATGACAGCAAATGACTGATGTGAGAAACAGCAAAACAAGCCACTCAATTCTTCCAGGTTCTTCAGTCTCAGCTTTTATTTACATAGATGCTAGCAGAGAAAATTTTCCCATTTAGATCTGATTGCAGCCAAGACAACAGTACTTTATATGATTTTTGTGGCAATCTAGAACAAGAAAGTTATGGACTAAAACAATATTTTTGGTTGAAGGGAAAACTGGATGTTAGCTTCCGGCTCAAAGATTGAAATTAAAAGTAAGATCAAAATTGGATCAGGCTGCTCAAGGCTTTGTCCTGTCAACTCCAAACATAGAGATGCAAGAATCTTTATGAAAAATTGTCCTACCCATAACTACTCATTGAAAAAAAAAGGTAGGAATTATTTAGTTAATTTTGGGCATAGTTTCTGAAGTCTAATGGTGGTGTTCAAACAGTGTCTACTTTGGCACAGATATTTTGGTACCTATTAATTTTGTGGATAAATAAGAATGTGAAGTCAGTGGCAGCTGGAAATAAACATCTGTAATAGAGAAAATGGTGAGAGAAGAACACAGAAAATGATACACAAAAGAGATAAAAGAGAAGAATAGGAAAGCAAAAACAACAAGGAATAAGAATACTATTATTCTGACAGGATAAACATGTACAAAAAATATTTTTATTGTAGGAGAGAAAGTAACAGCTGAAATACATAATCCTACTCTGCAGCAAAATTGTATATTTTATTTCTTGTGGGAACTTCCTAGAGCTTGATTTTATATTCAGGAAATTTTAAATATGCTCAAACAACCTATTATAATCCACTGTTTGAGTCTGTTTCCCTGCACTGGCCATTCACAGCCATTTTTTTTCTGATCCATTACAGGTCCTTCTCCTGGTCAATGATGTCACCCTCCCTACTAACCCAGTCACAAAACTCAGCACTTATTTCCTAAAAGCCAATATTGAACTGCATTTTTTGCGCTCAAACAAATTTGATTTCAGTATTTACCCTTAACCTCCAGGAAGCCTTAGCCTGACACAGGATGACTTTAGGTCTCTACCCTTAAAAGTCAGTTGTAATGTATGGCAGCCAAAGGAGCCAAATTGTGACTTCTCTTTCTGAGTACATATAGTGCTGAGGTGAGTGAGTATCTCTTTCGATGTCTTTGACAACTCTGATTTTTCCCTGCTGGCTGTTCAGAGATGCAGAAGCAAATCCACCTGATCACATTCTCCTTTGTAGTGCCATTGACTCTAATACCTTGTATCTATGTTTCTGCCATATTTGACTTCAAAAGACAATGACACTGTACACATGAAAAGCTACTACAAAGCTTCCCTCACATGCCTTTTTTGAAGATCAAATCAAACTCTAGGCATTAGTATTACAATTTTGATATACGTTATTTGCAAGAAATAATGGAAGAAAATCAGCACTTCACTGTAAAAGATATTTCCCTTTAAGAAAAAAAAAGCAGGTCTTTTGTTCAAATGAACATGACTTCTTTTAAGACTGAAATGCCAAACAAAATTTAAAATAAATGCATACACATCATGACAGGCCTCTGCATTAAAAGAAACTCACAGATTACAGCCAATTTCACTTTTTCTAGAATTTGCCTTTCATGTAGTCACTATACTGACTGTATTTCCATAGCTAACTCTGCCTGTTTTTTCAGAACAAGAAGCAGCAGTTTACATGTTATTTTTCTTCTCCTGAATTCAGTCACAGATATAAATTACTAAGAGCAGGGAAAAAATAGTGAAGATTATAGGTATTCAGATTCCTTGAAGGAAAGGATTAAATTTCTTTTTGTTTAAAAATATTTGCTTTTAATTTTTCCAGTAGCAGTGTTTGACTTTCCATTCACCAGTCTTCATTTCTAATCTGCAACATTACTGCTGCAACAGGGAGGAGTGAATTGCAACATACACATATATTTCACTTGGTAAAGTATTCAAGTTACAAGTATAAATCAGTTTGTTAGTAGTGATATTTGAGGTAGAATCTCACTTCTGTGGATAGAAAATTGTTGTCACAATCATTAGATACAAAGCAAAATATAAAATTTGTAATATATCTATTTGTGACATCCCATCCTTTAGGAGGAAAAGGAGTACCCAAGATTCATAGATGCTCATGGTTGAAAGGAACAGCATTAAGTCAAAGACTCTGCAAAAGCTTACAAAGTTTTATAAGTTAATTACACATGTGGCATAAAAATTGGGGTATTAGTCCCTGAACTCCTAGCAGAAGTACATTACAGTAGGCTGTGGATAAAAAGGTAGGGTGAAAAACAAAAACAAAGAAAATAATAATTGAAGATGGGGAGAGAGAGAGTCACTGTATGAGGGATGGAGAGTTCTGAAAAGAAATAATGCCCATACAGCTGTACACCTGCACAAGTAGAAGGGCTGTTCAAATAAGAATCATGCTTCTGTCCATTCAGACATGGGGACTACTGTAATAACATTAAGTGTAAAAGAACATTGGATGTGCCATTTCCCTCACAAAATGTAGAATAGCAATGACCTCATATAATCCTGATCAAAAATAAACAGGCAGTAATAGAAACCTATAATTGCCTTTAGTGATTTATCTTGTAACAACATGAAAGCAGGATGATTCCCTCAAGAACAGGTAATGGGCTAAAAACTTAGTTAAACATTTTAGAAAGAGTGAAATCCTGCCCAACAATGAAGTATTTAGAAATTAACGAAGAAAAAAAAGGAGACCAGTACAATCTTAGAAGGCAGAGATTTACATTCTCAAGCCATTAGCACAAAGATCCTGCTTCCTGCTATGTGACTCCACCACTGAAAATAGAAAACTGCATTAGTCTATTCTGTTCAGTTGAAGGAAAACAAAATACTGCAGAAATCAGATACCTGTTTCAAAAGAAGTCCAGTCAAAATAAAAAAAAACTGTGATAATATTCTACAATCATCAACAGACTGCTTTTTTGAAGAAATCAGTCATCATATTTTGGTGCTTTAAAAAACTACTTCTATAGCACAGTCTTCTCCTAAGAGCTCATTTTTGTGGCACAAATTAAACCTACTTTCAAAAATTTCTGTCGTTCTAACAATTTTGAGAATAAACCAAGAGAGATCACCTGCCAGCAGACTTCCATCCTTGAAATTGCTGCCAAAGGAAACCAACAGTGACGCTTCCCTGTTATTGTCAATGACAAAGTGAAGGGTCCTGCTATAGTATGGCTACAGATCCTGCACACTGATACAGAATAACAATTCTGGCAGAAGCCAGCTGCACATTGTAGGTAGGTTCTGGATTTTTGCAAGTTGCCTCTCCTTCGTCAGTGCTAATTTCAGTAGAAGTAGCATTAGACCAGTATGAAGGGCTTTTATAACTCTCCTACATCAATAAATCACAGTTTATCTTGCTCTTGAACTCTTGCACTTTGCTTTTGTTTTTTTCTTGTCCACTTTTTCTTCCATACACATTTTTGAGTTCTGCCAACAGTACAAAACTAGTTTGAAACTGGAGGTATAATTACAGAAAAGTCTAATTTTACTCTATTCTTGTGACCACATGCATAATAAAATAGTAATAAAGTGTGCAATTTTTGTTCAGATATGTTTCTATTTACCAGGATATGCTGAACTGTGTTCCATATACTTCCTTTTTACTATTAGCAAAGTAGCTGGATCAAAACTGGATTTAAATTGCCCAGCCAACTGCAGCACACACCTGTCCACGGTGAAAACAAAAAGTAGTTGTTTCCAGAAGCTGTTGAAACAATGGAAGAGAAATCCAGCCATTAGTAACATTGTGGAAAAAGAATTCCTACATCAAGAAAAAAGATTCAGAGTTTCTTGGCTGTCATGTCATCCATGACAGCTTCCTATACCCTTCTAAAGATTAAAAACTTATCCATTCCCATCATCCTCCTTTCAGTCAAAACATTTTACCAAGTCTTCATACTACAGAAGTCTCTTTCCCAGAAATATAACAACAGCATAATTGTAGGGAGAAGAAAAGCAGAGATTTGGTGTCAGTATAAATAAATGTAATGAAAAAATAGACCCTTTTTGAATAAATAAATTTTAATTTCCTTATGTTGAAGGGACATTGCATAATGCAATTTTCCCAGTGTTCACACTCTGAATTAGTTTATGAACACATATAATATCTCTTTATGTTCGTTGAGGCATCATCTACTTAATATTAGGATCATTTTATTTAATTAAACTCCACCCCCAACCACAGATTTTTTATATCATGTCCTCCATACTGTATTTACAGACTCTTTAAACTAAATATTTTTGAAGAAATCAGAGCTCTGATTTGTCACTATGAAGTAATGCTGTCTGTAAAAGGCATATATGAGATTTATCTGTATCTTTATACATTTTGTCCTTTAAAACTCAGATAATTGCTACTCATATATGACAGAAAGATTGGTCTCAGCCACCAAAATGCATATATCTTTCCCCTAGTTCAACCCCTTTGTGTTCCCAGAGAGCAGAAACAAGTTCTATATGACACTGGTCACCAGTACCAAAACCTCTTCTACAGATCACTGGGAAATCCTCTCCAAATACCCTCTTCATTTCAGATATAAGACCAACAGAATGACCAAACGTGACTCCTGGATAACCCAGATAAATTAAATTTGAATGATCTTCACCTCCTCCATGTACAAGCTGTTTTTATATATCATTTAACTAGCAGAGCTGAAACTCTCCAAACAAGGGCTGGGATGTATCTCACATTTCCTACTCTGTGGAGTAAACTGCAACTCAATAGGAATCTACTGCCATCTTCCTCTCCTGCAGTTGACTGCAATCACTCTTATCTGATCCTGCTGTTCCTGTCACAATGGTCATGTTTTGCATCCCATGAATAAATTCGAAGAAAATCAGAGTTTATGGATCACAATTGGACTAAGGCATTGAGCCAGAACTTAACTATGTATGCATCAATGCTAAGATTAGAATTGTTCTGCAAATGTTTACAGAAACAGCACTTGGAATTTGGGAAACTACTTGGGTCCAGCATTAAATGTTAACTGAGAAAACTCATTCTAAAATTTGGCTTGAGGCATAGACATCTACATCCAATAAAAATTCTTGTCATTTATATGTTATAGCAGAAGTCTGACTTGAAAGGCATGAATTTGTGTTATACACATGATAATGTATTTGGGAGAATATGGCAAGCTAGTGGACAAGAGGTGTACGAAGCCTATAAGGCAGGATAGCATGGAATGGGCTTTCTATTAACACTAAAGCATAAACTTTCTTCAACAGGCTGTATTTACAAGATATAGTAAATAGGAACTAAGACATCCTTATAAGCACCCCTCTCCTAAAGAACATATGTATTTACTTATTCTGATAAGTAAGTATGCACATTTTAAAATGTTGATGCTGAAAATTCACTGCAAAAATATATATTTTAAATATACATGATTGTTCATGCAATGTGTTTAGAAATATGCATATTTACATCCATTATCATTTGCATATATTTATTGAATATTTATAGTGTAATTAGTTGCATAACAATACTGAGCATTTAACTGCATTTACATGACCACCAAGCTGTAAAAACATTGACTTATTTTTATCAAGTAGATCCTAATGAATGGCAAGAAAATTATGTGTTACACGCATCATGAATATCTGCTTAGGAGACCTGATATAACACTACCTGTCCATATGTATCTGATTTATACAAGACTTCTGATACCTGGAACTATGAAGCAAAACCAGACCATTGTAAGAGAAAAGTTTATGTTGCATTACAAAAATTCCATTCCTACCAGTGTCCGTCATCCATAAATAATTTTCTGATTTATTCTTTAATTTTAATTTGTATACATTATTTTTCCCCTCATTACAGAAGAACCTCTGAAATACAGGTTACATGAGAAAGAGAGGTAATATTATGGTCCACATATGCATTGTTAAGAATGCCAGACAAGAATAAATGAAAGTGCTGGGAAAAAATGTGATGAACTACATTTACAGAAATAAATATTTTTGTTTATATATGACACCCTCATTTTCAAGGACTATTCTATTTTCTGGGAGGGTGGAGATGGATAGAGGAAGGAGAGGTCCATGTTTATATGCTTCATTTTAAATACCATCATCCAAGGCCTCTTTAAAATATATTAATTTTCTTCACAGCATGTTATTTGGTATCCTCATTTATATCCTGCCACCGTGGCCACATTCATATTTGCCTTGCTTTAAGCATGTGACAAAGAAATTTTGAAGCTAATTAAGTAACTAAAAAATAAAAGACTGAGTCTTACTAGACTGTCGTGAAAAAAAATAATACTAGTAGTGGTGCTGAAAAAAAGTTACTACCTAATATTAATGTTGGCAGAGTTGAGGCTCCAAATCTTTAATATATTTATAATTATGATATACTTAGTATTAAAGTAAAATAAAGTGCGTAAAAGCAAATAATCAACAAATAAGTCATTGTAAAAAAAAACATGAGTGCTGGTACTAGAACTGATCTCCCACAAACAATCCATTCCTGTCTCCCACTGTTCATGTGGAAGATCGAAGGAAGGGCATTTCCAGGAAGCTTAGTTAGAGCTCAACAAGTGCAATATTCTAGGTATTTTGTAGGAATATGGTGGCACTTGCAAAGTAACTCCTATCACTTCAGTGTTTTGTGCTGCCTCAGAGCTTATTACCCAGTCTGGTCCCCTTCCTTTCTCTACCAAGAAACAGGCTGATTTGCTCAAGCAGCAATAGCAGCTTTGTTACTTCCACATTGCAGCTAAAGGTGAGGTCTCAATTACCCAGCAATCGTATAATTCTGCTCCCAGAGAGCTGTCAGTACCTTGCTTTTCCTGGAACTGCCAGAACAAATGTGTTGCATGCCCAATAGAAACCTAATTTGTAGATATAAACTCTGGATACAACCCTCAAACAGAATGCAACTCTACATAAATCTAATGAATTTTCCTGCAGAGAACAAAAATTACCTGTACTTGCCAAAATGAAGTCTGTGAATTCAGAACACCCAATAAAATTATATGTGCAAGTCTCTTATTATACAGCCTTTGCACATATCAAAATGCGAAGAACAGCCTATGATAGCCAATCCTATTAAAATTAATTGGTATCTTGTCTCAAAATGTTAGGTCACAAGGAAAAGCTCAAGCTATATATAAAATGTTTGAGACATTCATAGAACATAAAATTTTTCATTGTTTTCCACAAGTCCCAAGTGGCTTAAGCAATCAGTGACACACACTAAAATGCCAATGAAATAACAGCTGCATTACTATTAATCGTGACTAAAATGTGATCAAAGGATTTTGTAAATGGTATAGACAGTGAAACTATTCCATAACCCCAGGATACAGAAAGAATCTCCAGCTTTAAATGCATTTTACACAGACCAATTTGTAAGGGACTCTGTTCACAGTTCAGCCATGTTCCCTTCATATATTACATACATGAGAAAAATCAACAGAAGGAGGAAATAAATACTTGAATTTGAATTCACTGAAGTGAATATGTAACTAATTTCACTATTGGACTATACAAAAGTGATTCCAAACAAAAGTATAAGAAATTTGTTACATCTGGGAAAATCTATTTTAAATATCATTCCATATCATAATTTAAATATCATTTCACATTACATTTTTGGTCTGTCATTTGAAAAATTGAATTGACCCTCCAGTAAAGCATTCATGGGACTATTCTATCACTACCTAAGTGTCTTTATTGATATAAAAAGAATTTAGTACTGGAAGCATAAACCTTAATTGAAAAGATTGGCAAAGATCTCAAACAATTAAATGGATCAGACTTCATATAATGTCTGGCATGCTTTCAATGAATCTTGTTTTGTTGTGCAGAGTGATACATTTATCAAACACCACATGCACATTTTTCATCAGTTCTGTAAAAATTGATCTTGCCTCTTTGTTTTTGCTTCTAAGCTTCTTCAGTGTATGCAGAATTAAAAGCTAGGAGAATCCAACCATAAAGACATATGCCTTGGAAACAAAAAGTAAAAAATCAAGTTGGTTCTCATACAAAAAACTCCAGTAAAATGTTATGTACTGTGCTTTTTAACTGCACAAGTCAAAGTTATCAATCACAGGAAGAAAAGGATGGAAAAGTACAAAAGCAGAAACCACCATTTCCAAAACTTCTATGCTAGACATACACAGCTGCTAAAATTTGATGTTTATATGAGAGACAAATCTGAATCATATTACCTCTACAAAACCTATTAAAAAATTACTTTCTATTTTCACCAGTGTCTTTAAAACTCCTACAAATTATAGACATCTGGAGAAGTTAAGATATCATCCCAAAATATCTTTAGTTAATGAAGTTCAGTAACTGAGTGCTGGAATGCTCAGACACCCACTAAATGCTCTTTAGTTTTAAGCTCTCTCTGAACCTCTCTACTACCATGTCACTTCAGNGATTTTAGTTGAACAGTGATCATTTAGTTCAATTGTCTGACCACTTCAGGTCTGACCAAAAGTTATAGCATTTTGTTAAGGGCATTGTTCAAATGATGGCTTGGGACATCAATTGACAGGCTTGGGGTATCAACCACCCCTCTAGGAAGCTTGTTCCAGCATTTCAACTTCCTCTCAATAAAGGGGTGAAAAAAATCCCAGTTCTGCAGGGTTTTAAAAAATGAAAGGACTGCTTGTGTAAAACTGCAGGAGGAATAGTGCATGATTGATTCTGAGCTACTGAGCTTGAAGCAATATAAAAGGTTTCACTTCAAGTGTCAGTGATGAATCATGCTAAGCCTGGCCTGAGCTCCCCATCTGCATGCAGGAGAGAGTGTGTGTTCCCTGTTCCACAGAGCTCTTGTGTTGTTTCAGCAGAGATCCAGCCTCAGAGATGGAGGAAAGACAGCATTGTGAACCGTGTCAGATTTGTATCTCCTGATGCTGCACTCAGACACCACGTACTGTCTTGAGGCAGACAAGGCTTGTTGTTACACAAGAGGTGTCTATCAGAGGACAGGAATGTCAGAACACAAAACTGGCTCAGAGAAGTATCTCATTTCCTCTGATGTACTACAGTAATCTCCGATTTTCATTCAGTGTTTCCATGTACATGCAGGAAAAACATATGTTCCTGGCTTTGGGTGGATTAGATTTGTGTGGCAAGATTTTGGTAGCAGGGGGAGCTATAGAGGTGGCTTCTGTGAGAAGCTGCCAGAAACTTCCCCTGTTGCAAACACAGCCAATGCCTGCCAATACAGGACTGACCTGCCACTGGCCAAGGCTGAGCCCAGCAGCAACAGTGGTAGCACCTCTGGGATAACTTGATTAAGAAGGGGCAAAACTGCTGTGCAGCAGCAGTAACAGCTGGAGAGAGGAGCAAGAATATGCGAGAGCAGCAGATTCCCCTGCAGGCCGTGGTGCAGACCATGGTGAGGCACAGCAGTGCAAAGACCCACCTATAGCCCATGAAAGACCCATAATGGAGCACAAGAATGCCCAAAGACCCTGTGGGGAGCCCATGATGCTGCAGCCTCCAGACAGAATGTAGAGTAAATAGGGAATAAAGTTAAGCCTAGGAAGATGGAAGGAAAGGGGGAACTTATTTTTAAGATTTGAGCTTTTTTCTTGTTACCTTATTCTAATTTGATAGGTAAAAAGTTAAATTATTTTTTTCCCAAGTCAAGTGCTTTGCCCTTGATGGTAATTGATAAGTGATCTCTCCCTGTCCTTACCTCAGCCCCCATAAGGCTTTCATTATATTTTTGTTCCCATCGTGTTGAGAAGAGGGAGTGATAGAGCAGCTTTGGTGGGCATCTGGCATTCAGCCAGCATCAACCCACCACAGTCCTGTTAGTTAAAGTAGCATCAGTTGCACAGAATAAGCATACAATGCATTTTCTGGAAAACACAAGCACATATAGAACAATACTAGGGACAGAACAGTCCTTATTCCTGGAAGACTGTAATTAAAGGTGCTAATCCTGCATTTAGGTTTACAAAGATAAATCTTAAAAAAAAAAAATGTAGAAAATCTTGAACTCAGCCGTGGTCCTTGCAGCTATGCAATTCCAGCCACCTGAAAATTGCTGCAGGTTTAAGGAGGTAGGCTGAAGAGGCTTTACAAGTCACTGAAACAACACAAAAGGGATGATATTTACCCATGTGACAAGGAACAACAGAATAGAATTGGAATGAGAGAGAAAACTGAGAAAAATATTAGGTGTTAGAAGCCAAAAATATAGTGCACATAGGCAAAATGCAATGATTCCAACAAGAAAAGACAGAAGATGGAAACCTCAGGGCATAGGAGATTATCTTGATACAGTGAACATGTAGAACATGCATTGAGATACTACACTACTATGATGCCTGCAAGTAGAAAGAGAAATGCAAAGCTCAGGTTGACTGGTGAAGCTGTAAAAGGCCCAGAGGGGATTAAGAAGAGAGCTACCAGTCTAGACAGCAGGGTAACAAGTGAAGGAGAAAGACTGCTAGGCATCCTTTACATAAGGATGCTGCTGTGATAAACTGTGGGAAAGGGGAGCCTGCAGGGGAACCCTGGTAAGCCCACATCAGGTTGTGATGCTGTTTCTAATGTTTCCTTCATTTCTATGATGAAGCAGCATCAACAGAGTCAGAACTGCTGAGAATGAACATGAAGAACAATAGCATGTCACTGAATTTGTAATGGATCTAATGGATCACTTTCATCACTGAAGGAAGTAACATCAGAAGAGAAAGAACCCTTTATCATTCTGTGGTTCCTCCTAGCATCATCTCAATTTAACTGCCCAGCACAGCACATCTTTGATTTATCCTTACACAACTAATCTCTTAAACTAAACACAAACATCATAGCACAATTTTTGAACGACTAAAAGGTACACAACATAGTCATGGTGCAAATAAAAACAACAGCAGCGATCAAAAGAAAGCTTTTGAAGTGAAGCAAAAGTCAACCCTTCCCCCCTCCAGATGCTTTTTGAAGCTGAAATTCATGAGCTGAGTTAATGTAATGATAAGTGTTTTCAAAATACTGTTTATGGGGTGATGGAACTAAAAGAATATTTGAAAAAACACTTTAAAAGGATCTAAGACATAAAATGCTTCTAGTGTTATGACTTTTCTTTTACAATTTTACTCAGAATAGAAAAAGAATGAAGACTAAAACAGAAGAGACAAAAGAAGCATATTTTTCTTCAAAAGGTCATTATGGTATTTAGTTACATTTTTATACAGAAACAATTTTCTGAGCAAATAATAAGTTCTTCGTGTCAACTCCTTAGCAAATTGAAGTTCTTTCTGTAAATGTAGTTATTCACATTAAGTCAACTCATTAAAAATATGACTGAAGAGTTTCACTAGTAATGAAACAATTTACAGTGCCAAGTTTGTGAACTGAGCTCAACTCAAAAAAATGCTACCACAAACCACCCTAACTCAGGTATTTGCATTGCTTTATTTACATGGGCACTTCCCCATACTAGCTAATGTTCAGTGCCTGTGACGTGGAATTTTACTTTTGCTATTGACATATCAGCATTTCCTTCTTAATTCAAGAAATACTGAAAAAAATTATGATCTAAATTTCATAAAGTGCAAGCACTTTCTAATGCCAGGACACTAACAGATGGTCAGATCTTGTCACAGCAATGTAAGATGTTACTGCTCTCAGCTTTCTGCCCTCAGACATGATCTTTCCTCTGCTGTTTCACAGCAGAAGCAAACACACTGCAGCTGCTCAGCCTAGTCATCCACTCACAGGCTAATGCAGCATCTAAAAATCAGGCTGGAAATTGAAGGCTAAGAGAGGTTTTTGATTAGTGCACTTCGCATGGCAAAAATAATACTCAGCATAGTGAACCAAAGTCCCTTTGTCTATCCTGAGTGAAGTAGACTGTGCCAATATTCTTGTACATGTATTCTGTAATAGGATTATACTCGTAATTAGACTAGAAATCCCAGTGCCAGCACACCCAAAACAAGCAGGGTGCCTTCTAGGAGTAGGTGGGAATTAGGGGGATGAAAGCTTTAGACAAGTAAACCTTAGAAAGCTGAAACTAGAGTTCAGAAACATACTACCAGGAAATAAATAGTTCCACAGAAACAGGAGGAGACAACTTGGCAAGAGGGCAGGAAACATGGAGGCAGTGTGTGACATAATTCATAAGAAGCCTAAAGAAAGGTTTTAGTACAGCCACAAAAGGAAAAGACCAAGATGTGGACTGCAGAGTCATCAAGTTCTCAGGGAATGACCTCTCAATTCATGATGCACACTTCCTTTTTGTTAGATAATCCACTCCTTTGTTTATATGTACTCTGCAACCCTGGGTTGATGAAAATTGGTGTTATTCCAGTTGGTGTAATCTGTTCTTGTTATTTGCTTCATTTCAGTACAATTGGCTATTCCTGTTACTTTTGCTCAGATCAAATTTCTAGTCTTTATTCCAAGAAAATGCTACTTGCTAAACCGTGTCTTTAGAAAGATAAAGAGTAACTTTAATATTTTTCTATTCCACTAGTGCAGTAAGTCATCCTATAAACAGAAGCTTGTTGGGGGGAGATTTGACAAATCATTCTGTCATTTTAATTTTTGTAGGAGTTATTATACCAGACCTATTACTGAACAATTCACCCTCCATCTGTGTGATTTCTGTATTAAATACTGCCAGTTTCACGTGGATGTCATACAGAACTGTGCATTAAAACGATCATTTCTTCCACTTACTGGTGCCTGCACTGGGCTATTTTACCCCCTCCTTCCACACCCTCTTTAAAAGACATGTATGCCCTAAATCCATCCAACTGCTTCTTCTCTTTTCCATTCTAATAATTTTTTCTCAAGGTCACCAATGAAGACATTAAGATTACTTTTTTGACTTAAACAAGCCAGCAGCTTTCTACTGCTATCTGAAAGGGAATAAATAGGACCAAAAATGGTTGGGAATTACTTATTACATTCAGCAACTCTGGATTATTTTACTACCACCATATTTAATATAAGAATTACTTTTTTTTTAGCTTGCTTAAATTAATGTTTTTGTGCTTCTGCTGCAGGTTTTGGTTTTGAGAGTTATAGTGGATTTTTTGTTTTGTTTTAATAACAATCATACATTTATAAAGTAGCATGAACTTTCATCATGGTCTTCTTAAACAACAATTTTTCTATTGATTTATCATAGAAGTCACTGGAAAAAAATTCTAGGCTTTTAGCAGAAAATGTCAGGTACTGTATTAATACAAAGTGCTCAGAGTTCTCTTCCTGACTGCAAAGTTTCTGTTGGTTTATTCTTAGCCATCCACTGCATCTGATTAAGTTTGAGTTTATTTTAAGGAAGACTATTCATCCTTGAACTTCTATTTATGATACTGAGTATTCTTTATAGAAATGACCACAAGAGAATACAACAGTGCCAAAGCATATTGGAGTGTGGCTCCCTTTAGACATGCCATTTGTTTTGCAAGCAGTTAAGCCATATATTCTTTTCATGCCTCTTTAAGCTCCCAGGTACTCAAAAAAATTGTTGGACAATTCTCAGGTCTCATATCCCTATACAAAGAAGCTATTTTTATATATTTTATTTCAATTTGACAGATGAAAATATAAAGCACTGTGGCTAAATCCTGACAGATACTGAGTTAAAACTGTTTCTGCCATCTTTTTTGAATATGTACTCAGGCTGAAGCTCACATTTTCCTTCGCAATGTGAAAGCAATGCACAAAGAAATTTCACTAACACACATCAATAAGATAAAAAAGAAGTCTCCAAGGACACAGAGAAACTACTAACTTTTATTCCAGTAAATATCACATTTAAATATCACATTTTCAGGTTACACAGCAAGAACACGAAATCAGCAGCAACGTATGTTGGGTGTCTAATTGTCATCCAGAGGTCAGCATTATTCTGAAGTCCCTGGAGGAGCTCCCCAGCTCTCCTCCTCTCTGCATCTGTGCTAGCAAGAGGTTCCCTGTCAGAGGACTCTGCAGAACTAAAAAGAGAAAGAATCAGGAGTGGTCCTGCTGTACTAAGTAAATTAACTCAGGAGGATATTGATGAGATTGCTAATTTATTTAACACATACATTGAATTCAGAATGGGAATAAAACTTCATCTGTTACCATTCATCAGTTACGTATTGCCTAGGGCCATGAGCCTGCCCAGAGGTGCTGCTTCTTTCTCCTTGTTTTTGCTCAGTTTAGTTTCACTTTTCTTTTTCTCTCCTTTCCTGTACTTCATTTTGGTGTGAAATACTTCAAACACAAATGTTCTGGTTTGTAACAGTCAACATGCTGTCACTCTAACCTTTGCAATGAGAGACGCCATTTTTTTAAAGTAAAAATTGTTTTTACTAGCAGCTCTAAAAGTCCTCTACACTGTTAAAAGAACACCTTTCTGTGAAACAACTGTGAGAAAATACATTTTTACTAGCAGCTAGTCTTCTTGACTGCCTAGATAACCTTCCTCAAGAAGGAGAGAGACGTATGTGAGTACTCGAGCTACAATTGACCGATCACTCCTTACCTTGAGTCTTCCATCAGTAGGTAGAAATAACTGAAGAAAATGGTGTCAAGAAAGGCAAAACAACATTCACCCCTAATCCTGGCAGCTTTCAATATCCTTTTCACGTCCAGAGGTCTGCAGAATAAATGATCACCTAGTATGTAGATCAGTTTTCAGCTACAGATTTTAATAGATAAATTATTTAGTTCCCTCAAGGGTTATGGTAGAGGAATCTCTAATGTTGTTCAACCTGGGAGTCCTGAAGGGCATGCAGCGTGCATCCAAAATGGCAAAATCCACAGAGGGTTGGCATATTCAGGGAAAATAAGAGAAACCAGTTCAGACCTACCTCCTCCTCTCTCAGATCAGACATTACCCCACAGGCACAGCTGCCATACCAAGTGGGATCACACTTCTGCACAGGAATTTTTGCACTTCCCTCACCTGTTATTGCGACTCTAATAAGTCAAATTACAGAAGAAAATATTGATCAACAGGTACCTCCCCAAAATAACAGTTTTCTGCTGGATGAAAAAGGGACTTCAAACTGCAGAGAAGAAAGGAAACAAGACTGAAGACTGAAAAGTAGAAAAATAATTTTTAAAAATATGTGCAAAGGGACATAAAATAGAAAGCAAATGGGAAAAATAAATAGCAAGCAATTGAATAGGGTCAGGATAGAGAGAGGAAGGGAACACAGCTACCTGCCAGCATTATCAGGGATGCTGAGAAAGGCAGACCTGATCAGCCTGGCCCTTCTTCTGCCATATGCCTTCTCCGTTAACCAGAAGCTGAAGGAAATGAACTTTTCTCCCTAGTATTACTGCTTTCAGCGAGTCAATATGGATGTAGCACCACTCTTTCTAAGAAAGCACTTCACTCTGAGGGTTTCTTATATCTTTCTTGTGCTCAACAGCTCCAAAGTTTCAATTTCTTTGAAGACAGTCATTTTCCTATCAACTTTTGTATGTTTACTTTCCCTCTCTTCCTTTTACAGCTACTTCCTTTCAGCCTCTCCTTGCCCTCATCTTTTTCCCTATCTTCTTGTGTTTATTCCAGTGCTCCCAGGTCTATTCCATTCTGCTTCAAGACAGTATTATCAACTTATCTTGAGACACACACACTTGTGACAACAAGAATTAACAGCCTGTTCTAACACAAGGAACAGATTTTTTTATGTAGTATTAAATTTAAAAGCAAATCAGAACACAGGCAATTCATTGAGAAGTTTACTTTCCAAATTAAATGGAAGGTTAATGAAGATAGCATTAGAAGGAAACATGCTGAAGACAAAAACCAATTCACTGAGCTCTGATTATTGGGTTTTATGCAGCCTGCCCCTTCTCAGCAGAATAATTAAGCTAAGGGGTCTCTAGCTAATAAAAAGTCTATGTGATTCAGTTCAAGTGAAAAAACAATGTACAGAACAAAGCTTTTGCTTTCAGTCTTCATGGGAGTGAGGTTTGAGTGTGGATCTAGAATATGGGAATAGATTAAATCAATAAGACAAAGCTTATTTTTTAAGTCTTGTCACAGTAAATTGCAAAAATTTAAAATTCAGCTTGAATGAAAATTTACCTAAAACCTGTTTCTGAGGGCAGTAGGAAAGCTTTTGGAAATGGTAAAATATTTCCTTTCTTTTTTTTATTTTTCATGTTGCATTATAAGTACCTTAAATCAAACAGCAATCTAGTGACCTTTGTTACTTCACCCAAACCCTTTCATTTCTATTCAATGTATACAGAAAAAATTGGAGCGCCATCATCTCCACATTTCCAGAAATATGCATAATTTCAATGATGCTCGCTTAATTGCGATTTCCTTGGGTTTGCATTATATTTCGACAACTTCATGAGAAAAAGCAATAGATTCCTGAATTTAGTAAAAAAAAAAAAAAAAAAAGAGACAAAATAAAACAACAAAACCACCTACATTTCTCAGTTGGTAGCCATTATGGAAAATGTATTTACTTTTACCCAAGAGCTCTAATTTCAGTCATTATCCCTGTTTGTTACAATTTATGAAATTCTCTTAATCCATCTGATGAACCTGCATAGCAGTAGACTGCTTCAGCTGGTGATAGAGAACATGTCCCTCTCTTTGTAGGAAATGTAGGCTAGGGAGACTACACTGAGACACCCCTAGCTGGACAATATGTGCACACCTGCTTCTCTACCCACTGAATCAGAACATTTTGTCTATCTCATCTATTTACATCTGCAGTACTCTGAAATGAAAGATGTCTTATTATAGAAGTCTCCAGTCTTCTTGCAAAGAAATACACCCTTAACTCCACAATTGGTATGCCTGGTAACCAACGCAGCTGCTAAAGCAGGAACATTCAATGGGCCAATACAGAGAATTCCTGATCTTGGTTGTTGTTTTTAATACTTTATCTCAACTAACACAGCTGCCATCCCAAGATTAATGTGGGACTTTCTGTCTCAATAGCTGTATGTAAATCTGTATTATTACTGCATTATCATTTTGATTACTTCAGTTGTTCTAGAATTGTCACAAACTTTTACTCACTGAATGATATTTACTTTTTGCCTTTGTGACTTCAGAAAAAAAGCCATGCTCTACTTGAGTACAGTAAATTATTAAAATGTAACTCCTCTCCTTCCTCCCAAGATATTAAATGTTATTTTGCATTTGACAAGACCTCAGGCTAGCTCAGTGATTGCCTTTGTACCTGCCCATGACTGGGAGAACAGAAGATTTTCTCATTATTTTCTCTACCAGTGCTTCCACTGTTGAGGTGAGACCGCTTCCAGTTTGGCAAAGAGACAGCAGACAAGCATCTGTATAGAGTCCCAGAACAGATGCACCGTTGAATATAAACTGATACTGAAAGATAAATTTATAATAAAAATATTAAACCATCAGATTAAGACCTCTTTAACCTTCCAATGTTTTGAAGTATAAATGAAATGTTTAATGGGCTGTATTAATATAGTTAATTTGCCATCATTATAAAAGTACACTTAGTTTGTAGCTCCATTTTCAAACCTGATTTTTCCTATTAAATTGACATCTCCAGTTGACTTTCATATTCCCACTTGCAATAACTAACTTCTTTAAGCTTTTAACCTTTAAAATCTTAAAGCAAATTAAATTCTTCATAATCCCATAACCTCCAAAATTATTTTTTCTTCGGTAAAACTATGAATAGGAAGAGGAAAAGGAAATGTCACTTTGCTTTTCACTTCAAGAACCAGAAGAAAAACTCTAGTAACATATGCAACCTGATAGGATTTCATCATGCTCTTAAAACAGTTAATTCAACTGGATCACACACATGCATTACCCCTAGATAGATTTCCCTCATTAACTTAAATAACAGCAGACATAAATCTTGACATAATCTTCTCCCTGAACTTTACTGTCCGTAAAGCATATGGAGTCTTCTTTCCCAGAGAGAAACTCAGTCATTTTTACACTCCTGGTGTGGAGCCAGGTTTTTGTATCAGTGTGGCTGGCAGGATGAATCAGCGAAATAATTCTACTTCTCTTTTATTGAATCCTATCAGATTACCAAGTTTTTAAAGGCCATACGAAAGGTTCATTAACTAAGCCGTAAATTTATAATTGAGGATAAACAGACTGTCAGTCACCATCAGTGACAAACCCACACTTGGGTACCAATGTGAACACGACATGATGAACATCATCAAGATCTAATAGTCCCTTTATTGGCATTCATACACCTGAATCAGGGGTACTAGAGGGGCTGCAGCCAAAACATTAATTTCCTATAGTATAACCTTTCACTGCATTGTGTACCTGCACATGTAACTCATTTATCATTTCCCTTTCATGTTATTTGTGGCAGGAAGTAAAGTTTTCTCAGTTGGAAGAGGGAAGGAATTTTGCCTTCAACATGAGTTGAAGGAAAGTTGAAGCATTTACTATAATCATCAGCTACTTGCACTGTGGAGGAATTAAGTCAAGAGTTCACAAATAAAAGGCATTTAGGACTATGTGAAGAGAAGGGAAAAGGCTCAGAAAAAGCAAGTCTAGAAAAAAAGTAAATTTAAAAGGCTTAGAGACACTATCTGGAAAAAACTAAGAAAATACTCAAAACAATAGAGGATTTCAGTAATATAGTATACTCAGAAGTCAGCCAGAAGCCAATCTGCAAGAATAGGGGCTGACAGACACTAACTGGGGACAACACTTCATTATCAGTTCCAATGGATTACCTTTCTCACTGATTGGATGGCCAATCTTAATTTTCCACATGTTTAAGCATCAGAATCCTGAGAACATCTGAATTTCTTTAATGTATGAAGTTCTCTAGATATATTTCTAATTTTTTTAAGACTCCAGACAATTGAGATTGAGGCTCCAAATGATTGAGACTCTTGAGTATCATTACAATTTCATGGGAAAGACTGTCATGGTCCTGTTACCTCTTATAAATAGACAGATATATGGGCAGATATTTATATCCATTGCAGTTTTCCTTCCATGTCCCCACAGACCACATTTTAACAAAACTGTAAACTATACAGAGTAAACAGATAGGCAGATTTGTAAAGAAAACAAATTAGACAAATCTTTTGTTCATCTTTTCTGCAGCTCAAGAATGCTCACATCATCACAGCTCTAGGTAAAACATGTAGACAAGATAATTTTTAATTTAGTTTATATCCCAAGCCCTCTGGGCACATTGAGAGTAAACAGCAATAAATGAGGATTTTTCTTCTCAGTAAGACACAAACACACAACAAATCACAGGAGTAAAGTTCCATTGCAAAAATTGGAAAGTTAATAGGTTTTCTCCATGTCCTGCTTGAAAATCTTCCACTTAATCAAACTCTTATGGATAAATAATGTTTTTCCTGTCAGCAAGACTAATAAGATTTCTTATCTGGAAATGGCAATCTGGAAAATTTAGGTGCTTTTATTCTATTTTTACTTTTATTGCAACTTAAATTTTTTTTGTGTGCTATATAATCTCTTGGTCCTATACTCAGGCCAGACCTCCTAAGTAATTTTGACAGGTATAACCCATATGAATCTTTAAGCCAGAACGTTTCTGCCTGTGTAGAGCAGAATCAGAGAGAGGCACCTCTCAGGAGAAATCTCATGAGTTTGACATGCCCCCTCAAACCCTTATGACTCATGCCCTTAAGACTCAAGTCCTTAAATTCTACCTGGTTTAGGTGGAAGTCCTCTGTTTCAACTGGTCCTCACTAAGAAAAAGATGTACATTGCCCTCTGTAGCTGATAACTCCCTGTTGCAATACCTGATGGGCATTTCAAACTTTCCAGAATTAAAAACTCTTTCAAGTTTAATATTGACCATTCTTGCATGCCTGAGAAGTCTTGTTTCTTCTCTTCCTGTCAACTTTCTGTGGGTCAAACTCTGCCTTCATTTGCTTTGTCACAAAAAACTACATCTCCGAATGTGCTTTATGTGTTTTCATAAGGTTGAAAGAGAAAAGCTAAATTTGATTTTTCAGATTCATAGGGTGGGGATTGTCCCCATCATGTTTTTGAACCTGTGAGAATCAGCAGTGGTTTTACCCAAGGATATGGTTCTGAATGAAACTAGACTGTATGCTTACATGATAAAAATACTTAAATATAAATGTTATCTATGTGCATGTAAAATGTTACAAGGATTCCATTCAAGACATAATTTTTGACTACAATTTTTTTGTCAAATTGCTGACTATATTCCTTAAATATTGAGAATAAAGGGATCAGGAACAAAAACATGAGCATGACATTGATTCAAATTGTTTTTCCTCCTAAAATTTTCTCTATATGATATGATAAAATTATAACTATTATAAATATTATAGATATGCTAAAAACTTAAGAAAAATAATAAATATCAACAGAGTAGTTAACTGAAATACTTTTAATCATATCCAATAAAATACATTGCAACAGCATCCCAGCAGATACTTGTTTTCCACAAGCAGTTTATAGATTAGGCACTGGTGTCTAAAGTGAAACAATGGGACAGAATTGTAAATCAGGAATAGATTAATTATAAGAACAGTGATGGAGGAAATACAGCAAAGTTCTCACTATATTAATTTTCTTTGCTCTAATTGTTTGTTGTCATACTCACAAGGTTCCCACCCAGAAAGAGAATAGATTGAAAACTTTAGCTTTGGTCTCATAATAGGCTCTAACAACTTCAGATAAACATTGCAGAATTGATCTTAAAACATTTATTTATTTATTTTTCAAAACTTTATACTTTTCCAGATATATTACCTCCTGCATAGACACAGTGACAAGCAATATTCAGATATTAACTCATATGTAATTTCCTCTCCTCTGCATCCCCATCTCATTTAGTATACAGGGGGTAGATTATAAATCAGCAAAGTTTACAGATGTCATTTACTATTCCTCAAATTTTATGTTTGGTACTACAACCAAAGCAGCATTCTTTCAAATGCCTCATACATATGCATCATCATTTGTATTTTCCAGTAAATATTCATCTTGAAATAAAGAGATTTTTTTCCATTTTTTCATTCTATTTAATTTTCTCCACATTTACAGATAATATGGTTTTTATTTTTCAGTACTTTTCAATCACCTTTTGAGTTATTACAATTACAATACTTCATATTTCATATACTATACTGGAACTCCCTACTTCTTTTTTAAAAAGCACTTTGAGTGATTTACAGAAACTTCTGAAAATACCTTTCATGGGAAAAAATAAGCTAACTATGAATTAAAAGTGAAAAATACAAAAAAGTAAAAATAAAAAAAAGACATCTTTTATCAGCTCACCTAGACTGAGGCTTCAGGGGGAAAAACCTTTTTAATTGCTGCTCAGAAGACAAGTTCTTCACAACAGAATTGAAAGCAACTATGAATCAAGCAATTATCTAAATTTCTGTAGCAGGCCAGCATTTGATTTTTTCTTTTATTTCTCCAAGATTAACTGAAGAAACTTTAAAAAGGAGGCTTTCTGAATTCAACATTAAAATGCATGATAGTCCAAACTGTATGCAGCAATTTCACTCACATTAATATTTAATTCAGCACCAGAACTACATTGCTAACTTAGTTCATTCTGCCACATAAATTTCCATTCACTGTGGCATTTATCTTGGACTGTACTTCATTCCTCTGCAGCACTCATCCAAATGCAAGAGAAAGTCACAGAATCCCTGTGACAGGATATTGACTTTGTGCCACAAGAGCAGGAATTATCTGTGATTTATTTATTCTTGTGTTGATAAATTAGTGAGAGGACTGCTCATGTGGATCTCCACTGAGGAGACAGCAGAGTAAGACCATGGAGGTTTGGAATTAAATATTTTATATGGAACACATCTCCTCTGCACTTGAGCAAATAATCTATTTCCCTTTGTCTTGATTCCACTCTCGAAAAGACAGGGTAAGTGGTCCCTAGTAACTTTTAATACTACAAGGATTTTAAAAATACAAAAAAAAAATACTCATAGCTCTTTCTAACAGAGATGAGAATTATACACAGCTTGAAAAAAGCAACAGTTGATTATATCACACAGAAGTAAGAACAGTGCCACTGTGAGCTGTACCAGGCAAAATATTTCCCATCTCCTTTGTGCTATTTTTTCTCCTAAGCCCTTCATAAGCATGAAGCTTCAAACATTTAGTGTAAACTGGAAAAAATGACAGGAGGATGTGAGCTGATCGTGTTAATATGTGGGAGGTACTACACTCTTTTATTTCTTATTCTTGTGACCCAACCCCCCCCAGCTACCTATTCTCTTTCTTTTCTTCCTCTTCCATTCTTTCTTCCTCTTTATTACCTAAAACTCTTCAGGAAGGCAATTTCAAAGTCTTGCTTATTCTTGTATTAGGGTCAGGCAACCTTGGCCTCTGCCTGTCAGGTGCAGCCCAAAGCATCCTGCAGACACTCCATCTGCCAGTTTGCCCAGCCCAGGGCTGGGAGCCTTGCAGCTGCCTCGGCACCACTCCACACTTGTGTTAATTAACCCAGGCACACGCTGATGAAGCTGTAATGCTTTCAGAGCCTGACAAGTATCTCTGTTGCACTGTGTAGCTAGAGCTGTTAATAGTCTGTTTCTCCTCATTGTCACAAATATCTTTGCATTATACTTTATAATGCTTTCATTGATTAGTTGCTACATGACCTGCTTGGTTTTATCTTTTTTGTAATATCAGTTTTCCAGTTTTTTCTGACTTCATGTTACATTTTTCTTCTCTTTTATGACTCACAGTCTTCCTTCTCTAGTTTTGGTATCTCTGTTCTATTGACACCTCACTGTTTTTTTTTCTTCTTTCAGGATTTAAAAAATTGCTTAATTTATTTGTATTATTACTAATTTTAACCTTCTCTAAACTCTGGCCATTACAAGGAAAAGGCCAGAGCACAGCTTACAAAAGCAACAGTGTTTTTGAAGAGGAAGTCAGCACTTGAGATCTATACTGCCTTTAACCACTGCAACACATATGAATTGACAGCAACCTTTATTTTCTCATTTTATATTTATGAAACTCAGTTTCTGCTTTCCTGGAAAGTGAGTCTTAAGGCAAGAGGAAGAGAAAGTCCTAACACTAGATCTGCTTTCTTCCATAATTTGAAGTATTTGTAGGCTAAGAAGACAAAAGATTCCTATTCCCTGGTACCTCATGGTGTTTCTCATAGACAGAGAAGGCTGCTGGCAGCTGCTCCCTGTGTCTGCAGCAGCTCTTGGCAGTTCCCTGCTCTCATGGAGTGTTAGTTGCATGTATCACTCTCCACACGCTCTCTGATGATGGAAGAGCACTGCTAAAAGCACAGCAAAGAAAGCTGTCTCTAAGGGCCTCATACATCCAATAGCTAAAGGACTGTCTGCAGCTCCTTTTATGGACACTGAATTAAGAATTTCAGAGAAATTCTTAATCTATCCTAGCAAGTTAAATTCTACTTTTGCTCTGCCCATACCAATCGTTCTCTGCACGGTGAATGGACCACAAACATGGCAAATCAACAATTTCTTCTTTCTCTGCATAGGTATTTGTAATAGAAATGTTGAAATTACTTGGAAGGGAGAATGAATGGGTGTGGAGGAACAAGAAGAGAAAGCAATAAAAAGGATGACAAGTTTGGATGACACAGCCCATCATGAAAATCCTAGAACATCTCTCTACACATGATTTCTCAATAACACCCACAGGGAGAAAACAAAGGACACTCTAAAAGAAAGGATAGACCACAGCCATTGGAGAGGCTGGCAGGAGACACAAAGAGAAAAAAGAGTTTATCAGCAGTTCTGCATAAAGATTCTCAGGGATCAAACACAATGGAGACTCACCATCCACAATTCACATCCAGAAACCAGCCCAGGGCTGCCAAACATGTTAACCAAATGTTTCTTCTGTCTTCCTCCTTCTCCAGCCTACTCCACACAAAAGGAGGGCAGTCATCTCCATAGAAACTGCCCAGTCCAATGTTTTCACTATCTTAAACACATGAAAAAGATATTTTAAGGAAATCAATCTATCAAGACACAAATCCAGAGACAGTAATTTTAACCAATACACTTCCACAGGCAGTTTCCAAACCTTAGTCTCCTTGGAGCAAATACAAAAGTCACAATAGGAAATCTGAAGGAAAACTAACAAAAACTTTGTTTACAAAAGGTCGTAACGTTAACTGAAACAGCACAATGAGAAATAAGTCCAACTCTGAACATGGCTAAAACAGACTCAAATAAGAATACTTAGAGAAAAGACTCATACCAGGCATTTATAAAGTCTCTATAAAACTCAGGACTCAGTCAGCCATTTACACAAATATGCCACGGTGTCAGAAAAGTAAAGATGGCCAACCAATAACTTCTGGCACAGCTCTTACACAGCAGTGAAAAATGTTTACAAATGGTTGTTTACATGGTAAATATCATTCCTCTGTGCAAATATTTTGCAGTATTTTTTTCTTTTTCTTAATCAACCCCTGTGGCTGATTTCAACAATTTGTATCAGGCTGAAATACAGGTTCAAACTCCAGCAAAAGTCTGAATAAAATATTTTTAACAAATTTACAGCAAAACTAATGGTGAACCTAAATCTAATGACTAACTTCTTCAGTAATTAACTCCGCTGCATTTCAGTTTAGCCAAAACGCTTTTATGTGATGCGCTGGTGCTGAGTGGGTGCCTTGTTGCAGGGCACTGACTGGCCTTGTTACACAGATACTGTTGCAACTCCAGTTGCACTGGTTCAGTTCTCAGAAAACTTCCCTGAAAATGAGTTGTAAATAACAGAACTGAGAGAACGGGGTGGGGATGGGTGGGAGCATTTTTGAACCTGCATTTAAGTAAATTCTTCCATCACACAATGCAAGATTTTTATGGGACTAACGAAAACTTGCATCAGAAAATGCTGTGAGAATGCCTGGGTATTGGAGTAGCCTCATGAAAAATGTGTGTAAACATATATCCCCAAAAGACCAACTCTTAGGCACCTTCAGAATCAAAATTAATTCTCTGATATCTTTGGCTAACACACTAGCTGCTTTGGGGGTTAGAACCAAGACCCAAAATTAACATCAGCAGCTTGAAATCAATGACAAATAAAAGAAAATGAAAATTATAAAGATAACATTAGAGGGAAATATGCAGAACAATTACAGATTAAGAAGTTCTTAAAGACTTGAGTATTTATCATTCCTCTAAAGATGTGGTTATAGAGAAATTAAGTCTGAAAAGGACATACAGACATCAGTAACAGAGTTATGTAAAGTAGAAGAAAATTTCAAAGTACTGAGATCTTAAAATTGGATCAAGGAAACTAGAATTCCGCTTCCTAAACAACTTCTATGAGATAGAAAATTAAAAAAAAAACAAAAACAAAAACACTAAGGAGATGAAACAAACTAGGAGACAAACACTTTAATAAGTACAGTAACCAACTATTTCCCTGTTACCAGGGAGAAGATGGTGCATCTTGCACCTCTCCAGGTTAAAACCAGTTTGCTTTTTCTGTAGTTTTTGCAACAAGAATCACCAAATAAACACTGAAAAACAATCATTCACCACCACCTCCATCCCCAGTTCCCAAGGAGGGCACTACAAAAGTGACAACTCCATAGGGAAAGTTTCCTTATATGTTTCTTGTTTAAGGATAAGAAGCCTCCTACTCTATGTACTTTGGACAGGACCTTGGCAGTCTGTTGAGGCACTGGGTGCTCTGACTGCTGCAGAGTAAAAAGAAAAGTTGCTAAATGGAACCCACGCTCCCCAACATTTAGTATAAGTAAGTTTTAAATCCCATTGAGTTCTCTTTCTTTCTATAACAGAGAGCCTTGTATTTCTGAAGAAAACGTTTAAAACACAATTGGAAAAGGGCCTCCATCAGCTATGTAACACAGGAGTGTAATTCCATTATTAAGCTCCTTACCTCAATCTACTAGTGAGCAAGTTGCAGCTGTGGGACAGCACACATGGGTGCTTCAAACTATGCTGAAACTGAAATATATACCCTGGCTCACTAGGTATACAGCTTAAAGAGGAAAATATCCTTCATCCCATTTGCAATAAAGTGTTCCCAAGAGACAAGTTATGGTTGAAATGTTGACTGATGGCCCAAATCTTAAATTTTTGAGATAATTTGGAGAGGATACTGCTTCTGAAGAATTCAAAGGAGAGAATGTTTTTCCTTTTTTTCTCCTGAAGCTGATGAGTCAAAGAGAAGTAGAAGACATATGAACTCAGCTGAGTTTTCATCGATTTATACCTCACAACTGACCCTAAAATGTGGATATCTCCTGGTGGATTTGGCAGCCTCAGGCTGAAATAGTAAGAATTCATCTGGAAAGAGCATTTTGAAAAATATTGGTTAACAAGAAATCACCTTCAAAGCAAGTTTTCTTATTCTCTGTCTCTGTAGAATCAGAGACAACATTTACATGTCCAAACTGTGAAGTAATATAAAATACAAATATGAAAGCAGTCATAGCCTGTATCCTTATTATGAAAAATGCTCAATACCTCTAAGTTTCTTCCTCTAAGAGAAACATTTAATACTAGCATTTGCAATAGTTCTCTGAAACATTATCTCCTGTATAAATACACCAAATTGACAGAAAAAGCAGCTCTCCAATTTGTTTCAGGAACTGTAGACATGTTTGAAACATTTTTATGTACTTCAGGGTTTTTTTTTATCCTCTGTGTAATTCTCTGGTATTTCCCTAGCTCATTTTAAAACTGTTAGCTCACAGAACCACCAGAATGTTCACAAAGAGGTTCTTTTGTTTTGGTCTGATTTTTTTGTTTGAAGTCAGTACACTCAAAATCAGTTGGAGTATCAAGGGGAAAAAAAAGGTAATTGTTTATAGCCCAGTATTTTAGGATTTATTTCTAGCAGGCTTGCACAATAGACTAATATATCCCTGAAATATTAATTTTCATTAAAGACAGTTACAGGATAAATTTCAACTCAAAACAAATTATGCAAAACATAGTAGTGACACCATTTAATAGGCTTAAGTTCTATTTCTTTCTATATACTTTCCTGCACTAAAATCAGCTGTAAATATGCAATATCACCATTAGATAGCAAAATACACACGACAACATTTTACAAAATTTTCATGCACACTTTGCGTGGCAATAATAATGGAGAGAAAAGGTCAAATTCAAATCTGTTTCCCACTGCACGTTCTGTTGATATTTATCTCCCTTTAATATTTAGGTTAAATTACATAGTTGGTTATCTTACACCATGGAATCTCTGATAACATGAGTTATTTTCCTGCATAAATACTGACTATAATGACAATGTATCTGCAGTCATCCCACACAAGTCATTGTGTGTTCTGAATTATTGAACACACTGTTCTCCTTACAAAAGTTCTGTCAGTAGTTTTAACAGGAGACTTTATCCTGAAGGGGAAGAAACACCCTCTGAATAAGGAAAAATTAAGTCAGGGCTGGAAGAGGCCTTAAGATCCTCAAGTCTGGCCTTCAGTTCCAAATGAAGCTCATGTAGATCATCTCTGACCAATATCTTTTTTTTTTTTTTTTTTTTTACTCTGTACAGCATGAACTGAAGGAGGTTTCACACTCTTCCCTGGTAGACTTTTCCAGTGGGTTATGAGCTTCACAATTTAAAAGTGGTTTCCTCATTTGTTAGCAACATCTACCGATTATTTCTATTTTCTTCTAGAACTACTGAGATGTGGGGAAGGAATTTCCATCTTTTTATTAGGGGTTTGCATATCGTGCAAAAGAGATCATCTCTTTTTAAACTTACCAGGGTGGGATTCTTTATGATTTTCACTGTTTTCCAAACCTGTTGGATTTTTTTTCTTCTGGATATTCTTCACTTTAGCTGTATGTTCCTTCAAGGATGATACTTAGAGCTTCACACACTCTTCCAGTTGAGAGTTTTATTCATATCAGAGAATAATAATTAATTCCTATATGTCACAAGCAAAATTCCTGCTACTTCATTTCCATTTAAGACCTGTGATTCTACTCCTACAAGAGAAGGAAAAAAGTTTATGTGACCTTTTCCTTGTTCTAGACATGTGGCTGACCATCTGCTGCAATCTGCATTCCTCCACTGCAGTACCAGTGATTAGCTGGTTCATCCTTTCTCAAAGTTTATTCTGGTGTTTTTCTGTAATATTTAATATCTATCCAACACAGTTAAATCCAGAGATGTTCTAACTATACTACATACTAACAACAAACCTATATTTGGAAACATTAAATAGAGCTGTTTCAAGGAAAGCCCTTTCAATTTGAGATAAAACCACAGAGTGTGAGGTGAGGCACCTGGGACCAGCCAGTGGCACATGTACTGATCAGCAGTTTCTCCTGGGCAATTTCACTGGTAATTTTGCTCATATAAGGTGATAAGGTGATATCAGAATTCTTATAGGGAAAAATGTCACAGACTGCTCTATTTCTTTTTCTCATAGATGACCATTTTCCACTGAAGAAAGTAAACATATTTTTTGACAAACTTTATTCTTGTCAAATCCATCTAGTTGTTTTCTTCTTATTTCATTATCCTCTAGGTCCTATAGACTGTTTCATAATTCATTTAGAGCATGTTTTTTCTTCCTTAGCACTGCACATTGTGCTCATTTTTTCTTCACCCTAAACTACATTTTCTGTATACTGTTTGTTCTTCTTCAGTCCCCTAGGATCTAACCTGTCCTCCATCATTTCTCAAAAGTAATTAATGATTCAAAAAGTGCCTCTTTCTTTTTTTAAGCCCTTGAAGATAAAAAGACATTACAGTTTCCCAATTAAAGACTGCCAAGTTAATGAAAGGATCCTAAAACTGTTCTCTCTCTGCCCATATTAAAAATTAATGCAATAGAAATCTAATTACAATGCATCTTTATTCTTCCAAAACAAATGCTTTAATGCTATCATTTGTTTGAAGAGTGGTGGATGCTGTCCTTTATTTCTCCCATTTTTCTGTTAATCTTTTCATCTTTTTTGCCAGTTGGTTTACATGCTATTTTCGTTTTTCTATATTATATATTCAGTTATACTATCCCTTTATTATGGTCTTTAGCCTTTCTTCCACTCCTCAGACACAATCCAGATGCAGAAAAAATATTTTTGGGTGCACAAAAGGTAAAGGAAATACCTTCTCAGTCATTGCTGACTAAATTTGAGAAGCAATGGAAGAAGGATGATTGGTCAGGAGCTTAAAAAGAGTACACAAAATATATTGAATATAAAAGAATCGAGAACCATGGGAAGAGCTGCAGAAATACTAAAAAGACCCAAACCAAAACCAAACAACCAATCAGAAAAGCCATGAAATAAAAGAGAACAAAACAAACCCAAAATAACAAAAACCCCCCAACCTCTCCATATGCTTTCATATCCTTGCTTCTGCACTAGTATATATTGCCACTGTTTTTTTAACATATCCATTTTCTCATAACATATTTAGAGACGGTATGAAGAGAGAGTTTTATTACTTAGCCGTTTTCCCCAGGAGACCCTGCCTGTCATTTCCAAGAGACTGATTTTTCCAAGTTTATTAACTTTACTCTGCCACTTTATTCCTTTCTGTGGGATTGTGAAAATTGTCATATCAGAAACCCTTCCAACATCTTAATAGGTCACTTTAACTTCTCCCTACATTCTCCCTGTGGAATGAGAATATAACTTAAAATAGTCACATTCTGTACCTCCTCCACCTTCTGAAACAAAAGCCGAACTGTCAATGTGGCTTTACAGTGCCACTCAGGCTTGCTGTGACCTGTCAGGCTGTTTTCCCTCAATAACTGAAGTCTAACATTGTCATTTGCTTCTGTGCTTTGGATAGCTCTTTAAATTTCTCAGAATCAGACAAACAGAGGAACTTCTTGTGCTTCTTATGCTTAACGAGTCACTGTGTATTTGAATAAGTTTGATAAGCAGATAAAAGTCTTGATGAGATATTGAATATAACAAGTGGAAAAACTTGCAGTTTAGTTAGACAGACTTCTCCATTTTTACTCATGTTGATAGTACTTTATACCATAAGTAATTGCATTGATTTAGCTCATTACTCCAGGTTTAGGGATAAATAGTGCTAGAAAGAAAACTTTGGCTGAAATAACAGGGGGAGGGAGGAGCGTGTGAAATCAGTGACATGGCACTTAATTTTACATTTGTTAATTAAACAGTTCTCTCTGTAGCTACAATTATGGGACTTGCAATTAAAGACTGCAAAACCATGTTAATGATTTATTCATGTCCAATGAGTAATTTAAACTGCTTAGATTAAATATTTCAATAAAATACAAATAGAGGATGAAAACACATCAGATAAAGCAAACCAAGATGGATAGCTACTGCTATTTACAGGAAAGGATTCAGCAGAACAGTTGGTTAACATGTGTAACATACAATATTTAATTAACAATTTAATTGGGAAATACAAACCAGAGAATTCAAATGTAGGATTTTCCTCAGTGTGACTTGACTCTCATAAACATAAAGTGTAAGAGAACATAGATCAGCTAGGCATAAGTATGGCATATATATTAGGATACATTAGAGACACTTTTGTCCTTCACTACCCAATACCTACAAATTGAAAAGAAATAGACCACAGTCTAAAATGTTTATCTAAACAAAAAAATGAATTTTGAAGTCATCTTTTCTCCCCATTCGTTATAAAAGACATCTAAACTATTTTCAATGTGGACATGAAAGTCCTCCAAATTATGATTAAATCAATCCTCTACAAATAACCAGTTTTACAGGTGTCTTCATCAAAGCTCACACAAAATAATAATTTTAACCAAATAATAATTTCAATAATAATTTATACTCAAATAATAATTTCAACCTAAAAGGATAATTTCAATAGCTGATTAAGTAGAAGTCTGTGTAATCCTAGGAGTATGAAGACTCCCACTGGGTGAGTAGCAGCAAAGCAGTATGAAGTAAAATGTTACGGTGCAGATGTCAGTGTAGGCAGGTGGTTGAGTAAAAGAAAAGAACATGAAAAAGCTGCGCATAAATCAGAAACACTTGGTCTGAAGCCATACCTATGCCTCAAGTCTAACTAGGACAGTCCTTAATTTACTGCAGTGTTTGTTACCATCACCAAAGGGGCAGTGCACTCCATCTGTGCAGATCCTACTGCACCACAGCTGCATGTGAAAATTTTGCTCACAAAGAATAGATCATCTCTGCTGACAGGACATGGCAACAGCCACCTCTGGGTTGTTCTCTTGCCTGAGGGTCCAGCTGACACAGGAAAAGCCTCAATACAGTAAATGCATACATCATAGGATGAAGAGGAACCATGTGCACACCAGGAACATTGGAAGCTACATTGGTAACTTGCTCCTGAGACTTATCTGGAGCAACACAGAAAAGCAGCAGAAACAAGCTGAGTCAAACATTTTGGGCTAGAAATAGTCCATGAGCTAATGGCTGCTCCTCCCTATTGTCCATATCCAATACACATTAAAGCAATTTTAATGGCCTAGTGTGAGAGACTGAAATGTTATGATTAATGGCTTAAACATTGTTATAAAGGACTTTTATGACATTATGACAAAACTGTATAGAGAAGCTGCAACCACCAAAGCCTACCCTTGCCTGGATCTGTGTCCTTTCTGGAACTTTGGACTGTAAATTAAACCACCTAAAGGAACTTGGGATAAGAAAAGAGTGTATTGTAAAATTATCTCAGATCTGGGGAGAAGTAAACAAGACTGAGGAAGAAGAATGTATCCACAAGAAAGCCACACCCAGTAGCTTTCTGAAAATCATCTCCGGCTGAGTTCAGGGTGGGGGAGTCCATACCCCACAGGCTCATCTGCTGAGGCCAGCTTTGCACACTCTTGCCCCCAACCAAGTTGGGAAAGGAGTTGTTGTGTGGGGAACTGTTTGATCTATCAGGTGTAAATAATATTTCCTTATTTTCAGTCCTGGATAGCAGAACTTATAGCAGATAATCGTCAGAGTAGTGAGCTAATCATCATTAGTACACTCAAATGCGGGGCAAGGGAGCAAAGCAATTGCGTGAGAATTTATAAATCTCTTCCATAGGTTAATGAAGCTGTTGGAACTTGTTGCATATGAGAGAAACAAGGGCCAAGCTAAATTCTTCTTGTTTTTTTAAGGTCTTAGAAGTAGGGATCATTAATATTGACAGACATTTGAAGGGCTACTTAAGAAAATGTTTCCCTTAGATTCATACTTTGAGTTATGCATAGTACATAACAGTAGAACACATTAATGAGCTAAACTGATAGACTGATATTTAAGACAGCCATCAGCTTTCACTGATACAACCACACTGTTACATCAACATTTCAATAAAAAACAAAAAGACACACTTAGCCCATACTATAGTATGTCATCATATTTTCAATGCATAATCAAGCATAGTGCAGAGGCCCCTGGCTGAGCAGACTTAAAGGCATTGTGTTGACAGCGATTCCAACAGACATTCTTAACAACTTGTACTGAAGCTAATTACCCCTTTAAGAGGCAAAAGCACTTGTGACTCTTTAGAACTCTAGGATATGTATTTCTACAACATGTTTTGGAGTAATCATCAAACCAGGCATCCATAACATAGAAAGTTTGAATGGACAAAATTAGAAGATCTAAAGAAAAGAAGCTTAAACACCTTTTGCCTACTACTAGCAGCTAAATTCAGAGCATGTTTCAGAAGCAGACAGCTTTTCAAGTCGTAACTAAATTCCACCTCATCGTAGAGTTATATTAAGAGACCTACCAAAATAAAACACTCTACTTCTAAGTGAACTTAATTGTCCAAATTTAGAATTCTATGAATGTAATTTGCTGACAGAACATTCAAAATAAGAATAAAAAAGAAAAAAAAACACCACATAGTGGACATCAGTGCAGTTACTTTGCATACACAACTACTAGACATAAATGCAATCTTTCAAATTTACTAATAATCAAACCTGGATTGGTATATCAGTACAGGCTGAGGGATGAAGGGATGGGGAGAAGCCCTGGGAAGAAGGACTTAGGGTTAATAATGGGTAAAAAGTTGGACTTGGGCCAGTAATTGGCACTCTCAGTTCAGAAGACCAACATACCCTGGGCTGCATCCAAAGCAGTGTGGCCATCAGGGTGAGGGAGGAGGTTCTGCTCTTCCCTGGTGAGACTCCACCTGGAGTGCTGCATCCAGCTCTGGGGACCCAGCACAAGAAAGACATGTAATTGTTAGAGTCCAGAGGGGAGCCACAAAACTGATCAGAGGGTGTTGAACACTTATCCTATGAAGAACACCTCTTTGCTGGGGGAGTTGGCTGTTCATCCTGGAGAAGAGAAGGCTCTGGGGAGACCTCATTTCAGGCTTTCAGTGCTCAATAAGAATTTAGAAAGACAGGGATAAAATTTTAGCAGGGCCTATGGAGATAAAACAAGAGGTAATGAATTTAAAATAAAGAGGGCAGATTTAGACTAGATATAAGAAAGAAATTCTTTACTGTAAGGGTGATGAAACACTGGAACAGGTTTCCCAGAGAGGTGGTAGATGTCCTATCCTTGGAAACATTCAAGGTCAGGTTGGACAGGGCTTTCAGAAACCTGATGTCGTGGAACATGTCAGTCCCCATGGCTGGGAGGTTGGACTAGATGACCTTTAAAAGTCCCTTCCAATTCGAACTATGCTGATTCTGTAATCTGGTAATAATTAACTTCCTAATTGTTGGCCTTTGCTCAGGTCTCACAGACTGAAAACTGATTGCTCTCCATATATTTTCTTCCATGAGAGTTCTATAGTTCTCCCATACTATTCCAGAAGATTTTATATGAACAAGACAATGGTGCTTACTTGCATTTTTTGGTGTGATTCGTTATAATAGAAAGCTACCTGGTGTTCCACCCTGTGTTTATTCTTTGTCTACACTACCTAGGAATGCCCCACAGCTGAGGACAAAAAGCAAGATGGGTGAACCACAATTAACTTTCATGTTGATCTCCACAAGCCACCTTCTCCTACTTCCTTACATAAGGTCTCTTCAAACTTTTTTGAGGCTTGACAACAAGTACAAAATACCTGAAATAAATACCTTAGTGCCTGCACTACTTCAGTAACCAAATGAGGAAAAACTCCATACCATTTCAGCTGCCTCTGGAGTGTTAGTTCACACTCCAGATCAGGGTACTACAGCAACTTAGGTAATGACCCTGTTGCGTTTAGTGACTCTTTGTGAGTCTTTGTGTCACTTTCCTTCGTAGGTTTCTGTCACTGTGAACAGAACTGCCCACTTCTGCAGCAAGAGAGTCATCATTCCCCATTTACCTACAAAAGTTTTTTTTGCACTTGGCTGTTCACACATAGACAACACCATTCTTAAACCATATTTTGAACGGCAGGCTAGAAGTCAATATAAGGGTATCATTTATATCTTTCAGCATTTGTTACCTATGAAAATATTCATACATCAAATTTCTCATGTGGCATTCTCCAGAGATGTTCAAAAGTGTTGTGCTTTGCTGCTGGGTCTGTCAGAATTTAATGGGTATGTTTACTCATTAGCAAAATGGTTACCTGCGAAAGAACATTAATAAACCTTCAATCAGGCATCATACTTCTCTAAAAAAAAAACATAGTTCAAAGCCTTAGTTGCTAGTTAGAAGCCTTACAAATTACAAAATCTACAATGAGTTTTGCAGTACAGCACTGTAACTTGTTTGTTTTCTTTCCCCTGTGGTCTCCTCCTCACGAATTGCCTGGCATTTGCGAAAGACCATCATAGTAACAACAGCACAAACGCATTTTGTTTAGTTCTTTTTCTGAAAGCTATTCATTCTTCAGCCACAGATTCACAGTTAAATTTCTCTCTTTAACTCATAACATCATCAAATGGCAAAAGAAATGGCATTGTTCCATGAAATTGGAAAAAATATGGATCATCTTTTTCGCCACGTTCCCAATATAAATTTTGCCAAGACACAGCAATGTTCTAGACAATCCTGTGTTTTAGGTCCAGTACATATGTTTGTGTATGTTCTGGAGCAGTTTGGATGTGCTGCAGTAATACACCAACAGTTAAACATATTAACCATGAATAGGCCAGTTTGTATATTACATGTTCATAACAGGAAAAAACAAGGGAGACCTTGGTATGCTAAGCAAATCTAGTAAATAGCAAAACAATTAGCTCCATAGAACATATTTGGCAAGGTACTTAAAGTATGTGATATTACTTGCTATTTCTATATTCTAACTTATCAGCCACACCAGTAACTGTGTACCACTTTGCCTACGGGCCATCTTTTAGACAGAAATTTTTAGATACTCAAAGTGTATATGCCTGCCTTCCATGACTCTTTCTTCATGTGCCATTCTTTGTTCAACATCCAGCTCTAACTCCATTAATCTAAATTATCTCAGAACTCTTACTTAGTGACAGAAGGACTGAAGATTTTAAATCCACCTTCCTCTCCTAAAGTGTCAGTTGAAGATAGTTGAAAGATAAACGGCTCAGTTAAATCATCTCTAATGGATATAAATATGTGTAACTTTTTGTATTTCCTGCTGAAGAATATTAATTTAAATCAACCAAGAAATATTAATGTAAATATGCTGAATATTCATTAAGATATGAAATATTAAAATAACATTCTGACTTCATTTTTAAAGTGTTATTATAAAAGACATTTCTAAAAATAAATGATGATAGTGTCCAAATCAGTTCCAAAATGTTACAAAGAGATTAATGGTGAAACCATTTATCAGTGTCTGTGTCCCTAAACAGTTCCTTCCCACATTTGCTCAAATAAAGAGTAGAACTGGATGGAAAATAGTTCCTCTGCCATGCTTACACTTACTAGGAGTTAAGAATGGTATCTCAGAGTGATAAACCTCTCTATTAAAATATTAATTAGACAAAAATGTCAAAGGAACATTTTGCTCTCTTTAAAAAAGATTTCTCTCTTAGCTAAATGTGCATCTTCTGGCATCCTTTAAAAATTTCCTTCTTTTCCAAGTTTTCTTTTTATTAACTTTTGAATTTTGTCAGTCAAATCTGGCTTCATGGTCTCCAGAGCATTGATGGATTATTAGAAGTCATTCTGGGCTTGATGCAAAAAGGCACTGAAAATGTGTGCACCTCGAACTGTTTCTGTGCTGTTGATATTGTAATGACATTATTACTTTTTAAAGAAGTCACTGATATTTAGGTTGCAATTGACCAATTTTTATTTTTACATCATATTCAGTTGCAAAGAAAAAGAATAGGAAAAAAACCTAAAGAGTCATTTGAGCGTTTCTTGGTAATAACAAGGTAAAGCAGACACAGTTTATCATGCAAAAACTATGTCTTATACTCCAAGAAGTTCATTGGAAAGGAAACTATAAGCCTTGGTTTAAAATTAGGCTGAAATCTTCAAAATCACTGCAGCATATTCAGTATAGGTTTCTGAGATACCAAGAAATAGCATAAAGAATTATGAGCCTGGCAAAAACATCCCAAACATATAACTCATGTTCATTCCTTCTCTGAACATCCTTTAATAGGCAGAGGATATCTAAATCCATTGTTTCTCTAAATCACTAGGACCAGTGAGTATGCTGTGAAATACACAGATATACAGATATGTTTTTTTCTTCTTTTCCCTCCAGAAAAAAACTAAACTGAAAGAAAACCAACAACAACAAAAAACATCATCCACACCAAAAAAAAACCCACCAAAAATCCCCTCAACCCAAATGAAAAAAGAATCTTAGACTACACTCAAGAGAGAAAAAAATCAAACCCGTGTTTATTTTGTAACATATTTGTAACATACGAGTAAGCTGAGAGAGCAGCCCAGGTAAAGCCTGTGAAGGAGTTAATTATACACTGTTAGCAAGAAGACTCAGCCTTACAAAAAAATAGTTCAAATACTGGAAAAGTTTAACCAGAAGACAGGATTCAATGGGCTTCCTCAGAGGCTATGGAAGGGACATACATGGATGAGCTGCTAAGATTTCCTCCATGGATTTCAGTTGTTTTTCTCTCCCTATTCCCATTTTCTTTCCCCTTCTCTTTCTCCTTAGAGGATTTTCTGTATCATTCTCATTCCTCCATGGACCTTGTACCCCCATGTGAAACAGAAAGACATTGTTCTTACTGCTGCACCAAGCAATACTTCAATGCAAGCTTCATTACCAGCTCAAATCTTAATCCAGATTTATCAGCGTGTTAGCCAAAGTTAACAAGCCTACATTTTAGCATCTCCAGACCCTGTTAGGGTTTGAGTGGCAGTGCAAAAGGCATTCAAGGACCAAAAAGGAAACTTGACTGTAAATAAAACTTGAGTGGTTTCTGAATTGTACTTCCCTCATCTTTCTAGACAGGATATGTTTCTCACTCAAAGATTTATCTATTTTAAAAATAAAAATAAATGAATAAATAAAAAGTAGCAACACTGTCTCTTATTAATGAGGCATCATAAATCATTAAGCTGTCAGCACACCAAATAGTAAGAAGAATGCACTGAACTAGTCAATCTGTATCAAAATCTTTCTAGTGGTCAATTGTCACTGCTATTGTAAAGTCAGGACAAGTCCCTAAACAGAACCTTTTAACAGAAAATGCTTTACTTTTCCACTAGCTGCCACAAAGAATCAAACTATTGTTCTGAATGCTCACAAGATGACTATATCATGGCTATTTTAAAAGGGCATTTTCAATCATAGAACAATATAAAATAAGTTTATAATTTTAGAGTAGTGTGTACATGATCAAGCTTTTCTGAGTTTATCTGAGTTACATTGATGTTGACTCTTTCAGAGTATCAAATTTTATGAGAAATCCAAAAATAATATTTACTTAGACATTATATACCTTCATTGTGTACTTCAGGTATCTATTTAAAGTAAATAATAGTGATAGTGCTACCTCTAAAAAGAAAATTTCTACAAATATAGACTTCCAAAATTCAAACATAACAAGTTATACTAAATATTCCAAACAATTAAAAAAGCTGCCGGAAGAAATGAAGCCACACACACTCACACACGCAGACTGAGGGGGAACTACATTCCAGTATGCACTCCTAAACAACACAGCATTTCCTTACAAGAAATAGATCACTTCTTGCAAATCTCCCCAAAAATACCATTTTGGCTCATTTCAGAATTAAATGAGATAAGTATGCTTCAAGTATTCACATTGACATTGTTAAGTGTACCTTTTATGGGACAGTTGTCAGAAAAAAAGACTTTCATTTTAAAAAGTGAATCTTTAGAAAAGTATTTCACCCCTGATATTAGAAATTATAAGCTAAAAATGACTGGGGTTTACTTTTCAGTATGTGAAAGAGTTCCTCCTGCTTATTTAGTCTGACCATGAAGACTGTGATCTGGCTGCTAAGCAGTGCCAAATATAGTCTTTTGCTCCTGGAAGACTTCCATTGGATAAGACTACAACATCCTTTCCTGTAATTTCCTTAAAAGTATCTATTAACCTTGTGCCAAGAGGTGCCAGTACCAAAGAGGTAAGTGGCAACATGCACCAATATCAAACTGTATAAATTCAACCCCCAGTGCTGAGTTGTAAAACACAGGATGAACACACTATTCTGTGAGATTACTATTGACACTATTTTTCAAAAAAAAAAAGGATGATAGATCACTTCCATAATTATGGAGACACCTGACTTTAATCAATAGCAGGCAAATTTCATCCAGACTAATGCTGAAGTTCCCATTCAATCATAAGAGCTGTCATTTCACTTGAAAATTACTATGGATTCCATGATAAATAAAGCATCATGGGGAAGATCCATTAAACTTGACAAATTCAAGAGGAGTGCCAAGAAAACAACACAAATCAATATTTGATATTTATCAGTTTGACAAAAAAGCATTTGATAGAAGGTACAGAAGAACTCATGAGCTCATGAACTCTCATTGCTTGATCCATTTTTTTCTTTAAAACAGTCATATAATAACTCATCCTCAAATGTCATGTACAAAAAGATAATACCTGAGAAAAAAATCTAAACGACATGGCGTACTCTCAGCAGTGTCAGGTATGTCTGTGTTTTTGCCCTATGTTTAATATTTTTTCAGTTTTGGCAAATAGCAGCGAGATCAGACCTCAGTGCATCTGCTGTCTATGATTCAGATGGCAGACTGTGTGAACTTTGCAAAGGGCAAGTCAAAGCCAAACACTACAGCATCTATTAACAGTGTTTTGCTGATGACTGTGAAGTACAAATAGCCTATTCGTAGACAGAGTGCTCTTAATCATTCCTCTGAAAGTGCAAAGCACTGAGCAATTTATGGGCCAAATCGTGACTGGCTTGTAAGTAGCATGAGGGCACAAAAGCCCCTAAGGCTAAATAAACCAGCTTTACTTTCAGCTTTGTGATCTTGAATATATCCAGGATCCATAAACAAAGTTCTAGGTATGAAAATTAAAGTTGATTAGAAGCCAAAGATTTTGACCTTCTCCTTCATCAATGTCCCCTTTCTCTTCCTACTCGTGTCCCAAGCTACAGTTAAACCTCCTGTGGCTGCTTTAAAAAGGGAAAAGAACAAACAGAGATCCTCTTAAAATCATAGTATTGTTTAGGTTGGAAAAGACCTCTAAGACCATTCAGTATACCCATTAATCTAACACTGCTGTACCCAACACTAAACCATGTCTCTAAGTGCTACATCCACATGTTTTTTGAACACTTCCAGACATGATGATTTTACCACTTCCCTGAGCAGCTTGTTCCAATGCCTGGCCAATCTTTTAGTTCAGGAGCTTTTCCGAATATCCAAGTTATCTCCTCCTGGCCTGTCACTTGTTACCTGGGAGAAGAGACCAGGCCCCACCTTGCTTCAGTCTCCTTTTATGTGGTTATAGCGGATGATAAAGTCTTCCCTGAGCCTCCTTTTCTCTAGGCTAAAATTCCCCGTCTCCTTTAGCCACTCCTAATGAGACCTCTTCCAAGTGAACAATGAAGGAGGGAACTTAGGCATGATGGACTCTATCATTGGCCCTGATGACCACTTAGACATTTCATGCATTGGAGCACTCTAATATCCAGCCAAATGCAATGCTCTGCAGACTGCAGGTCCTCATGACTCAGCTGCTGTGGTCAGCAGTCCACTTGTGCTGAGTGACAGAAATGAGAAGAACAGTCACTGCTGTTGTTATCAGTCTTTTTCCTTCCTCTTCAGGGTGTAGAATGACCTACATCACTTCATTTATATGACAATATGATGCAGTTGAATTAAAAGTGTCTAGTAAAGGCTGGTGCAAGTGTAATATGTGCACATGGTGGTTTGATATAAATAGCCTGGTGGTCTGATGGAGTTTCATATACTTAGGCCAGGAGGTACACTTAAACATTAAGTTTAGTAGCTGCAAAGCCATACTCACCCCAGTGCCACTCCATAGTGCCACAGCTTTGGCTCAGAGAAAGGATTTCAACATTGCAATGTTGAGAGAAAAACACTCAGTTTGCCATATGGACTTCCTGGAATTCTCAGAGTCAGACATGGGCAAAGATATTAATAAAAAAATTTCAGGATAATGTTAAAGAAATACTCATATACATTCCATTTGTCATAAAGCTGTAGACAGTATTTCAGTGGCTGAAAAATAAAAATGTGCAGATAGTTTGCAAAACTATTAAGCAAGATGGAATGTTTTCCATTACACAGTAAATTTCAAGTCCTGGACAAGTTCAGGAGCGGCATCAGTGAAAGCTGTGCCATTGATTTCTTTTTATTCAGGATTTTTTCCAGGGAATTTATGGAGGAAGAACATTTTCTTAGAAGAAATGAGAATGCAAACAGCAAATGTAAACAAAACAAATAAGAAAAACAGGGAAAAATCAGAAAAACAGATGGTTCATTAACAGTGTGGAATTAGGGCATTTTCTATAGAAGTTGCAGGTAGTGTTATTGATAGTTTTCTGTGAGTTCCACTAATTTCTGATTTTCAAGTCTTCAGCAGAGTCAACATCTCAGTAAAAGTTTACCATTTACCTAAGTTTCTTACTTTGTCTGGTCTAATTAACAAAAAGGCAAAAGATGAGGAAAATCGCATGCAATTTAACACAGTTTAAACTTGACTCAGAAATGGGACTATCCTGTTGTGGGTGGGTTTCTTCCTCATGAGTTCCTCTAAGGCCTTTGTCAGTAGAAAAGTATCAGATCAGTGAGACACTCCTAGAGCAAACTTGGAAATCAGTATACTTGAAATTTAAAAATAAAAATAGTAAAAAATTAGAGATATAAAGGATGGCACTGGGAGGCTATACAATAAAATCCTTCTTTAGAAAACTGAAAAAGTCTGGAGCTTAAAAACTCATTCTGCAAAAGGCCAAACTTATTTTTAAACTTAAAATTCAATTTGAGTTAAATTTAATAAATTGTCTTTCACTATTTGCATGTTTAATTTTGAATTTTATAATTTTTTATTATAAAGGAATTACTGGAATTATTTTCTATTTTCAAAGCAAAAATATGAAACCTTTACAATTTATTCTAAAACAAGTATTTCTTCTAAACCAAGGATTTCTCAAGACCAAGGGGTTTTGTAGTAAGTAGTAGTCTCTATGAGTCTGTGTTGTCTAAGAAAGGTGCATGGCAAAATGCCTTGCCAGCTCCACTTGGTCATGAAGGTTGCTTTCTAAGAAACCACTAAATTTACTGACTAAAGCCTAGATGAATTCTCC
>VZTB01006084.1:315237-328381 GCA_013397245.1 Thryothorus ludovicianus | reverse complement strand
TTTTTGTTTCTAGAGATAAATGAAAAAACTGTTGCATACTAAAGTAGCCCATTCTTAAAACTAACATCCCAATAGTTGATGTAGTCTATGAAAGCAGTTATGTAAAAGCTGCATAACAAAAGAAATGCTTTGCCACTGCAAAATAATTCTATTTCTGGGCGGTTATTTTTGTTTGTGACAAAGCCACAAGAAAACCTGTTTTCTTGTGGAAAAAGTCACCATAGCACAACAAAAGAAACTTTTCTCCCCAAGTGAATTGAAGATCAGCATATTTTAAAGGTAGTAAACTGACTGAAATTTGTGGGCTTTTTCTTTGCATTGTCAGTGAAAAAAGAAAAGGTTGTCTGAAATTTTATTCAGATTGTCCTATTATTATTATTATTTTCCCCTTTAGTTCTCTTAATAAAGTTTTCTTTGTATGTTTTCAAATTTGAATCTGCTTTGTTTTCTTTCCTTTTAATCCTATCTCACAACAAAAATAAATTGGTGCATTGGCCAGGAAAGATCAAATTAGCCCCACGACAGACATCCTGAGTTACCAGCTTCTTTTTGGTTTTTTTTTATAAAAGTCAAAATTAAGAAGAGGGCAGCAGTTGAAAGCTGAGCAAAGGGGAACAGAAGGGTCTTACCACCCAGAACTCCACAATCCATTGTCCATTCAGCTTAGCCACTGTTATTTCAGGTGGCCTGACCAACATCAGCAACATTGAGCAATTGGATAAAAATTATTCTGCTTACCCAGGAAGAATCAAGACTCATAAATCCATAAATCCATCTATGAAAAGAGTTTTTCTTCATTTATGCATTCATCCAATAAATATCTTTTACTATTGTGTATAGTCATTTAGTCCATAATCAGAAGGATATTTTTCTGTATATATGTTAAATTCATCAAAAATTAAACATGAAAAAAGCTTGATTTGGTGTCTTGATGCACTGTTTACCTAGATTTTATTCATGAACGTCCTTCTCTCTTTGTATAATTTCCTTTCTTTTGCCAGACACATAGCAACATTTACAAGAGATGCTCTTCCACTAATTAATAACAGATATTCCTTGGCCTGTCACTCATAAAAATGTTAATTAAAATTAGTAATAACAGAGGACCAGAGTATGTGTGTGTATTTGATTAGTTGTACTGGAAGGAGCTAATTAATGCCAGACAAAGTACATTCAGTAAGGTTCTCCACATGCTTAGATTGATCTTTTTGACCAACAACAGATGTACAGAAAGCCAGGAGGTCAGTGGTCAGACGCATAGCGGTTGTTAAAGGATCAGCTGTCAAGGTCTACTGATCATGCCATTTTGGGAAAGCTGGAAAATCTCTCCCAAGAGAATGAACTGTTGAAAGAAGGGCTGCAAGTAGGGACACTGTGCCTTAAATTTGGAAGTTAGAACTGGAACTCGACAGCTGGTACACCAGCCTGTGCACCAGCCATGCCTGCCTGTAGAGAGCTCCTTTACAGCCTCTTGGCCTTACAACATGTCAGGCAGGTGGTCCTGCTTCAGGAGAGACTGAAAGTTTCTCCAGAGGCTTTCAGGACATTTATTAAAGGGGAGATTTTAGTATAAACTACTACTGAAAAAGACCAAAATAAAATAAAATAAAATAAAATAAAAAATTGAAGTTGATTGTGGAATGGGAGTGCAAAAGGTAATAATTTCCAAGATTTCCACTCACTGCTCATGGATATTGCCAGCAGTTAATACTTCTGGTGGTGATAATCTGTCATGACAGCATGGATTCCTGGCTGTCTTTCAGCAAATGGTAGGACATATCAGAAAAAAAACATTATAACAACAAAAACAAAAAACACATCAACCAAACAAAACGGAGAGAAGAAACTTTCTTTTAAAAACAATAAGAAAAATCTGCATTCATTTACCACAGAAGATTATATCACTCTATTACCCATATCACTCTAAATCAATCTCCAATAATCTCTCTGTTGATACTATCTATATACAGCTATCTTTTTCAAAAAACATAAATATTCATGGTAATGAAGCTAAATTCCCTATTGCATCATGATTCCAGCGTAAGTTATCAAATAAAAACATAATTCCAGGATATGAGTTACATTGTTATGCTGTTTTTGGCAGGGGTAGACTTAATCTTCTTCACAGGGGTTTGTATGGGGCTGTGTTTTTTGGATTTTTGCTGTACACAATAGTAATAATGTAGAGACATTTTTGTTATTTCTGAGCAGGGCTTACAGAGAGGCAAGACCTGTTCTGATTTTTTGTGCTGCCACACTGTCAAGGAAGTTGGGAGTGCGTGGGAGGTTGGGAGCAGACACACCTGGGACAGGTGACCCAAACTGACTAAAGGGATGTTCCAGACCATGTGGCACCGTGCTCAGTGTATAAAGTGGGGAAGAAGGAACAACGCGGAGTGACATTTGGAGTGATGGCATTTGTCTTCCCAAGTCACCATTACGCATGATGGGGCTTTGCTCTCCTGGAAATGGTTGAACACCTCCTGCTCATGGGAAGCAGTAAAATCATTCCTTATTTTGCTTTGTGTGTGTGTGGCTTTGATTTCCCTATTAAATTTGCCTTTATCCCAACCCACAAGTTTCCCTGCTTTTACCCTTCTCTACCTGATCCTGCTGGTGGGGAAGTGAATGAACAGCTGCGTGGGGCTTGGTGAATGGCTGGGGGGAAAGCATGACAATAGTAAAAAGCATTCAAGGATAAGGTTGTACTTTCAGCATCATTTTAAACCAATCTGAGCTCTGACATACAGAAAATTCCAACTGACTCACCTCTGCTTTTCCCCAGCTTTCTTCTCTCTGTAGCTTATACAGTTTAAAGATGGAGTAGCACATCCATCTCACTAAAATCCAAAGTTTCTTTCTGTTCTGATAAAACTTATTATTGTACTTCTTGATCTAATTCTATGCAACCTTATAAAGACAAAAAGTGATAGAAATGGCAGAATTACCTTTTAGGAACGTGACCAAACCTAAATCTCCTTAAAGCATTCAGAAGGCTTCAGCATTACAATATAAATCTTAGAAATGTTAGTGGGATTTTTGCATCTGAATTTATTGTAGAATTGTTTATGTATGTGTGCTGACACTATGTTGACACATACATTGCAGATATATTCCAAAATACTTTGCAGACTTCTACCTATTTAAAAATCATGATATTTACATTAGCCCAAGTAAATAAAATATCATTTGGCCCATGATGAGCCTAATTTACATTCTTTATAATTATATGTGAAATTACAGCTCAAAACAACAGGAAGGAATATAGAAAATATGCAGATGAAGGATTTTAGACTGTGAAATATCCAACCGTATAAATATTTCTGGAGAGAATCCACAGCAGCATTCTCTCTCTGAGCAGTTTAGGTGGAAGGAGAAAATATAGCAAATACACCACAGATCTTAATCTTCCAATGCATTTATGAAAAAAATTTGGAAGAGCTAATAAGTCTCTGACTTTTCACTCTTATATTTCAGAAGTAGAGTTAAAAGGGAATTGTTCTCATTACAGCAAATTATTCAAACTTTGAAAATGTGCATTTAATAATTTTTTGCTGCTTGTGAAAAATTTCCCAGGAAAGAAATGGAAAAGGAAAGGTTAAAAAAAATTTAACTCACACAGGGAAAAATCTTCTTAGATTAAACAGAAAACTGTTTTCAAATGAAAAATTACAACCAACTAAAAACAGTGTAAAATCTTTCTTTAAGATAAGAGCCAGAAAGAAAGTACTGTTTGGACAAACGTAGGATAAAAGTTCACTTCACTTATCTCTGAAAGTCAGTTTAATGTAAAGCTTTTAATACCAGTCTACCTTTGGCAGCAGTCAAACGCTCTTCAAAAACTGACACATTTATGTCAAAAGAAAGTAAATTATTTTTGCTATTGGTTGGTCCATTCTTGTCAAAATCCAACTAGTTTTCCTTTTCCCTTTATTCTTGGAATATTATTTCTGCAGCTATCAAAAGTTAGGCTATATGGAAAGAATGTTACTGTTCTATAAATCACACCCATTTTTTTTTTTAAAGAGAAAAAAAAATTAAAAACCCCATAAAACCATACACACAGACAGAAAAATTTAAACTCTTCACAAAATCATTATGTAGCACTATAAAAAATAATCATCTTCAAGAAAAACAATTAGGAGTTTTGATGAAATCGCTGTTCTTAAAAAATCAATGATGAAGAGAATAACAAATAAGGGACGAATCAAAACCACAGGGAATTTTCTTTACTTCCCAGAATTGTATTTTGTATTCTGTAATAAGTTTTCCTGTCTCTTGGGTTAGTAGAAGAAAAATGGACCCGTCACTCTTTCTTTTACTCACTTCCAAGAGAGCTACCAGTGCCACCATTAAAAAGTTGTTAGAAGATGATTCTCCATTAGTACAGCTATAACCAGTTCTGGGGATGGAGACAGTAAAATGCAATCCTAATAAGTGACATGCAACTAGAATCTTCTGCAGGAAAATTGTTAATAAAATCATGCACTAATTGTGTTATTACTGGATGTGTACTACTAGTAAAAATAGCTAAAACCTCGACATGCACAAAGTCAGTTCCTCTGTAGCATAAAAGACATAGGATAATAGAAACAATTTTCAGCTTGTACAAGAAGTGACTTTATTACTTATTTCATACCATCTTCTACATCATTAGCCAGGATTAATACTATTAATAATGATTATTATTGTTATTATTGTTTCATTTAGAATCAATCCTTCCAGTGGAATAAAATACTTTGCCTTTAAACATATTGACAATATTATTTTATGTGGTCTTGTATCTGGCCTTCTTTGGCAGCCCTGAACTTATTGTGGCATCATACACAGAGCTGGATTTGAGCCTATTCCCTGGAAGTTTGAACTGAATTCTGTCACACAAGGCTAAACTGATGCATGCCTAGTCTGGTATCTTCTTTGAGAGCCCAATATCCCCATAGCAACATTACCTCTAAATATCTTTATTTGAGAGACATTCCTTTTTATTACTTCAGAAGTATTAAAAATCAGAATGGAGTCCAGTATCTTCCTCATATCTGACTGACCAGAAGCCTCAGCCCTGTCCCCCACGCAAACTCTATTTTGCTGATCTATTTTGAAGTCTTTATAAAAGAAATCACTGGATTGGATTGGAAGGGAAAAGAAATAAGGCGAGATGTCTTTTCCCTAAAAGGACCAGCAATTTCATAATAAATGGGAAATCACCTTTAACGGCCTAAAGGGAAGAGTAACTTATGAGTTCAGACCGGTATTGTATAATTTGATGCATCAAATTAATATGCAACAGTTACCCTTAGATAAAATGCAACAAGTTAAAATAAGAAATCACCGTAGCACTCCACAGTAAACTGCAATGCAACATGACACAAAGGTGAGAATCCTTTCTTCACAAGAAAAAGGGTTTTGAGATATATAAACAGTCTCCTAGCTGCAAAGGTTTCAAGTTTGTTACCTACTGCTGTTTTCTGAGCATGATAAATAGCTTGTTGTGCACAGGATTGAGATATAATTCCACTTCCCATGGCAAAACGCAGGCATCCTTATCCTTCTAGCATATATCTGGCCTCCACACATTGCTGTTTTCAATATCCTCTAAATCCTAAGAGGTCTGAGCTAAGAACATGCTAGGCAAACAGATATGATTCTTTCCCAAAGGGACAATCAAGGAAATGATTGCAGAGTATCTTCAGTTCCAGGGACTTGCTGTATGCTAATAATCTTTTAATTCCCTCTCATACCTACCTCCATGCTTTCAATTCCATATTAAGATCTTTCATTTGGGTCAGTTAAAGAAATATAGCAGAGGTGAGCTATTAAAATGGAACAGAAAATGACATCAAGTTAAAGGAAAACCAAGAATCTGCTTTGCTTTTCTTTATAAAGAAAATTAATGATTCTCAAACACATCATTTAAAAAGCTGGATAAAATAGTGCAATTATTCATTAAGATCTTCACCATGTGTTCGAGACCTTAGCTAAATATTAAGTTCTATAACTGAAATCAAAGCAAGAAGTCATCAGTGGTGAAAATATAACTTCAAAACAAATAGGAGAGAAGAAAATTTAATCCTTCTAAACATTATGTGAAGCTGCAAAGTTGAATTTATTTAATTAGTCTGAGTATCAGAAGCAGAGGAAGGTGTTAAAACTCTTTTACCAATACTAGAAAAACATGACCTCCTAACAGATTTTTCATGCTTTCTAATCAGGAACTGATTTCTAGCTACAAATCATAAACTACCACATCAGCACTTAAGAAGAGCACACCAAGTACCTAAAATGAAGCCAAATCAGAGCTTGCCTGTCTGATCTGAGAAAATAATTTTCATCCCATGTCTCTAAGAGATTTTTGGAAGCTCCTTTTCCTGGTAAAGCACCAGAGCCACTAGTGTCTCTTCCTAGAAGTGCTGCCACCTTGACAGAGGGACACACATCTCAGTGTCTGCTTCCCAGGCACTGCCATGAGGAATTCAAAAACTGCATGGAAACACTGCAAAATTCCCTATCTGCACTAGCATTTTTAAAAGGTCCCTTCCAACCCAAAGCTATTCTATCATTCTGTGATTCTAAGGGTGGGTTCAACAGCTCAGTGTTTTAAAACTGGCATCAGTCAGTTTATCCATAAGACCAAAAGGAAGGGGAGACTTCTTCCACAAAAGCTCAGAAATGTAAGTATTTGCTCAGAGTGCAGCTTCTGTGCCATCATTAAAAGAGTTTAAGTCTCTTTATTTGCAAGATGAAGACATAATAATTAGGTTTTATTCCAAAATATTAGCTTTCAGCCAGATTTTTTCTTGCATCAATAATGAAAATCTAACACTTTGCTTTCATAGTCAGAAGAACTGGAAAGATGATTAATTTGGATAAAAACTAACAAAATTTTTGCCCTTTAAAAAAAAAAAAGAATAACAAGGCATGTCAAAAGAAAGCAGGAAAACCAATAAAAAAAAGAGCCTTATCATTGAAATTATTTCCTTCTAGTCCACTAAGCCTCAGCTGTATACATAATAAAACCTAGCACTGCTATGAAATTCAAAATAGCACAATACAAGTGACAGCACTGCTAGCTGCAAAGGCCAGTGCGGACTATGCTTGTGGTCTTTTTGGTGTGTCTTTAAACCCCATCTCAAAAACCTGGTACTTTTTTTTCATCCACCAGTTGGTCTCACAATATTAATGCAAACATTTTAAATTATGGAAGTAAAAAGCAGCGATATAAAAGTGTACTACACATTTCAGGCTTCAATGTGTTTTTCTTCATCTTTTTAAAAAGAGAGTCCATTTCCAGTACACACATATGAGAGCATTTATAAGAGAGCAGAGACAGAAAAAAGCAGAGATAGAAGGCACATATAAGGACTACCCTAAAGCAGGATTTTCCTTTGACACATTTGCTACATTGGCCTTGCTGAATGCATGAAACTGAAGGCTGAATATTTCATAATTTGTAAAAAAAAAATAAATTCTTAAATCACAAAAATATCCAAGATGTTATTTTGAATCCTTTCAGTTTATAAATAAAAATGTCATAGAAATGCATAAAATGGACTTTTAACAAACAATGAAATTAATTATTACTGCACTCAGCACAAGAGAAAAGAAAGTATACCCATTGGTAATCATTCACACATCCTTGTAAGTGAAAATATTTTTAATTTTTTTTTTCTAAAGTTAATCCTGTTATCAAGTAACATCTTATATTTGGTTAGTTTATGAGGGGAAAAAATATGGCAAGAAAATTCTGGGAATTATGTTAAGATAAGTACAAATTAAAGCTGGGGCAAGAGAGAAGATGGAGCCTATTAAACTGTGATAATAAGTAGGGAACAAGGACTTGATCTTTTTTTCCAAAAGAATACTTCTGTGGATCGTTTCAGGGTATATATATAGGCTCAGAGAAAACTGTTTCTGATTATTTGGAAAAAATTAGTTTGCTATGCCATAGTTTGAGTTTACCTGGTATACAGTATGTGAGACGGATCCTTCACTTTAGCACTCATCCTGTTTTTAGAGTGCTACTAAATTTTGCTTTTGCATGACCCATGCATCTTAATAGGGTCCTCTGAGGAATTAGACAGATACTGGAAATGAGCAGACAGCTCCTAATGAGAGCACACCAGGCAGTGTGGGAGTAGGCACCATGAGAAAACGGATCAGGTTGTGTAGGAAGCCCTACCACTTTTCCTCACAGTCTCTTCTTTTGCAGAAACCCGCCTGTGACAGACTGTCTTCTCCTCCTCCTCCTCCACAGCTGGCAGAAGGGAACGAGGCAAAGAACACAGTGCTGCTGTTGATATCATTAATGCCACTGCTCCATCAGATGCAGATACATGTGACTGTATTATGCAGTTCACCTACAGTAACACAGCATCAGACAGAATCAATAACTCTGCATCCTCAGAAACCATTTCCAGACATGAAATGTGAAGACTGAATTAAGGCAGGTCAAAGGAAAAAGTGCCTTAGCAAAGCTTGTTGAAAAAAAAAGTCTTCTAAAACTGGTACTTAGCCTACTACATTCTCAACCACATATTTCCTGATCTTCAGTTTCCTTCTAAGTTATTTAAAAAGATTTTATAATATAGATCCAACTTCAAAGAGCAAGCACAAATACAAATAAAAACACAAAATTGTATCCATTTTCTTTATCTTACTTAAAGAAATATGGAACGGTACTCAATATTATTATTATTATTATTGTTGTTGTTGTTTGTTGTTGTTGTTGTTGTTTTTTTCCTTCACAGATCTTGCCACAAAATGAACGTAGAAATGGAGCTCACTGCCTTTCCCTGCATTTTTTTTTCTCTTGGTGGGCTACAGTTTCAAATGGATTCCAAGGATAAGCCAATTCCAGATGATGAACTAGAAGAAAGAATAACTATAAGAAAACTTGAACAGTTTTGTGCTGACATAACTTCCTGTAATTGACTTCCTATGGGATCAGACAAGAATCTGTATTTGCAAAGTGGCTGTAGTAAGGTAATACCACCACCTGCAGAAGTCACAAACAGTCTCATTGGTTTGACTGTGTCACAAAACCACAAACTCCAGCTATGCACGTGTCCCGGTTCGGGACAGATTTGGGAGGGAACTTCCTGAAGGCGTCTCCTCTGGAAAGTAAATTTCAGCAGCCCCTCCCCCTACCAGTTCAGGAGAAAAAGCTGGGAAGGAAGCACATGAGCCATTTCCCCACAAAAAATAAAAGCACAGAGAAGGTGAGGACTGATGTCCAGTAAAACTTGCACTGGTCTAGCAGGGAACTTAAAAGCACTACTAGGTTCTCCAGTCTAGAAGTAGAAATACTAAAAGTATGTCTTTATCCCCTTTGTGTCTCTCAACAAATTCCAGCTTTACAGCAGGAACATAACTGCAGAGTTAGCTTTTCCCTTTAAAGGTATTTTTTTAAGTGTAATAAATTGTGTAAATAACAATATCTACATCTCAATATAGACTTTTCATATATAAATACTATCCTGAGAAGGTAATTCACATATCAATACACAAAATCTTAATAACTTCTAAAAAAGATATAGACTGGTGATAAGTAACTTGCAGCAAATCTCAAAACGCCTTAGATAAGTTTGAAGTGCACGTTTGCTAACCCCAGCCCAGAGCTTTATTAAGAAAGCACACTTGCTTAGTAAGACTAAAATTATACTGACATCAAGAAACATGTTCCTTGGGCCTAAATCACAACAATATTGATGAAGGCTGATAGATTTCATGTTTTCCAGCTTCTTCTCTGACATTATCTATTCTCCTAATATTTGGATCCTCTTGTCCAAACAATCGGCAGATCTTCTCAAAGCCCTCACAATAAGCAGCTTTCTTCCTGCTCCTGTAGCTCTGTTACTGTGATTGTCAGCAGAAGAATGACTTTTCTCTGAATGACAACAGGGCACTAGCACTAGGCAAAAGTGTGTGATTATTATTACAACAGGCATGCTGCCTCTTTACCTATGGAGGTAAAGAGGGGAGGAGGGAGACAGAGACATTGATCTTTAGGAGTTTATTGACTCGGTTCCCTGAATCCTGGTAGTTACAGCTACTGAAATTCTCCAAGGAGATGAGCAGAGCTTGTACGTGATCCTTCTTCTTAAAAAGCAGTGCTTTTTGTACCCCATTTCTTTAATGCATTCATCCAAATAAATCCTTTTGATGAAATAAAATTATCCTCTTCATTTTTATCCAGTGAAAGAAAACAGAAAATTGGCAGTACTTGTCCCATTACAGTAAGAGCACAGGCATTATTTAACTGCTATTAGTAGAGAGCTATACTGTGTTCTACCTGTCTTTTCATTTCTATAGTCAAAGCTAACACAAAGCCTTGTCTAGCCTTTTGGGAGTAATTTTGTTTCAAAAACTGAAGGAATAGCTACCTAATAAATCATTTTTCTTTAGTACCTTCCATTTATCAGCTGGCATCACCCAGCTATGAAAAAACATTTACACAAATATTAAACATTTTCTTTCCCACTCTCAGAGAAGTAAAAGAAAAACAAAAGGTACATTTAAAAAATAATTCTTAACAGCAAGTAGCCTTTAGGATACTCAACTCTTCAATTTTTCTTTACTGCAGAAACTTACTGCACAAAAGTTTAACTTGACTGAAACTTCTGCAAGGAAAATCTATAACAGAGAAACAAAAGCCTATCCATTGCAGAAAAATGCTTTTTAGTCCTTCTTTTTCAAGCCAAAGTTTTATTCACATCATCTATTACACTTCTTCCTGAAGCGTCACTCAGCAGTTGCCTCTATGATCTCTGGACACCAGTATCTGAAAACAAGATAATTTTCTTGCTTGATGACCCCATGCTTCTCCCTTGCCATTCAAAAGAATCCACTGCAAAGTGACTTCAAATTTAATTGGATTAGTCTGCAAAAATATCACTCAACACACCCTTTATAGCCTTCCTGTCTCACCAGTAAATTCATAACTAAATAGATCTATTTTAAAGAGGAAACCTCTCACAAAGATCTACAGGCCAAGAAAACACGGGGTTCAGTAGCCCAGTGTAAGGAATCAGTAACAATGTTAACTTTGCAACTGAAAGACTGGATTAACTGAGTTATTTTTCCCTGTATTTACCAAATACAGAGACTGATATATCCCACAGATGCATATTCCTAGGGAAAATGTGAAATGTCAAGGATTTACCACTTCACCAGAGCAGATAATTAAGTAATTAGAACAATTAAACTTTGACAGAGCACCAGCGACCCCCAGGTGAATTACAGCCATGACTTATGAAAGCATGAGCAGGGGAAGAGGGAAGACTTTGGCAAATATGCAGAACAGATTGAATGCAGTTATAGGTCTGGGTTTACAATTTATGCACTTTCAGCTGTGCTTAGCTGTCCACAACTTTCATTGTCAAACTGCTTATTTAGATGTCAGGGGCAAACTCATCTACCTACATTTCCTCTCTGAAAAAACTGATTAGAAAGCAAAGTATATATTAATGTATTCTCTCAACCTTTTACCCCACATGAAAGGGCTGAAACAGTAAAAGAGTGTTTTAACAAATCTGCCCCCATCTCAGTAAAATACATCCATCAGTCGGGGCGCCTGGGAAAGGGAATGTCAAAGGGGCCCTTTGCACGAAACATATGCAAATTATCAACAACCAAATTATGCCAGAGGCTTGTAACCTCCATCCCACCTTTCACTGGGGACTGTCTGCTCATCAGAAACTGCTCACGTGCTACAGGCAGAAACAACCTGTTTGCTAAACAAGCAATATGAGCATCACAACCATCACGACATGAAGCTCAGGAATAATTTGCTTCTCTTAACTATTAGGGCAGGTTTGTTCTACTTAGGTTTTTTGGGGTAAGGAATTTGGTTTATAATACATTGAACTGCCTGCTGTGATGAACCAATTCCAGGTAGAATGAGATGGCTCTGGGGACTGGATGCATTATGTAGATGGGAAGCAGGGACAGAAGCAGAATTCCTGAGCAGGCACAGCTGCAGAGTGCAGGGGAGATGGGTAACACAATGTCATTCCCAGTAGCTGTGAAAACTTCAACTACCAGATTTGTTGCAAGTAAGAGTGTGTGATCATATTATATGCTGTAATTTTTTTTAGGTGGAACGTTGTTTAAAAATGAAGAGAGAATAGGGAAAAGAAGAAGAGAGACTCACCAAAAAGCCAATACAAAACATGTCACATAGAGATTTCACACTTTTGTTTCTCAAAAGCACATGTAATATTCTTCTGCTCTAAAATTGTTAATAATCTTCATGTCATTGCCTTTACCAAATGGAAAGAAATACCTTAGAGAAAATAAGATTAAAGACTATTAACTCTTGTTTTTTAAAATTAATTAAACTATTTTATAATAAAAATATAGTAAGAAAGCAATTTTTTAAATAATTGAAATTTAAATAATGCAATTTAAAACCTATTTATAATCTCTTACAGCAAACTATATACAATCCATAAGCAAACTATATACAATCCATATTTTATTTATAAAATGCCTGTTGTAATATATATACATGCTTATTTACTTAAATATGAATTTTTAGAATTTTACAGCTTCAAGTCAAACCCTATATTGATACGGTTTAACATATATTACTTCATTTAAAAAATGGTCTAAATTAGTTGATGACACAAAAAGGGTAGAAAGTATAAAAAATTATAGGGTAAGGAACAAACCTTTCAGAATGGTTTCTGTAGATTAACCATGTGGGTGGATAAGTAACTCTCAGAGTTCAGAGAAGAGAACAGAGCAGTGTCAATGTAATGAACAGAAGTAGGTGGATGGTTCCAGTTCGAATCAGAACATCTCCCACTTCATCAAGGCTGCTGAAAATGATTCATTCTATGGTACATTCTATGTGCAATGGACATTCTGTAGGTTTTCTTTCCTACTTGTCAGAGCCATGTTCATAGTCAGAGGAGGTGACAAAGAAAATGCCCTTTTGATTATGTTCCATCATTCTTTTCTTTCATTAAAAACAAACAAACAACACATAAGTTTGGAAACAAGAAAGGATAGGGAAACTCAAACCTAAACTGAATTCAAGTGAAAGAAGAAAATACAAATCTAAAATATGGAATTGGGAAAAACAGCTTTGGAGGGAATGTGGGGGAAAAAACAAACCGGAGAAAGAAATTCCAAGAATACTATT